>OY998180.1:109551522-110151522 GCA_963921935.1 Galeruca laticollis
TCTGTAATAAAAGCTGCTTTTATTAAAAGTTACTTTATAAAAGTACTTTTAGTATGACTTTTAATAGTTATTGAAAGTAGCAATAGAGGAAAAGAACTTTATTTAATAATGACATTTGGCAGATTATAAAAGAACATAACCTATCTATTTGTTTGTTTTGGTATATAAACATCATGCTTATTTGTGTGCATCTATTGTAATATTAAATTATATTATCATGGAGGAACAATTAGAAATAGTAATTTTAGCAGGAGCGAATGCAGAAGATGCTGATTTTGCACTATTTTATTGGTATTGAACATAATGAACAAATGCAAATAATTGATATAAATAATATGAATGATGACGAACTTAAAAATCACTTTAGATTGCTTAGGGCTGATATTTTTTTTTGTTTCATGGCGTTTGGAGGTATCCATGCAGCCAAATACGTTGTGTTAGGTTATATATACAGTATATATGGTGATGTATTTGAAGTTTATATTTGAATCCAATTTCAATTAAGTGCCAATCAGAATCGATACTGAATTTGTTATTGATTTTCGTGTTGTGGATATGTATCTTATTACTTAAGCGAGCCCTAATTCAACCTATCAAACTATCGTCGTCTGCGATTCAAGTTAATACCGCTTTTCGATCAAAGGATTGGCACAGGGTTATAAGTTTTCTCGCCCAGGGGTCGTTCAGGGCTTTATTTGAACACATACAAAGGTAGACCACGGATGGAAGGTATAAACATATGGGTTAGGGTAACAAAGGTCACAAGCTCTATATAACTTAACTATATCGATATGTTAGTCATCCTTAGAAATTTTACTAGACAGTCTAATATTTTGATGTTATTCAGCGCCAGTAAGTGTAACATGTTGATGGGAGGGAATATTTTTTCATGTATTATGTTATTATAAAGTTCTTTCGTGGCATTACGATATTCCGAGCATTCAAAAAATATATGATCCAGGTCTCCTATGACATTGCAGGCTGTGCATAAGTTTGATTCGATTACGCCTATTTTGCTCAAGTGCTCTGGGTAAGACGCGTGTCCAAATTTCATTCGAATTATACTGCTAATTTCCCTACGTGAATAATTGATTCCTTTATACCACTGTTGTTTTGGTATTTCCCTATGCAGTAGTGTGTATCTAGTAGGCTTTGTTTTTACATAGTGGTCCCATTTCTCTTTCCATGCTGCTTGAAATTTTCTTTTGTATTTATTTAAGCAATCTTGTAGTGCCACTTCGTTCGGTTGACATTCATCTTTTTCAGCACTTGTTTTGGCTAACTGATCAGCTTTTTCGTTGCCGTAAATTCCATAATGTGCTTTTACCCATATTATTTGAACGTCACTCTCTTTAGTAAGTTGGTGTAGTAGGGATTGAATTTTCTTAATGTGTGGGTGAGTGATGGTATCTACTGCATTATTATTCAAACATTGGATAACAGACAGCGAATCTGTTAGGATAGATACATTTTTCTTTTTTTGGTGGATTGTGTGTTCTAGCGCCTTAACTACTTAAACTACTGAATTAGTATAGTAACGCGATTAGCCAGTCTCTAATTTTTAATTCGTTGACCAAAAAGGCAATGACGTCATAAACATGGCCGCTGGCAGTTACTGAGGGACATATACGTATATTGCTAACTGCCTATGAAATGCGTTCTATTAGATTGAGAGGTACGACTACACTCTGTGTGTATGTTAGTTATGCGCAAGTGCTGTATATTTTCCACCTGTAATATTTTTAAACGAAGATACTTGAGCCAATAAAAACTTCGTGTCTGATTTTTGATTTGACCAAATAAAGTGCAATTATGAAATTACAATTTTTTTCACTTCTAACATAAATCTCAAATAACGTCTATTATAGTTGTCTAGGTTGCTTCAAAAGGAATAGAAATGAAGTAGATAAACATGAAATACATAGTGAGCACATAACCAATTATTATTTTTCACTGAATAACTTGTCATATTACTATAACCACAAGTTCAGTGTTATTTTTATAAATCATTTCTTCGATATCTACACACTAATAGAGCAATGCATATTAACAAATTAAATGAAGATGGCGTACCGCATGGGATGATTTGTTTTTAAACGGAATTTTTATATACCTGTAGAGATTTACCAATGAAAAGTTAAATTAGGACCAATCTTATTACATAAAAAATCCCAATGGCACAGGACCAATTGGACAGGCTTATGTCAGTAACATTTTTGCATAAAACTCAAAATAAAAAATTAGATACAAAAGTAATTGAATGTTTTGAGATGTACAAAAAACCAAAGTAACATTTTGGCATAAAATCAAAAACAAAAAAATAAAAAAAAAATTCTGGTAAATTTGTGAGTTTTCTTGAATAAATGTTTTAATATACGATTTAGAGAAAAATGTTAAGTACAAAAGTTGTAGAACGTGTTAAGGTCTATGAAAAAGCTCAATAACAAATGAAAAACAAAGGAAATACGATTTTTTTCAACTTTGACAGGCCACCATTTTGTTTTTACTGGGCCGATTTGGCTCATTAACGAACTCGTCCAAGATTTTGGCCTAACCGATTTTTATAGCGAGTTTGGTTTTGAGCCGTCAAAAAATTTGCCCTCTATCGTGCTTACAAATTCCGTTATAACACACACACACACACACACACACACACATATATATATATATATATATATATATATATATATATATATAAAACTAGTGAATATTGGGGATTGCAGCAAAAAATTGGAAAAGATATACTCTTAGCGGAAAATGTCCAAGCTTTCGAGGATGTTTGTCCTCATCATCAGGGAAACTTCGAAGTGAGGTTAGATTCCATAAAGATGTAAAATCGTAAACTACAGATCGTAAATTGTGGAATATTCAAGTAGGAATTGAACCAACGGCCTAATCAATCGTGTCATAGCAACAATTGTAATTGTTGCAGCATTTTATAAAATAAAACCATTGATTTCATCTTCATGTGTCACCATACTAAACGCCGGCGAGGAAAAAAAAATTGATGATGATTTTTTTTTTCCTCGCCGGCGTTTAGTATGGTGACACATGAAGATGAAATCAATGGTTTTATTTTATAAAATGCTGCAACAATTACAATTGTTGCTATGACACGATTGATTAGGCCGTTGGTTCAATTCCTACTTGAATATTCCACAATTTACGATCTGTAGTTTACGATTTTACATCTTTATGGAATCTAACCTCACTTCGGAGTTTCCCTGATGATGAGGACAAACATCCTCGAAAGCTTGGACATTTTCCGCTAAGAGTATATCTTTTCCAATTTTTTGCTGCAATCCCCAATATTCACTAGTTTTATATATATATATATATATATATATATATATATATATATATATATATATATATATATATATATATATATATATATATATATATATGTGTGTGTGTGTGTGTGTGTGTGTGTTATAACGGAATTTGTAAGCACGATAGAGGGCAAATTTTTTGACGGCTCAAAACCAAACTCGCTATAAAAATCGGTTAGGCCAAAATCTTGGACGAGTTCGTTAATGAGCCAAATCGGCCCAGTAAAAACAAAATGGTGGCCTGTCAAAGTTGAAAAAAATCGTATTTCCTTTGTTTTTCATTTGTTATTGAGCTTTTTCATAGACCTTAACACGTTCTACAACTTTTGTACTTAACATTTTTCTCTAAATCGTATATTAAAACATTTATTCAAGAAAACTCACAAATTTACCAGAATTTTTTTTTTATTTTTTTGTTTTTGATTTTATGCCAAAATGTTACTTTGGTTTTTTGTACATCTCAAAACATTCAATTACTTTTGTATCTAATTTTTTATTTTGAGTTTTATGCAAAAATGTTACTGACATAAGCCTGTCAAATTGGTCCTGTGCCATTGGGATTTTTTATGTAATAAGATTGGTCCTAATTTAACTTTTCATTGGTAAATCTCTACAGGTATATAAAAATTCCGTTTAAAAACAAATCATCCCATGCGGTACGCCATCTTCATTTAATTTGTTAATATGCATTGCTCTATTAGTGTGTAGATATCGAAGAAATGATTTATAAAAATAACACTGAACTTGTGGTTATAGTAATATGACAAGTTATTCAGTGAAAAATAATAATTGGTTATGTGCTCACTATGTATTTCATGTTTATCTACTTCATTTCTATTCCTTTTGAAGCAACCTAGACAACTATAATAGACGTTATTTGAGATTTATGTTAGAAGTGAAAAAAATTGTAATTTCATAATTGCACTTTATTTGGTCAAATCAAAAATCAGACACGAAGTTTTTATTGGCTCAAGTATCTTCGTTTAAAAATATTACAGGTGGAAAATATACAGCACTTGCGCATAACTAACATACACACAGAGTGTAGTCGTACCTCTCAATCTAATAGAACGCATTTCATAGGCAGTTAGCAATATACGTATATGTCCCTCAGTAACTGCCAGCGGCCATGTTTATGACGTCATTGCCTTTTTGGTCAACGAATTAAAAATTAGAGACTGGCTAATCGCGTTACTATACTAATTCAGTAGTTTAAGTAGTTAAGGCGCTAGAACACACAATCCACCAAAAAAAGAAAAATGTATCTATCCTAACAGATTCGCTGTCTGTTATCCAATGTTTGAATAATAATGCAGTAGATACCATCACTCACCCACACATTAAGAAAATTCAATCCCTACTACACCAACTTACTAAAGAGAGTGACGTTCAAATAATATGGGTAAAAGCACATTATGGAATTTACGGCAACGAAAAAGCTGATCAGTTAGCCAAAACAAGTGCTGAAAAAGATGAATGTCAACCGAACGAAGTGGCACTACAAGATTGCTTAAATAAATACAAAAGAAAATTTCAAGCAGCATGGAAAGAGAAATGGGACCACTATGTAAAAACAAAGCCTACTAGATACACACTACTGCATAGGGAAATACCAAAACAACAGTGGTATAAAGGAATCAATTATTCACGTAGGGAAATTAGCAGTATAATTCGAATGAAATTTGGACACGCGTCTTACCCAGAGCACTTGAGCAAAATAGGCGTAATCGAATCAAACTTATGCACAGCCTGCAATGTCATAGGAGACCTGGATCATATATTTTTTGAATGCTCGGAATATCGTAATGCCACGAAAGAACTTTATAATAACATAATACATGAAAAAATATTCCCTCCCATCAACATGTTACACTTACTGGCGCTGAATAACATCAAAATATTAGACTGTCTAGTAAAATTTCTAAGGATGACTAACATATCGATATAGTTAAGTTATATAGAGCTTGTGACCTTTGTTACCCTAACCCATATGTTTATACCTTCCATCCGTGGTCTACCTTTGTATGTGTTCAAATAAAGCCCTGAACGACCCCTGGGCGAGAAAACTTATAACCCTGTGCCAATCCTTTGATCGAAAAGCGGTATTAACTTGAATCGCAGACGACGATAGTTTGATAGGTTGAATTAGGGCTCGCTTAAGTAATAAGATACATATCCACAACACGAAAATCAATAACAAATTCAGTATCGATTCTGATTGGCACTTAATTGAAATTGGATTCAAATATAAACTTCAAATACATCACCATATATACTGTATATATAACCTAACACAACGTATTTGGCTGCATGGATACCTCCAAACGCCATGAAACAAAAAAAAAATATCAGCCCTAAGCAATCTAAAGTGATTTTTAAGTTCGTCATCATTCATATTATTTATATCAATTATTTGCATTTGTTCATTATGTTCAATACCAATAAAATAGTGCAAAATCAGCATCTTCTGCATTCGCTCCTGCTAAAATTGCTATTTCTAATTGTTCCTCCATGATAATATAATTTAATATTACAATAGATGCACACAAATAAGCATGATGTTTATATACCAAAACAAACAAATAGATAGGTTATGTTCTTTTATAATCTGCCAAATGTCATTATTAAATAAAGTTCTTTTCCTCTATTGCTACTTTCAATAACTATTAAAAGTCATACTAAAAGTACTTTTATAAAGTAACTTTTAATAAAAGCAGCTTTTATTACAGATCTTCAATAACTCTCTATTTATAATTTTGGTCTTTGTCACTTCAAATAAAGTAAGAAAGGAGAAAAATTACATTTATAGCGTATCAAAGGTGGTGAAACTCAACGTTTATAGACTCTATAAACGTCGGGTGAAACTGGCCATCAAAGTGAAAAAAAAGAAGATAAATTCAGGTTAGATTTTAAAAATCAAGAACTCAAATTTGTTTATGTTATCCCTATTCTGCTACAAGTTTTATTAAAAACGTAATCTAAACGAAAAATTTAAGGAATAAACCTTCAAACATGTCTGAAAATGTGATAACGAATTTTCCAGTACGTGATAGTAAAAAAGAACAATTTATGATATATAATACTCTATCATGTTTAGTAAAATCATTAGAAGGTTATTACACCACAATAGATTTAAGAAATGAGAGTAGTGTTGCAGGACTAATTGCCAAAGTAGACGGTTTTATGAACATTGAATTGGAAGATGTGGTATATCTTGATTCGTATGGTACAATTTATCAAAACAAATCTTAACTTTTTTATAATAAATATTTTTAGGTAGACGACATTATTTTAATCAATTCTTCGTTCGTCACCGTAATATTAGGTATGTTCACATTCCAGAAGGATTATCATCGAAAGAATTAATGTATGAACAAATTAATGGTATGAAAATAATTAGAAAGATTGATAAAAAACGAACATATAAACAACTTAGAGCTCAAAGATACCAAAAAGAAACTTTACAGTCTCTAAAGTAAATAATTTTTATTACAGTGGAAACTCGATTATATGGAAGCAAATATGTCATCTCTTAATAAACATTGATTTTTGTTAATAAATTTAATTTGTTTTTGTTAATAATTACCTAGCAATATGTATGTACATACAAAAACCAATTTTCTTCATTCATTCAATTATAGGCATGCCCAACGACAACAATTAGTCAGGTTAATCGAGTATCTACTATGTTTACTTTGTAAAAGTGCATAAATGAAATTTGTGAACGTATTGTTATTTTGTATATGCATTGATTCAGTTTTTTTTGTTTAAATAAAGATAATTATAGTAATTTCAGTATGCAGTCATTTATTCCATTCATGAATGTACATATTACCATATAAACACTGTAAGTAGTAGCACCTTATATAATAATAAAAATCCAAAAGAGTGTTTACAAGTCAATTTTAGCAATTAACATTAGCCTTAATCATTGCTGTCACTTAATTAGTTTAATTTTCAGTTGCGGTAAATCAACAACATTTCAAAACTTAATTTCACCAGTCATTCAATTGATATATTTTCTCCTATTCTTCACATCTGCTTCATTTCCAGCTCTTATTATGTCCATCCCACTTTTCTTCGGCTTGCGACTTTTCACCTATATACTCCCTACTTTTGTTACTCTTTCTACTATGTTGTAATTTTTTAATGTGCGAACCAGCTTTTTATCGGTGCTCTTAATGATTCGATCGACAATATAAATTATTTGTATTAATTCTGATATTCATATCTCTTGTAACCCTGAGGGTCGTTAAGGACCTATTTACGGATTACTGACGAAAGTAAATTTGAGGGAGATTTCACCCCTCTATCTGATTGCTTATTTGGTTATGCCTAGTGACTGTCACCACAAAAAAAAGATTATGAATTAAGATTAACAAGAATTGAATAGATGAGGCTTTTACCTGATAAAGATCCATACTGAACGTTGAAATGAAACAATATATTTTGTTTAAATCTTCATTTATTTGAACTAATGTTCAATTTAGACTTGTTGACGCGTTTCACGAACACAGTAGCTTTTTTAAAACGAATGAAGGTATAATGTAAAAATGTTTTAATATATACAGTGCATAAATACAGAATTCTATTTACTAACGTTAACAATGATATTGAAAGAAATTACCTGGAAATTCATTGAGTACAAACATTCCTAAGCTATCTTCTAGGCAAAAAGGTTTAATAAAGGAGACTGATTGATATCTATTTGGTCGTTAGGAAGATTACCTGAATATTTATTTTTGTTAATCTCGAGGGCCTATAATAAATTTAAGCTAAAGGATTTACCGACTACATCGAGAATTTCAAAATTTGGGTCGAAAATGTGTTGGTTTTCTAATAAATGATTTGAATAGTTAGAAACTAATTTTTTGTTGTCATAGCTACGTTTGTGTTCCGCAATTCTAGTTTTAAAATTTCTAAAAGTTCTACCGATATAAATTTTATCACAGTTGTTATCACATTTTAATTTATAATTTGGATAAATTGTAATCAGTTTTAAAGGAAATATTCATGCCTAAAGTTTCTGAAAATGATTTAGTTTTTAAGGATGGTGTTCCAAAGTATGTTAAGCTTTTAAATTATCTATTATTATTTTTAGCTGAAGGGAATACTTGTTCTAAAGTCTGTTTTTTATCTTTTTATTTATGATAATGTCAATTAAATTTGGATCGTAATTATTATTAACTGCCATTTTTAAATTCCTTCGGTCTAAGCTATTTTTCCGAAAGAGCTTGAAGCCCCACCTCGGTTTACAATACGGGGTTTTATTTTTAGAAAAGGTTAGAGTGTTTTTAAATGAAAAACCTGAGTTTAACTAATCCATATATATATATATATATATATATATATATATATATATATATATATACATTCCTTTATAAGATAGTCAGAATTTTATAGTCAACAAACAAAGAAAATAAGCAAAAACAAATTAATGAAAATATAGAAGGTTTACAATTAGCCCATTTCTCTAATTGGCGCAAAAAGAATCAACTGAAAAAACAAATCGCTAAAGTTACAATCCCCTTAGTTTTTAGTAAAATTATAAACAATGTGAAATTTATGAGAGAACTTGAGACAACACTTTAAAATGGAATTTTGTTTTTTATTAATAACCAACCAAAAAAAGTTATATTTTCAGCCTATACGGCCGTAATCTAATGGAATTAGTCCACACGGTTACAGTGAAATTTTGTCCACAATATCATGAACTACTGAGGATTAGTTTCTCCCTCTATTAAAAAAAGTATGTATCCGCTAAATGTCACTGTATACGTGTTTAAAATAACATGGAATGATTTAAACTGCCTGGGATTATTTGATCAAATAAAAAAAGATTAGTAATAACAAAAAAATATATAAAATAAAAAACAGTTTCTTGTGAAGCTGTGACAAACTATCGCCTCTTACTGGCCCTCTTGATCTGTAGATCAGTTAATGACCTTTTATGATTTTCGGCGGCAATATTTTGTAATACTTCCCTAAATACTACCCTGACAAATCTGATTAGTAGTTTAGATGTAGTCGATAGCGAGAAGCAATGTACCGACAGGTTACTAGTTTGTACAATATGACAACTCTCAGTCAATCTCTATATGCCCTGATTCTGCATGTACACCCCTCAAAACTGGTTAGTCTGTTAAATAAACTTTCAAATTACTCACCGGAGACGAATCTCTTCTCCTCAGACGTGGAGGCCCAAAATATATGCACACAACAAACAAAAAAAAATATTACTTATTTAGTGATTTTAGTAATATTCACGAAAACTACCCGAGGTGTTCAAATCGCCGCGCCGGCTGAACAAGCTCTGCCCTCTTTCAATTTCTTTCATTCCCCTCTTCATTAAATTTTTCACTTACCTGTCGACTAAACTCCATATGTGGGTCGCTGAATTTGCGATTTCATACATGAGTTAATGTATTTCCCAATTTTTTGTTTTAAATTATGCTTCTAAAATACAATTGAAGTAGCTTACGCTATAACTTCCGATAACCTAGTTTTACGAGATTATAAACATTTTTTGTTTAATATAATTTCGTAACGAACTAGCTGAGGATATATTATTCCATTTTTTATATGATACCGGTTGTCCCAATTCCAATGATTATTATTATATTAATAATTATAATTTATTTATACCCATCATTACACTCTATTATTGTATGCATATTTGCTCCGTCCCTATTTTCCTACAAATTCAATTTAAAATTATACTATCATTGGCCAAGAAATGGAGTGACTTATTATCATTTGGTGTTTTAAATTATAATAATGAATAGAAACACAGTTACCAGTATAGAACGACTTATTTTTTAAATAGCCATTGAATAAAGTTTTAAAATTCATTCCCGTTAAATATTCGCGCTACCATAACCGGAGGAGATATTTTTTTTAATTTTCCCTTACACAGTCGCGGTCCCCTCTGGCAACGGCGTCTATTGTAATATACACGTGATAGCGACGTGAGTGATTCCCATTAAGATTTTTTGTGCTGTTTTTTGCTGGAAAACCACGTTCTCCTATAGAAACATGGGTGAATGAATTTAATTTAGATAGATCTAGATGTTCATCTCACACAAGCTGTATCTTTATCGATTGTTTCCAGTCATTTTTATAAAATTTGTTTGGTTTTGTAGTAAAATAGGGAAATTCAAACTTTATCAATGACGCATCGGAGTTGAAACTTCGGACTGCAAACCAATTTTCATAAACAACACCTTCGGCCATTTCATTAATCGCTACATTGGATTAGTTAGTGTATTATTTAAATTTGTGTTTTCTTGCTTTTTCTGTTTTTTGTATGTTATTATGATTTAGTGTTTTAGTTATTATCATTAACCTATAGTTTATCGAACTTTTGATTAGTATTAAGTGTGCTTTTTTCAAACAATTGTGACCGTGTAAGTATTTTTCAATTTATTTTATTAAGTATGGATAGTGTTTTAAATAATAAAATTTATGAAACATTTGTTAATTGAGATATTCCTAGTATCCACGTGGAATTTTTTTTTGTAAGTTGAAAAAATATATCGAGAATTTTATTGTTATTATTTTCATATAATAAATGTAAACGGTGTTATAAGATGAAACGTTATATTCATTTATGGTTGAGTTAGGTTTTGCCCAAAAAAGTTAGGTTTATAGTGATATATGCAATGTTTAAGTTGTATTAAAGAAAACATATCCTACATTAACTGTATAATGTGCGAATACTATTTTGACAACTCGTAAAAGAGCGTGTTGTGTTCCTGGCTGTTCTGACACATCAAGTAAAAGACATCGGTTTACACAAGACCCTGAACTGTCAAATATAAACAATCCTGCAGTAAGAGACAATACACACTAGTCCAACTCAGTGACAATTATAGCCATCATCGCCATTTTGCAGAGGAGTTTAAAAACCCAGGATTTCGAAGAGAGTTGGCAAAAACTGCATACCCAACTCTACTCTTACCCGGTATGCAGTACGGCTTTTATAGAAGCCACCTTTTTTTAATAAAGGTATAACAGATGTGCATGGTCAGGCAGTATATTCCACGGTGGATGTTATAGCGATAGAAACTCCCTCTACATCAGTGGAATTAGAGAAAAAAATGACAAGTAAGTTGATATTTATAAATACCAGTATATGCATCAAGATGCGGAAGGTTTGGTCAGGTTTTATTTACTTGTTACAAATTTCATATTCTGGATTCAAATAAGACAAACAATTGAAATGGAACAGAAGTTGTGAAACTGTGCTCTACATTGGAAATTATAGACACGTCTAATTATTTGAATGTGCATATTTATTTCGAATTATTAAAAAGAATATATAAATAAGTAAATAAATATTACAAAAAGTTAAAACTAACATTGGATATTTATGACAAATTATTCCATCCAGAAAGGGGCTTAGACCAAATTTGAAAGTAAAATCTCCTACAATAATGTTTCAATTGAAAATATTAATTTTCTTTACTGTTGTTATTAAATGGTGCCCGAATTCTGTGACTAAGTTACACTGCCTTGTGACAAGCTTAATAGTATTAATATTAACATAATTATTTTGTATTTTAGATTAAGCACTAGACTGCCAAGAAAGGAATCCTAACTAGGCCTTTCAACCAGGATGCATTGGAAAACTTTTTTCGGCTAATTAGAACCCAAAAAGCTAGAAATGTTTCGCCATAAACGCATAATAGTTACCTGAATAGGGTCAAAAGAAAATGATCTATGGATAAAATAGCGGCAGGTAAAGATTCCAAATTTATCAAATATATGGATGTCCATGGAAATATGACTTGTGTAGACCCTTTAAAGATACAAACAGAACAATTATACGGTGTATAATTTATTACATTTTTGCAATTGATTATGTACCTATCTGCTTTTACATACTAAAATAAATATTAGCAATATATTTTTGTTTTATTTATATCCTTATTTATGCTCATACAAATATTATACCTACATTATGTTTATAGTATTGAAAATAACTTCTAAGCAACCATTAAGTTCACAATTTTTAAATCAAATCACAAAATTAAATGGACAGCTATTAAAGGTTTCCTTAGCAACGCAGGTCTAATTGTCGCTATAAGTACAACATTGCCTACTAATTTCAAAATTCAAATTTCACATCAATAATTTTCTGACTTGAATATTGTAATATAATTTTTCAATATTAAATCGTCGTTTTTCCCGCCACAGAAAAAAATTGTGTATTATACATGGAAAAATACTAGATTTTAGCAACCTCAAGCTAAAATTTAGTACTTTTTTCCCTTGTATAATATGAACTTTTTTTTTATTATAGCGCATCGACCTCGAGGGGTCATTAGCGATATTTGGTGTATACCATATATATAGTTATTTACATTTGGTATTTTATAAAGAATTTATAACATTCATTATTTTAAGAAATGTCTTTAGGTTACGTAAATTGTAGTTTGTTCCTAATACGTCGGATAATCCATTGTTGGAGAGTTGTGCCAGGTGTCGCTGTTGTGTTAGTTGAGGACATTCAACAAGTAGGTGCTTAATAGTTAGTTTTGAGTCACAATAATTACATTTTGGTTCGGGGCCTTTGTCAAATAGCTATGAGTTAGCCGGCTATGACCTAAATGTAGCCGTGTTAGTAGCACTTGATCGCGACGATTTTTTGGTAGGACTGACCACGGTTTAATAGACTTTTTAACCTCGTTAAGTTTGGTTCCCGCTGTTTTCCATTTAGCTTCACAGACACTGTTCACTTTAGATTGAATTATCGATTTAATATCCGCACTTACTGAAAACTGCACTACTCGAGCATCTTCGTTGGTCGTGGCGTCTTTTGCTCTTTGATCAGCTTCCTCGCTGCCATTTATTTCTACGTGTGAGGGGATCCACATAAAGATGATATCTTTATTGTTTTGTTGAGCTTTTATGAGTTCTTTAATTTTTAAAACAAGGGGGTGATTTGTGAATATTTTTTGTATGAATTTTATTGAGCTGAGGGAGTCTGTGAGAATAAGATGGTTTTGAGCTTTTGAGTGTTTGAAGATGAATTGATATTAGCTAAGGCTTCATATAGGGCATATAATTCAGCTGAGAAGATGGAATATGTATCTGGAAATGTGAACTTATAAGTTGAGTTTGTAGTTACCACCGCGGCTCCAATGCCAGCTCCAGATTTCGAAGCATCGGTATATATTTGGTGATAGTCTGTATAATCTTCTAGTATTGTTTTGAAGGTTGATCTAATACTGAAATTGGGAATCGAATATTTATCTAGATAGCTAAGAGTGGTTATACATTTTGGTTTTTTGATTTGCCAAGGGGGAGTAGATGTAGTCAGTCGAGGGAAACATTTGGGAAAGGAGAAGCTTAGTTTTTCAAGGTACATTTTTATTCTAGCATAAAAGATTTTAGGAGCATGAGGTTTAATTGTGAAAGTATTGGGAAGTTTTTGAGAAGAGCAGTTATGCCTTGTAGGGAATATATCGTTTTAGCTGCATATGTCAGGCTCAAGTACATACGCCTATTTTCTAAGGAAGGTTCAATCTCGATCAGCGCCCCAGTTTTTATTGCATAGTGTTTTCAGAAGGTTAAGTCTCTTTTGACACGTATATATTAAGTTATTAATGTGTGTATTCCAATTGAGCGTTTCATCAAAGGTTGTTCCCAAAAAGTTTAGTGACTTTTTGCCTTTTATATGTTCTGATGTCCATATATATAAATGAATATCTGGAATGTTTACTGTTTTCTTTTTGGAGAATAACATAAAGCGGGTTTTGCTAGTAGGAAACAAGAAGCCTGTTTTCTCCGACCATTCCTCTAGATGAGATATGAATTCTTGCGTAAGAGATTTTAGATTGTTCACGTTCTTGCTTTTGCAATAGATAACTAAGTCATCCGCATACAAACGAGCTTTCATTGGTGGTTTTAATAATGCCTGTATGATATCATTCATTGCTATGATAAAAAGGATGGGGCTAATTACGGATCCTTGTGGAATGCCATTTTTTGTTTGTTTTAAATCCGACGTGGTTCCGATTGGTAATACTCTAAAATTTTTCTTTTAAAAAGTTTTGGATAAAATGTAGACAGTTACTTGTTATATTCCAGCTCAGAAGTTTTTTGATAATGTAATCATGCCAGACAGTATCGAATGCTTTGTTGATATCGAATAAGACAGCTAAAATTTTTGTTTTTGTGCAAATGCCCCTTTTGATGTTACTTTCCAGAACTATAATATTGTCGGTAGTTGATCTTTCTTGTCTGAAGCCACTTTGTTCAGGTATTATTAAATTATGTTGCTCTAATGTCCACAATAGTCTTCTGTTAATGATCTTTTCTAGTAGCTTACAAATCACTGAAGTAAGAGAAATTGGTCGATATGATTGAAGATTTGATTTTTGGCTTCGGGGTTTTAGAATAGGTATTATTAGGGATTCTCACCATGCTTTTGGAAAGGTGTGTTGCAACCAGATCACATTGTAGAGATTTAGGAGATGTTCGTGGGCATTGGAAGGAAGATGTTTTAAAAAGGTAGATGGAATTTGGTCAGGACCCGGACAAGTATCTTTAAGGTTGGATAAGGCGTCTTCATATTCTGACATGGTGAGCGGTACATTTATAGGATCGTCACTTCCAGGCGGTTTTGTTCTTCTAGTGTTTTGTGAGCTAAAAAAGTTTTCGTATAATTGCAATCGCTGGAACGGTTCTCGTACGTTACAGCCAGCGCATCTGCAATAGTTGAGTCAGTTGTCAATATAGTTCCTCCCATGTTGAGTATTTTTATATTATTACTTGAGTGAATGCCAGATATTTTGCGTACCTTCTGCCAGACCTCTGTCATTGGTGTATCTGGGTTTAATGATGAGACATATTCAGTCAAAGATTTGCGCTTTGTACTTTTGATCATGTGCCTTGATTTTGCACGTAAGCACCGTACATATAAACACATAGTAGCGACACTCTGTGCGGAAGCCGATATGCGAACCCGCTTTACCCCGCCTATAGAGTAGCAGGTGACGTCGGCTTGCTTAGTATAGAGTGGATCGCGTTAGAGCATACGACACGAAGCTCTGCAGTATACAGAGTGGCACAGCTGGACTCTTATTTGCGGCTCCTTGATATTAAAAATATGTGCGACATATTGTTCTGTTGATGGTTGCTTTAGCGAAGTAGGTAGTACTGGTATCTCATTTTTCCGATGTCCAAAAGATGAAGCTAGGTAAGATATATTTTAAATAGTTAAATATGGGCGAATTAAGAAGGTTTCTACAGCTATCACTTAACTTTAGTATTAACGATATTTAGGTTTACACAGACTACGAGTCATAACTGAGCATCGGATATATGGAAGAAATATATTTTGCTTTTACAACCACTTTTATTAATTTGTTGCAGATGCGAGCTTTGGAATTTACGGGTATTCATAGATATGCAAGTATTACTGCAGAGCAATGTAATTGCCGTATGAAAGTTTGTAGTCTACATTTTACAAGTGGATCTTTTACGAACGATTCCCAGAACCATATTAGAAAACATGCCATTCCTTCGTTAAGGCTGCATAATGTAAAAGGCTAAGCTAATTGATAAATAATTAATAGTACTAAAATTTACTGTAATACCGTGTTAAGGTACACGACTTACGAGTTTCTTATTTTAGATAATGCACCTATTGCCTGTCGGATTAAGTAGTGAAAATCAGGAAAAAAATACTCAAGATGCCTTTGCTCAAACAGACAACAAAGAAACAGCTATAAAGAGAAGTGAGTATATTTTTTAACTTTTTTCATAATTATTCATACTAGTGATTGCGTTTAATCGACGGACCACCCCTAAATAGGGGAAAATAAGGAATCAATAATAACAATAAATTATAACGGTTTACTATAAAATATATTTAAATGAATGAATTATTTAACAAATAGTTAAAAATAGTCACCAGCAAGGACACAAAAGATTTACAATAATGCAGGTAGGTATAAGAGGAATGGATAAGGCACTACTTAGTCATTACACAATTAATGTTGGCTATTTATTGAAAGGTGTTTACATTTTAATTCGAAATTGTCTTATGGCGAGATTTGGCAACATTGACTTGAAACAAAGAGCAAAGATGGAACTTCTGTCCGTTGAAATTTTGAATTTACATTAATTTCTTTATTACTAAGCTCAAACACATCTTACCTTTCTCAAGATGCATTCATCACAACTGCGATAACTAACTATCATTAAACTTTTGGACGTTTGAGTATTGCCGCCTTTTTAGACGGGTAAACCAACCCACCTACTCACACAATGACTTTTTCACAAGTAAATAGAAGCAGAGCGAGGAAAAAACAAATAAAAGGTGGGGAAAATTTCGAAGATGAGAATTAGCGGGAAGTTTGCAAAGAGAGCGCGCAAAATATATCTAATTTGAATTTTGTTTGATAATTAACACATTATGTTAAATGGATTTTAACATACTGAGGGGAGGGGGGGAGGTAGAAAAATGAATAGAACGCAAAGATACATACTATGAATTCGAAGGAAGAGGAGCTAACTTTACGATAGGGCGGGAATATTCACCGTCCGCCGTTCGAATCATGGATGCTCTAAACTTACCATCGCGTCCAGGAATTAAATCAATAATACGTGCCAAAGGCCAATTGAGAGGTCGGTCCTCTGATAAGACTAAGACCAAATCTCCAATGGCTAAGTTCTTTTTAATTTTATGCCACTTAGGGCGCTGCTGAAGCTGGTGTTAATAATCTGTAGACCACCGCTTTCAAAAAAGTTGCTGAATTTTGGAACACTGACTCCAAAATTTTAACCTGTTACAGGGAATTTCGGTAATATCCTTCTCAGGAAAGGTGGTAAGAGAACAACCAATTAAAAAATGACCAGGCGTCAAAGAAAGCAAATCATTTACATCATTAGAAATCTGATATAACGGGCGACTATTAAGAATAGCTTCAATTTGGATTAAAATTGTGGAAGTTTCTTCGTAGGTAAAAATGGAAGAGCCAAGCAGTCTGGTCAGATGTGACTTGGCGCTTTTGACTGCTGCTTCCCAAAGTCCACCCCAATGAGGGGATCGTGCGGGAATAAATTTCCAAGAGATTTCAGTTAAAGAAAGATAAGATGTAATACCTGCGAAAGTAGATTGGGATTTAAGCAATTCAGATAACTCTTTGAGTTGATTTCGGGCACCAACAAAATTAGTGCCGTTACCGCTATAAATTACTTGAGGGTTTCCTCTGCGGCCAATGAATCTCTTAAGAGTGGCAATAAAGGATTCGGTAGATAAACTAGTAACTAACTCTATGTGCACGGTCTTAGTGACCATACAAATGAATATGGCTATATATGCCTTAATTACAGGGGCCTTTCGAAGTCGTGATGATAGCAAGGAAATATGGCCAGCAAAATCCACTCCAACCCTTTGAAATGCTCGAGATGGACTTATTCTGTCAGCCGGCAAGGGGACCATTATTTGAGAAGCAAATTTCGCTTTAAACCTAAAGCAAGTTATACATTTAGAAAGGACACGTTTAATTTATCGTAATCCACCCAGCGGCCAATATCGTAGTCGCAAATTCCCTAAGACATTTTGTGGTCCGCTGTGACATAGTCTACGATGTTCCTTTTCTATTAAAAGGTTAACCAGCGTTTCATCTTTGGGTAACAGAATTGGAAATTTCTGATCATAGTTCAAATCTGAATTTTGCAACCTTCCACCTACTCGCAATACTTTGTTTTTGTCTAAGAACACATTTAAAAGCAATAGAGACTTGTCTAATATGGGTTTATTATGAAGAAGAGAATCAATTTCTTTATGAAAGTATTCATTTTGAATTTGTCGCATTATAAATGTATGAGAAGTATCAAGTTCTTCTACAGTTAGGGGGCCTGTTTGCTTGTTACTGTTCTTTTTACAATTATGTCTAAATCTAAAAATAAAAGCTACTACCCTTTGAACTTTAAGAAATTCCGAGAACCAAATCTTAAGGGGGTTCTGTCGGGTGTTAACTGCAACTAAAGCAACTTTTTTCACTTCGGGTAGGTCCTCGATAGGAGCAAATGAATCAAGAGAGTCAAAATCCTGTGTTTTTTTCAAAAAAGAGGGGCCGTACAACCAAAGTTGTCTAATTTCTTTAGAAAAATTTCCACGTGACAACGCGTCTGCTGGATTGCTAGACGATTTAATGTGCCTCCACGTATAACTTACACTATTCTGTTGAATAGTTAGGACTCGTGTTGACACGAATGGATTGAATTCGATTGCATTTCGTTTCACCCAACAAAGTGAGACGAGCGAATCTGACGACAGATTGAGGGAGTTGAATTTATAACAAGGAGACAAAATATTTACAATTTTTGCAAAAAGAGTTGACAATAGCACCATCGCACAAAGTTCTAATTTTGGGACAGTAAGTTTGTTTTTAATAGGATTAACTCTTGATTTGGAGGCAATAAGCATAGAGGAAGTAGACTTATCAGAATAATAAAAGCTACTAAATATACGCAACAACCATGCGCTAATAAGCTTGCGTCGCAGAAACCATGCAGTGCTACTTTCAGAATGTGTTTGTTTTCGACAAGAAGTCGAGGGATAGAGAACTCTGACAATTCATTAAGAATGGTTGTAAAGGAATGCCATTGATTGAGAACTTTGCTGTCAGTGATAGGATCATCCCAATTTAATTTAAGTTGCCAAAGAGATTGCATAATTAATTTTCCAAGGACAATAAGAGGATTGACTATACCAAGAGGATCAAACGTGCTAGCGATTATCGATAGAACTATTCTTTTAGTCACAATAGAAAATTTGGGCAAGGGAGAAGTACTGATTTGAAGAGAATCTATAGAAGAGTTCCATTTAAGGCCAAGAATTTTACATGGGCAATTTTCTAGATTTAAATCTAATTCTTCATTATTTTCGAGAGAGATTGATTGAAGAAACTCAGTGGAATTAGAATGCCACTTGTGCAAGAACAATCCATGTTTATTAAGAAGAGTATTTAGTTCGAGATAAAGAGTTTTCAAATTTTCAAAATTACTGACTCCACTTAGGATGTCGTCCATGTAAGTTTGAGATAAAATAGCTTGTTGAGCAAGAGGATAAGAAGGATTATTTAGAGCTATATCTTTTAAGACCCGCGTAGCAAGATACGGGGCACAGTTTTGGCCAAAACTAAGTCTAGAGAGTTCTATACATTTAAAAGAGTCAGAAGGGTTATCACGCCAAAGTACATTTTGTAAGTGGAATAGTGCGGAATTAATTTCTATCATACGGTACATTTTCTCGATGTCTGCGCAAAGGACAAAACTATAAGTTCTAAAACGAGAAATAATATCAAACAAATTATCTTGGACCTGATATCCTTTATGAGTGAGATCATTAAGTGAAACTCCATTATTACAGCGTGAAGAAAAATCAAAAACAATACGACATTTTGAAGAAACAGCAGAAGTGCGAATAACTGCCCGATGCGGCACAAAATATTTCAATTCATTAGAGAAATTAGAGTATAACGACAAAGGTACCACTTTAGCGTGGTCAAGAGAAATATAATCATATAAAACCTGTTTATATATTTTAAAATACTCATCGTTATTAGAAAATTTATTTTCTAGATGCAAAAAACATCTTTTGGCGATAGATAGAGAATGACCTAGTTTTTTTCATATATATTAGCAATCATGGGCATATCAACCTGATATCTGCCCGACGGTAAAATTTTAGTGGTGTTCATGAAAATATGTTCAACTACTTCGTCTACGGCAGAAGAGCCTTTGAGTCAGGAATTTCTACAATGCACCAAAATTTTTCAAGGAGATTGTCAAGAGTATCTGTTACAGGATCTGGATTACTTGAAACAGTCAAAAAGGAAAATGCAGAATTCGTTCGATTGCTTTTTTCTAAGTGACCTTCTGGGACGGGACCAGCTACTACATAACCCAAATGTATTTTCACGAAGGTAGGCATATTTGTCCCCAAACTAATAACTTCATCCTTCAAAAGACTAAAATATATATCAGCGCCAATCAGGATATCAATTTCCCCTGGACTGAAAAACATGGAGTCTGCTAAATTTAATCTAACATGCGACGGGAAAGAAAATGTTTTAGGAGAGATGACATGTTGGAGTAATAATCCAGTGATGTTATTATCTATAATACTACAGGTGATCCTGAATACTCGACATGAATCAATTACAGAGGTAAAAGATATCTCAATCACATTTGTACTGTTTGTACATTTATTATTTCCCAAACCTGAAATATTTACTGTATAAGGACGAGAAGGTATATTTAATTTCTCAGCAAAAGACTTCTTAATAATACTCATTTGGGAAGCAGAATCAAGAAGAACGCGAAACAAGGGTTTTACCATTTTTACAGTGTACATTAACTAAAGCTGTGGGTAACAGTACCATTTTATTAATTGAATGAGTTGTAGCAAAAGAAGACTGGGCAACTACGACATTAGATTGGTTGTTAGGTATCAGGGATGTTGCGAACATTCGCATCTGCATCCGCAAATGCGAAACATCCGCATTGATTTGGACATCTGCTTCCGCATCCGCATTAATCAATGCGAATGTTCATGCGGATGCGAATATTATACAAGTAGCGACAAGAAAGAAATTGGGCGGGGCCGGTGATTGACGCGTGCCGGTCGCACGTGACAATAACCAATGGGAGCGAAGAAATTGGTGACAAGATTCGACACGTTTGTTTGTTCTAGCTAGTGCATCATTTGTTTCTTGCGAGTGAATAAATATTACGTGTTTGTTTGCGCTGTGAAGTGAAAGTGAACTACTTATCGTATCATAAAGATAGATAGGTATTTTTAATGTTGTTGTGATACAGTGTGTAAATAAGAAGAGTTTACAAGATAACTTTATATTATTTAAGACTAATATCCATAAGATCACAAGGTAAGTTCTATTATATTACGCCGGTAATACGTTTTATTGTAGGAAAAATTATCGTTTTATGACGAAATTCGTTATTTTTCCAGTGTGATTCCCGTTATTGATAGTTTATCTAACTATTTAGTCAACAATGTCACCACCGACCAAAAGTAATGTATGGGATTATTTTGAACCAAATAAAGAAGACCAGGATAAAGCTGATTGTAAAATATGCAAAAAAAGCTACTCTCGCAAGGGCCGCACCACATCGTCTTTGAAAAACCATCTTAAGTCGATGCACTCAGAAGAATTTTCTACATTTGAGAACATTAGTAAAGAAAACAAATTACAACAGATGAAATCTGACGCAAGTAAGTTTCATCATTTATAGTTTTAATTAATTAATATTTACTTGAGGCATTGTTTGGTTAGTATAATAAAAGCATAGTTTTAGTTGTGGTTTATTGGCTAAGTTTCCACTCAATATTATAGTTATTTGCTGTCATATAAAACGTCAGTTGTAAAAAGACTGATATATGTAATGTAATTCATTTATCTATTTAAAATACTTTTTTTATTGAAATCGTTTCAATATAAAATAACCTGAACATAAATATATATTTTTTAATATGATATTAAAATATGAATAGTGAATTACTTAACTCAAAAACTACTTGGCCGATTGCAAAAATTCTATCACCATTGAAAAGTGTCGCTTTTCTTCTTAGTGTAGCTTAGCTTCACGCTATATTTAATGTTAATGCCAGAAAACATTAGGGATCCTTCCTTATTATAAATATTTATAAGGAATAAACTCCTTTTATTTTTATTTTTTGCAATATAAGTTGGACATTTGATTTTGAAAGTTATTTACAAAAATGTATAGAAATGTTTTCTGGTGTTTTAAAATGTCCTCACTTGTTAATTACTTTTAATTTAAGTAAATAGTTTTTTATAACTAAAATTTTTATTCGTTTGTGTATTTTTTAGATAAAGTTACCACTCCTCTGCAAGAAGCAAAGAAACAACTTTCATTAGAGGAAGTGGTTCTAAAAGAAAAGAAGTGGGACGTCAATAATTTAAATTCTAAAAAAATTTATAAACTCATTGGAGAAATGATTGCACTTCAAAATTTACCGTTTAATTTTGTTGAAGGGCTAGGTTTTCGTAGACTGATGCAAGAATTAGCACCAAGATATAACTTTAGGGGACGCAATTTTTTTACAGATTTTGTATGCAAGGAATTATATAGCAAAGTGGCTCAAAAAGTTAAAGAATTAATCGAAAATTTTGATAACATGTCGTTTACGTCTGACATTTGGTCGAATCCTAGCTCAAACGCTTCTTTGCTTAGCCTGACTTGCCATGGAATTGCAGAAAACTTTGATAGATCATCGATAATATTGAAATGTGAGACATTTGACGGCCGTCACACTGGTGACATAATTGCTGAAAAATTCAGTAACATGCTTCCTGAATGGAATATTAAAAAAGAACAACTGCATTGCCTAATCAGAGATGAAGGGTCTAATATGAAACGAGCCGGGCGATTAGCAGCATTAAATGATATAGACTGTACTGTTCACAAGATACAACTAGCTATCCGTAGTTGTTTAGGTTCTCAAGAAAACATAAAAATACTAAAACAAAAATGTAAGAGAATTTCAACCCATTTCAATCACTCTACCATTGCCCAGAAACAACTGCAATCAATTCAGGACAGACTGAATCAACCGCACCTGAAAGTGTTTCAAGATTGTGTAAGGCGATGGAACAGTACATTCTACATGTTCGAGCGTTTTTCAAAGGTAAAGGATGTTCTGAGTCTTTACAATAATGATAATGAAATTGACCCTATTCTACCAGAAGAATGAAAAATGATTGAAAGTTTCATTCAATTACTGGGACCTTTTGAGGAAGCAACGCGGGAACTGAGTAGCTCTTGTGCTCTTATTTCATCTGTGATACCGATAATACAAATGCTTGAAAAAAAAGTTGATGACTATTTAACAAGATCGCAAGAGTTTGATTCGATTCGTCAGGCTGTTACGACTTTGAAAAACGAACTTTCAACAAAGTTTTCTAGCTTGGGAGAAACCAATTTATATACCATCGCTACCTACTTGGATCCTCGCTATAAGCACAAATTTTTCACACCGGTGACTGAAGAAAAGATTAAAGATGACATTTTAAAAATGATAAATACTGAGAATGACAATTTTGAATTTCTTAATACCAATGCCAAAAGGGCTAAAATAATTAAAATAACTGATTGCACGGAAAATGATACGGAACAACTAGGACCAGGGACTTCAGGTTTCAACAAAAAGCCATGCTTACAAAACGACCTGGCTATGATGTTAGATTCGTCAAGTGAAGACGAGAGTCAAGATGAGCCAGAAAATGGTAGCATTGAAGCTGTACTCAAAAAAGAGTTACTTGCTTACCGTACTAAAAAAAGAATAAATGTGAATGAAAACCCTTTAAACTGGTGGAGTGTACATCGAGGGGAATTTAAGGTATTATCGCCGATAGTACGAAGATTTTTATCTGCTCCACCGGGCAGTGTTCCTAGCGAACAACTATTTAGTAGCGCGGGATTAATTTACGAACCTCTGCGTAACAGACTTGAATCAGAAAAGGCGGCAATACTACTCTTCATCAAGTATAATGGTCCTATTTTTAAATTCAATTACTGATATAAAAAACAGTAGGTGAAGTTTAAAAAAATTGTTACATGTATAATGATTATACATTACTTATATTTAACATAAAAATAAGTACTTAATTATGTTTGATTACAATAAAAATGTTAATAATTACGTTGTCATTGTTTTAATTCTTCATTAATAGACTTTATTTACAAAATATCTTATACATCCGCATCTGCATCTGCGGATGTGAGCCTGCTAAACTCCGCATCCGCGGATGTGAAAATATCGGCATCTGCAACATCCCTGTTAGGTATGTACTGGGGGTTCAACAGTAGTGATATTAGTATTAACATGAGTGGTAGAATTTGCAGGGTGGTCAATATGACTTCTCGGTACATGAGTTCTATTTACATACGGCTGAGTTTCTGCGTCTCTTTGATGAGAAGGATTACGAGTAGGAGGATTAGATTCATTACTACGATTAATATAGCGTCCACTTTGACCATTTGAAATATGTCTGGTATTTGGGGAATTATTCTCAAAATATAATAGTGAATGATGTTGCTTTCCACAGCTCAGACATCTATGTAAAGACTTACAATCAGCAAATAAATGTTGGGAACTTAAACAATTTATACATAGCTTATTTGATTTAACAAACGTATGTCTGTTATTAGGAGACAAAGTTAAAAATGTATTGCATCTATATACATTATGTGTGCTCTCGGAACAAAATTTACAATTAGCTTTGTTTGCTAAATATGAGGAAGAAGAGGTAGAGGCTTTATCATTAACAGTTGTATGCAAACTAATTTTAACTTTTTCAGAAACACGTGACTCCTTATTGGGGCATGATTCAAACACATTTACACTTTCTAAAACCATATAGCGTTTTTTAACGAATTCAAAAAATAAATTGTAGGTTGCCAAATCCTTCGACTTTCGTTCAGATTCAAATTCTCTTTTAGAATGATAATCCAACTTTTGTTCTAAGAGGAAAACAATAAG
Organism: Galeruca laticollis; assembly: GCA_963921935.1. Taxonomy (NCBI): domain Eukaryota; kingdom Metazoa; phylum Arthropoda; class Insecta; order Coleoptera; family Chrysomelidae; genus Galeruca; species Galeruca laticollis. Next base: position 109,576,402 of record OY998180.1, read on the forward strand.
AGATTCAAATTTCTCTTCCGGTTAAGACCGATATGAGATCTAGCGTTTTTCTAGCGGATACGTAAAAATCTTTCAAATTTGAGGCGTTACCCTTTGTCAATGATTTTTGTTTGATTAAGGATGAATACAAAGTATGCAAAAGTCGAGATTTATTTTCATACGCATTTTTTAGTTTCAATGGCAATTGTTAAATTTTGATTAGTAACGGGAAGAGAAGCAACGAGATCTAATGCTTGATCTCTAAGTAGACTTTTTAAATAATATAATTTTTCACTATCACTCTGTAGCTTATTATTATTTAAAACAAGAGCGGTGAATAATTCTATAAAGGAGGTCCATTCGGTACTATTTCCACCGAAAGGTTTTATATTAATTTTTGGAAGTGAAACATTTGAGTAGCCGGGAGAATGAGTAGCAGTACTAGTATTTTTACTATTCTCAACTAGAGATGCCAGTTTTGCTATACAAGATTCAAATCTGTCCGCAATACCATCTTCTGCCTGATCACTATCTGACATAACGTCATCTATACTAGTAGTCATACCAATAATTTCCAATTGAAGTGATTTATAAATATCGTAATGATTAACCAAATTATCTAATTTAACTTTGAGAAGATATTGCTCTTCCTCTCGTTAGAGAGGCTACAAATTTTTCTATGCGAGTTAATTGCGATTTCGCACCAGTTCGTTTATTTTTTAACAAATTAAGAGGGTGAGCCATCTTAATAAAATCTCAAACAAATACTAATTAATTAATGTTTGAAACTCTATGCGTGCGCATGAAACAAAATTTTAACAAAATTATACGGATTTTACCATAGCGACAACTATAATAATAAGTAGGTACGCAGGTACAATACTTAAATCAATTTTGCAAATAGTATACAATATTAGCTTTAAAATAGAAAATATATACATATGTAAATCGCACACGAATTCTTTGCTTAAATTAATCAACAAATTTATAGCTAGCAAATTAAGAATATTGTGGATTCCCACAACTAAATACAGATCTCCTGCAACAATTACACATTAACCTAAATAGATAATGCATAGAAAATCAAGAAAAATACCTATAAACAAATTAAACAAATCAATACAAAAGCATGAAGAAATTTGTGTAGTTTTACACCAAACAAAATTAAACGTTTATGCTGTATTAGTGTCTATTCTATTCTTGAAGCAAAATATATTTCTTTACAAAAAAGCCCTGAAAAACATTCAAATATGTTCTGAAATAAAATCCAGTGATTAATTTCCATATAAAAACAATTGGTGGAGTCGAATCTAGCAACCACACGTGTTCTTGTAGATTTTTTTCTAGTCGCCGTTAGCCGACGACTCAAAGAATTCAGTTCAAACCAAATAAGAAACTGTCCACGGTTGCCAAATCAACTTAATATCGCGATGTCGCGGAACTTTTAATCACTAAGCACTTTCACAACTAATTAAAAATTAAAGTTTCAGGTTATAGATCGCTATACCATAAGCAGCTTAAGTCTATAGTCTATGGGTTGAATAAATGTGTATTTTGACTAGCATTAAGGATACAAATGTAGGGATGGATATATGAACAAATCCAGTGTCAAGTTGACATCTAATAGGGTATAAAATGAGGGTCAATCATATAATTTTGAGCAATATCCTGCTCGAAGGACCAACACTATGTATGAATAAACTGCGGGAAGAAAATTAAGAAAAGAGCAAAGGACTGTGTGGTGACGTAACAGTAGCCAGTTCATAATTATTCATACTAGTGATTGCGTTTAATTGAAGGACCACCCCTAAATAGGGGAAAATAAGGAATCAATAATAACAATAAATTATAACGGTTTACTATAAAATATATTTCAATGAATGAATTATTTAACAAATAGTTAAAAATAGTCACCAGCAAGGACACAAAAGATTTACAATAATGCAGGTAGGTATAAGACGAATGGATAAGGCACTACTTAGTCATTACACAATTAATGTTGGCTATTTATTGAAAGGTGTTTACATTTTAATTCGAAATTGTCTTATGGCGAGATTTGGCAGCATTGACTTGAAACAAAGAGCAAAGATGGAACTTCTGTCCGTTGAAATTTCGAATTTATATTAATTTCTTGATTACTAAGTTCAAACACATCTTACCTTTCTCAAGATGCATTTATGACAACTGCGATAACTATCATTAAACTTTTGGACGTTTGAGTATTGCCGCCTTTTTAGACGGGTAAACCAACCCACCTACTCACACAATGACTTTTTCACAAGTAAATAGAAACAGAGCGAGGAAACAACAAATAAAAGGTGGGGAAAATTTCGAAGATGAGAATTAGCGGGAAGTTTGCAAAGAGAGCGCGCAAAATATATCTAATTTGAATTTTGTTTGATAATTAACACATTATGTTAAATGGATTTTAACACCATCTAAACACTGAAGTACGACATCAATATGGAACATATTGTAAGATTTTTGGAAAAAAATTATTCAGAACATTCGTGTACACTTTTGAAAGCACAACTAAACTTTTTGAACAAAGCACCGAAAGGATGTCGGTACTCTGATGATTTTAAGAGGTTTGCTTTAAGCGTATATTTCTTAGGTCCCAAAGTTTATAAAAAAATTTCCACTCTATGTAGGCTACCTTCCAAAAGAATACTTGAACGTTTCACCAAAAGATGGACCATTAACCCTGGATTTAACGATTTTATTTTCCGTATAACAGAACTTAGGGTTCGATTACTAAAAGAAAAGGGATTCCATGATCAGCGTAGATGAAATGTCTCTAAAGTCTAACCTTTTTTATGACATTTCAAAAGACAGAATTATAGGATTGCAACAAGCACATAGTAAAAGTAGCGTGGGTATAGCAACTAGCGCTTTGGTAATAATGGCCCGAGGTGTTGCCTGCAACTGGAAGCAATCGATTGCATATTTTTTTTATAAATCTGCGGCTTCTTCTGATGGTATTAAAGATATTTTGTTCGAAAGTGTGAGAAAATTAGACGCTATTGGTCTAAATATGCTTGGTGTTGTTACAGATCAAGGGCCCAATTTTCAGAAATTAGTCAATACTTGTTTGAAACTGACAGAAGACAACCTTTTCTTTTTCGTAGATAATAAAAAACTTGTTTATTTATTTGACGTGCCCCATCTTATAAAATCAACTAGAAATAACTTTTTTTCCTACATCTTTAACTTGGTTGACGGAGAAACGAACAAGTGTTATTTGGAAACCATGTATAAATTTGATAAGTTGAAAGAGTATAGATTGTGTCCTAAGTTAACAGATGATGATCATATTTATCCAAATAACTTCCGAAAAATGAAGGTGAAATTAGCTACACAAGTATTCAGTCATTCAGTAACAGTGGCACTAAATACTTATGTCGATTTTAAAATTTTGCCCATTGAAGCGAAAATAACAGCCAAATTCATTGAGAAAATGAACAATTTATTCGACATGCTGAACTCTTGTCATCTGAATAATTTTAATGCATTTATAGTCACAATAAAAAAAAATATTTTCTCAAAGAGATGATAGTCATGTTTAAACATCTGACCGTTGTGAACCGCAACGGAAAATCAGTTACCAAGCAAATGAAATTCATATTTGGTTGGAAGTTAACCATTAAAGGAATTTTAGGATTATGGGAAATCCTTAAAGCCAAGGGCTATTCGTTTTTGCTAACAAGAAACCTCAACCAAGACTGCCTAGAGAACTTCTTTGGACAAGTTAGAAACAGTTGCGGCAATGCCAGAAATCCAACCCCCATTCAGTTCTGTCGGGCTTTCAAGAAGATATTTTGCCCATGCGGAAGGTGCAAATTGTATGGAAGATATAAAAATGAAGTTTTATTGTCTCTTTCTCCTGAAATTGTTGAAAACTGGAAAGAAATAATTGTACCTCCGTCGACAAGAAACTCCCTCAAAGTATTCACAACTGATTACAAAAACTTGCATAGTACTGAGGGTAACGCTCTTGTGTATGTGACAGGGTATCTTTTAAAAAAGTGTTTGCTGCAACACTCTTGTGAAATATGCATAGCGTTCAACAACTCAATTACGTTAGAAGAGCAAGCAACACTTTTTTCTAAACTGAAGGCATACAACTGTGAAAAAAAACGTTTGACGGCTTAGTGGTTCCCCCAAAAAATTTTGTGGAATACATTATAGAATTGGAAAATCTTTTTGTTAAACATTTTAATGAAATAGCTTGCACAAATGGTATTGGTTCTATATTAAAATCTTTTTTCATGAAAGTTCCTTTCACCCATCCTTGCGCCAATTTCCCACATTCCTACCTAGTTTCTTTGTACACACGCGTTCGTATTTATTACACATTGAAATTTTTAAATAGGGACATAAAAGCTAAGAAATTGTTTAAACCGAATGCCAAACTTACAATTTTGCAAAATTTATAAGTTTTTGATTTGTTTTTTAGTCTACTACTGTAAAATTTGTTTATCCTAGTAATACACATAAGTATATCGTGTAAGTATAAAATATATCTAGTATTAATATAACTTCCACATTTACTAGTTTTTTTTATAATTATTATTCAATGCAGATCCACAACCCGCTATTTATTCATTCTCATACAAAAATAAGATAAGAATAGTTATTTATGCAACAAGTGAGTAAAGTAATACTTTTTTCACGAGTAGGACGCCAATTCCTATGAGTGAAAAAAGTTACTTTACTCACGAGTTTCATACAAAAAATTTTCTACGTCCGTAGACTCAAAAAAACTCGACAATACTTTTATCAATTTTTATTTTGTAATAGTAATATGAAAAGTACAACTGTGAGCTTTATTAATTTGAGGTGAAGAAGTTACATTACTATTGGTACTTGAATTGGCAACATTTAACGAGTTCAAAGAAATAACATCGTCTAGTTGTATTAATACTTATTGTATTGTTGGTAGGATCATGAATATTTACAATGTTGCTTGAAGTCGAACTAGTTGTGCGGAATCCATTTTGTTTTTTATTGAGTCGTCTACGTAACCCTCCGCAACTGTGCCCCCCCCCCTGTGCTTCTTTAGTTGAATTATATCAACACCGGAATCCACTAATAGAGACGCCGAAGAGCGTCGAATGTATGCCCAGTGTAGTTTTTTGTATTAGGTAAATTCAAATATGTTGATAAGCGAGAAAATTTTTGAAAAGGTATTGAAACCTAGAACTTGGGTTTTGCATTTTCCATTTCTATACTGCAAAAAGAAATGATATGTTTTGACATTTGTGGATGGTTGGTTTTTATATATGTTTATCAAGTTTAATCTAGTGTCAGATATTTCATCAATAACAGTAAATCGACGTTGAACATGAGTTTTTGTATCAGGTACTGTGATAATTAAAACACTTCCGTTATCATTAATATCGTTACACTTCATTTTATATATAATACCCCCTCCGCAGAGTATATACTTGCGATTCCGAATATTAAAGCAACCTGAAATATGTTACGAATAATATCTAAGCTTACATTAAAATTTTTTGCTGTCATACCTTATGCATGAGATAATGATCGTCTGCAGCTTGCAACAGAAACTTATTAATTTCTTCACGGCCAAATGTTTTAGATTTTTTGGGTCTATAGCCAAATGGTTTATTTTTCAAATATGCAATGAGTTTCGAGTATTTACTGATGTCCACGTCGTTATTTACCATTAGGGTGCCTTTCAGTTTTGAATAAGTCGACCAAAGTGTTGAAGACTTCCACATTTTGAATTTAGTTTCAAAGTAAGCTAGTACACTCTTTATGTGAAGCTGTTTATGCCTTTTTCAGTACGCCACTCCATAAAAGAATTATATTCGTTTAAATACTGTTCCCTAGATTTCTCAGTGAGAAGATTCATAGTAGCTGCAGTTGCCGATTCAACAACGCATCTTCTGGTGTGCAGTTTAAACTTTCTTCACTATCACTCTCCATCACTAATAATAATACTACACTCCTTTTAATTAGACACAAAACGGATTTTCTTGACCGGATATCAAAAAATAAAAGTGTGACAATTTATCTGAAAAACGGATTGACATGAGAAAGAAAGCGTTTACAGCCCACTACTTTGATAAAAAAAAATTATAATTGCGTTAAAAAAACACGTTACGGCACTATTTTTAACGCAAAAGCGCTACGGTACTTTTTTCACGCTTTTTGACCGATTCAGAAATTACATTCTTTATGAATGAAAAAAACGTGAATATTATAACGGACGTAGAAAAAATATAATAAACCATCTCAAAGTCAAAAATCGTTCATTAGATTTTCCCATGGTACATGGTAACGCGCTCCCGTATATATTTCCATAGAAGTAGCACGCCAGCACTCCCTCGTAAATCCGCCGGCAAGTGAACAACTGCCCGACTTCTTAGAACGTTGTCTGCTAAATTGTCCACAAAGACTTCAAAGGGACGAGTGGAGTGTCGCTACCATGTGTTTATATGTACGGTGACTTAAGTTTAAAAATTGAAGTTTGTTTTCCGCAGTCTTATATAGTTTGTATCTATTAACCCTGCATCACTCGCGCTATGAGCGTTTTTCTCACGCCTGCTAATAAAACGCACATTCTATGAACAGTAAATCACATATACTGCTACCCCCACTTCTAGCTGACTTTCGACAGCTCTTCTTGAATATGCATCGGCATGTGCAATATTTAGTGTGAATTGATATTAGTTACCAGATACTTGTTGAACCTTTGCAGACCTCCGTGAGAGTTTCTCTCATCGCGCGAGTTCTAACGTAGTTTATAATTTTTTGTGATCGAGTAAACTCGTGTTGGTAAGTGAATTTGTTTTCTATATACAAAGTGTCCTACTACATTGAATTTATTGTTTTAGATTATAAACAATGAGTAGAGGACGGATGCTTGCGGAATTAGGGCGACTGAATTATGAAGACAGTGAAAGAGAGCAGATGTTAGCTAATATACCATGGACGGGTCAAGAAGGCGAGCAAAACCAAGAAATTATGGAAGATGATGAACGCGAAGATATCGAAAGTGATACTGCCAGTGAACATAGTGAACACAATACTGATTCGGAACAAAGTGATGAAGATGTTGAAAATTTTGTCCAGGAGATTGAAGAAAATCGTGCATACGGCTCTATACACCATTTTACTGGTAAAGACAAAAAAACTTACTGGATGGCGTATCCTCCATGACCTAATGTACGAACACCAAGAAGGAATATTATCACTCATCTTCCTGCGGTCAAAAATATTTCAAAAAATGCAAATACTGTGGCAACTTGCTGGAGATTATATATAACAGAGGAGATTATTGAACAAATTGTACATTGCACTAATATTTACTTGGCCAAATTACGGAATAATTATAGCAGAGAAAGAGATTGCCGTGACATGGATACCATAGAAATAAATGCCTTCATTGGCCTTCTATACATGGCTGGGGTACGGAAGGCTCAATACGTGAATACTAAAGAACTTTGGGATAATTCAATATTTGCACCTGCTTGCTTTAGGCTCACGATGTCGCGAGAACGATTTCATCTCCTAGGTAGAGCATTGAGATTTGACAATATCAATGACAGAAACCAAAGAAAAATGTATGATAATTTGGCTCCCATTCGAGAAATCTTTGAAAAATTTGTATCCAAATGTCAAGAAAATTATCAAGTTGGAGAGTATTGTACAGTGGATGAAATGTTAGAGAGCTTTAGAGGCCGTTGTAAATTTAGGCAATATATAGCCAATAAGCCGGCCAAATACGGCATTAAAATATATGCCTTAGTTGATTCCAGGATGTTTTATACGAGTAATATGGAGATATATGCAGGAAAACAGCCGGCTGGGCCTTTTCAACTTGACAATTCTGCTTCTGCTGTGGTAAAGCGTATTGCATATCCCATATTAGATGCAGGTAGAAATATAACTATGGACAATTACTTTACGTCAATGCCGTTAGCCAAAGAACTAATTGGTAGAAAAACCACTATCGTTGGTACCCTCAGAAAAAACAAAAAGGAAATTCCACCAGTGTTTATAAATGCGAAGCGACCTGTACCTAGTAGCATGTTTGGTTTTCAGAAGGACACTGTAATATTGTCATATAAACCAAAACCCAAAAAAAATGTGCTGATGTTGTCTACATTTCATTCTGGAGACAACATAGATCCTGAGTCTGGCGACCTACAGAAACCTGAGATTATCACATTTTACAACCTAACCAAAGGTGGCGTCGACGTGGTTGATGAGTTAAAATCAACATATTCTGTTTCTAGATTTTCTTGTCGCTGGCCCCTTAGAATTTTTTTTACAATTCTAGACATTGCTGCCATTAATTCCAATATTGTTTATAAAACTAATACCGGCGTCATTGAAGAACGTAGAATTCATCTGAATAAACTGGCGGAAGATTTTATCAAGCCGTTGTTAGTTAGGCGTTCATCAATTAGGTCCTTGCCAATTGATATCCGAAGCATGTTGAGGTCATACTTAAATTTGCCTCAGATTGATCACAACAGAGATGTTTCATCAGGTTTTTGTGCTTTTTGTCCCAGGAGAAAGAACAGGAAGTCAAAAAAGCGATGTGTTAGCTGCAACGCTGCGATTTGCACAGAGCATACGACATTCACATGTCGAACGTGTTGTGGTGTAAACGACAACAGTGATAATTCAGATAATTGAATTTTTATGATCATTTGTTTCTACTTTAGCCTATATTAACATAACTTTTATCTCAGTAACATTTAAAAGATATATACAGGGTTGTTTCCATTGTTGTGTTCACATTGTTGCACAAGTTTATTTGTGTTGTTCAAAGTATACTGGCAGTTTTATTTTTCGTTAATATTATAAAATAAACCCTTCAACATTATCTATATTTTTGTTTTATTTTCGAAAAATTAAATAAAAACAATAACATCAAACATAAGTTTGATCTAGTCTGGGTGTGAGAGAAACTCTCACACGCGAGTGCTCATGTAATTTTTTGGGGCGCGAGTGATCGAGGGTTAAAAAAGCTTCTTTGCTGGCTCTTACAGCTGCTTCGCAATCGTTATTCCACCATGGGACCGGAGTGTGCTGTTGGTGTAAGATGTTTTTCCAATTGATATATTTGATGCATGTTTTATGGTTTCTAAAAATTGTTCTAACGATTCTTCTATATTAGGTAGGATAGCACAAGATTTAATTTTTTCTTCAATGGCAGTGGAGTAGCCAGTCAGCAGTTATGAGTTTCCATTTAGGATGGAAGCTTCGTTTGGTATTATTCTTTGTATTGTTGTATATGTATATAATAATGGGGTAATGGTCACTACTGTAGGTAGGTATAATCTAGTCTGCCCCCCTTGTAGGCACGCCTATGATCATAAACATTAACCCAGTTTGACGAAAAACTATAAACAAATACCTCTTGACATTACATTTTTAAATTGCCTGAATTTGATTCAGATTTCTTCATTTGTCGAATTAGTTGAAGTTTGTGGAATCTTTTAAAAGTAATAAAAATTTGATATACATGTGTAACTTGATGTTTCCAAAATAGTCATAAAAATTAGTATTCCCATTTAAAAAAAATAGTTGAGGATATCCTATCCCAAATTTAAGACACCCTGTAAAAAGTTACTTACATCACAAAGAGCGCAATTTAAAATACTAATCGATCAGTCCGAGCACATTTCTAACAAAACTTTCTTTGATTTACTGAGTTTTTTTCCAATTAGAGACTGACCTTGTATTTATAATGTATTATTTTAGATATATTAAGTTTTTTAATTGTCAATATACACATTTTTAGTTTGAACTGTCAAATCACTGAAAAAAATGAAACAATAATAAATTTCAAAGTGCTTTATTATACATAACTATCAATATAAAGTAATTTTACATTTATTAAAATCAGTTTCCCCCTCTTAGACGAAGTACCAAATGGAGTGTTGACTCTTTCTGGATGTTGTAGTCTGATAAAGTGCGACCATCTTCTAACTGTTTACCGGCGAAGATCAATCTCTGTTGGTCTGGAGGAATGCCTTCTTTGTCTTGAATTTTGGCCTTCACGTTTTCAATGGTATCTGACGCTTCAACTTCTAAAGTGATGGTTTTACCAGTCAAAGTTTTAACGAAAATCTGCATTCCTCCTCTAAGACGAAGCACCAAGTGAAGAGTCGATTCTTTCTGGATGTTGTAGTCTGATAAAGTGCGACCATCTTCTAACTGTTTACCGGCGAAGATCAATCTCTGTTGGTCTGGAGGAATGCCTTCTTTGTCTTGAATTTTGGCCTTCACGTTTTCAATGGTATCTGACGCTTCAACTTCTAAAGTGATGGTTTTACCAGTCAAAGTTTTAACGAAAATCTGCATTCCTCCTCTAAGACGAAGCACCAAGTGAAGAGTCGATTCTTTCTGGATGTTGTAGTCTGATAAAGTGCGACCATCTTCTAACTGTTTACCGGCGAAGATCAATCTCTGTTGGTCTGGAGGAATGCCTTCTTTGTCTTGAATTTTGGCCTTCACGTTTTCAATGGTATCTGACGCTTCAACTTCTAAAGTGATGGTTTTACCAGTCAAAGTTTTAACGAAAATCTGCATTCCTCCTCTAAGACGAAGCACCAAGTGAAGAGTCGATTCTTTCTGGATGTTGTAGTCTGATAAAGTGCGACCATCTTCTAACTGTTTACCGGCGAAGATCAATCTCTGTTGGTCTGGAGGAATGCCTTCTTTGTCTTGAATTTTGGCTTTCACGTTTTCAATGGTATCTGACGCTTCAACTTCTAAAGTGATGGTTTTACCAGTTAAAGTTTTAACGAAAATCTGCATTCCTCCTCTAAGACGAAGTACCAAGTGAAGAGTCGACTCTTTCTGGATGTTGTAGTCTGATAAAGTGCGACCATCTTCTAACTGTTTACCGGCGAAGATCAATCTCTGTTGGTCTGGAGGAATGCCTTCTTTGTCTTGAATTTTGGCTTTCACGTTTTCAATGGTATCAGACGGTTCAACTTCTAAAGTGATGGTTTTACCAGTTAAAGTTTTAACGAAAATCTGCATTCCTCCTCTAAGACGAAGTACCAAGTGAAGAGTCGACTCTTTCTGGATGTTGTAGTCTGATAAAGTGCGACCATCTTCTAACTGTTTACCGGCGAAGATCAATCGCTGTTGGTCTGGAGGAATGCCTTCTTTGTCTTGAATTTTGGCCTTCACGTTTTCAATGGTATCTGACGCTTCAACTTCTAAAGTGATGGTTTTACCCGTCAAAGTTTTAACGAAAATCTGCATTCCTCCTCTAAGACGAAGCACCAAGTGAAGAGTCGATTCTTTCTGGATGTTGTAGTCTGATAAAGTGCGACCATCTTCTAACTGTTTACCGGCGAAGATCAATCTCTGTTGGTCTGGAGGAATGCCTTCTTTGTCTTGAATTTTGGCCTTCACGTTTTCAATGGTATCTGACGCTTCAACTTCTAAAGTGATGGTTTTACCAGTCAAAGTTTTAACGAAAATCTGCATTCCTCCTCTAAGACGAAGCACCAAGTGAAGAGTCGATTCTTTCTGGATGTTGTAGTCTGATAAAGTGCGACCATCTTCTAACTGTTTACCGGCGAAGATCAATCTCTGTTGGTCTGGAGGAATGCCTTCTTTGTCTTGAATTTTGGCTTTCACGTTTTCAATGGTATCAGACGGTTCAACTTCTAAAGTGATGGTTTTACCAGTTAAAGTTTTAACGAAAATCTGCATTCCTCCTCTAAGACGAAGTACCAAGTGAAGAGTCGACTCTTTCTGGATGTTGTAGTCTGATAAAGTGCGACCATCTTCTAACTGTTTACCGGCGAAGATCAATCGCTGTTGGTCTGGAGGAATGCCTTCTTTGTCTTGAATTTTGGCCTTCACGTTTTCAATGGTATCTGACGCTTCAACTTCTAAAGTGATGGTTTTGCCGGTCAAAGTTTTAACGAAGATCTGCATTCTGTAACAAGAATAACTTATTTGAAAAATCACTATCAAAATTATTACTGTTAAATCAGAATTTTAATTATTTACCAAATTAACAATATCTTAGAACCTACGTTAAAGAATCACTTTCAAACTAGTTTTAACGCTCATATATCAAAACATTTGGATAACCCTAGTATACTGGACATTCATACATTTTACTACGCGTCTCAGTCTGTCAATTTTTTTACTTCTGGTTCATGCATCGCCCGGCGCCTCTCAGTACCCTCCTGTTTAGTGATTGCTTAGCAGGTGACACTAGCCGCAAATTGTTCAGAAATTTAATTAGTTAATTCTCTGCCAACTCGTGTTCGTTGAATTGTCGGGCAGTAACTTCAAAAAATCTTGTTTTTTTTGGTATAGCTCGCTCCTCTAATACATTTCTCAGGTCAGCATCATCGGTGTCCCAGTCAGAAAATACGGATATTTCACTTATTTCAGAGAAAAAATCATCTATGTTTTGTTAAGTTTGACACAACACCCAAAAGTTATTTGCTATTTTAATACAATTTAAATAAACTAGGAAATAATTATGGTTAGGTACACGCATATAAAACCAAACAAATTATTTTGATTATTTACATTCTCAGTCAAATAAAAAGTCAAGACTGCAGTAGAAGCGCACTGTGCACGCTCCCGACAAGTTGCTGGCAAATTATCCCCAAGCAGTTCTAAAACAAGATGTGCTTCATGTCATATATTGATGAGGTGCATCTGCCATTCAGTAGCCTTAGTTGACATCAAGGCTTGTGAAGAACTGCCAGAGGACCAGAAGATCTAGTGAGAAATATTGCTAGTTACATATTAGGAACCTCCGAAACCCTGATAATTTTTTGCATTGTAAAATCAAACTGGGCGACGAGTACGAACTATTTTTAAAAGCATTGTCAGTGGACGGGCAAGAGAAATTTCGAAAAAAGTCTGTCTTTTTATTTATCAGCCTCTATTAAACTATCGAATCTTTTCAATAGTCTTAGACATTGAAATCAATAAAAGAAATTGAATAGGGGAAGAAACATTGAATGCAATGTGCATTATTCATAACGCCTCGCACCAGGATAGACGAACATGCATTGACAATCCCATACCAGACAAGTTATTGCAAAAACACAAATAAAGATATTTATTAGTTTAAAAAAAACCAAACAATGTTTTTTGAAAGCAGTTAAAGTTGTTATTGTTTAGGTAAATTATTATTGTTTTTGTTTCTTATTTTGAATAAAATATTTTATTTATAGTTCACTACCTGTATGTGTTTCAATTAGAACTAAAAAAACAAACGCCAAACTTATGCACCTAGCTTAAGCCCTAATTTAAACTAAAAATGTGGGGATATTTTCTTCTTCTTTCCTCCATTTAATGCCTCAGCTGCCAGGACTATTTCAGTGTGACTTTCTTTAAGTTGACATCCTGTTGCAGTTTTCTGTCATCTGTATGTATTGTATGGACCTTGACCTGGAGTATCTGGAGCTAATGTTATGTTTTCTATAGGAAGCGAACTCAGAACGTTGATGAAAATTACGATGAAATGATGTATTGATGATATGAATTCATTCATGTTATTTTGCGATGTTGCTACACTTTTCAAGCGTAAGTTCGATTAAGCTAGCACTACAGATTACAGTTTATATTTGACAAGAAAGCTACAATGCTTTGAATGTTATGGTGTGAAAGGAATTTGAAGGATAAGTCGTGTATAGTGTGTGTGGACTATACATGTTCTTTGTGATTTGAAGGGATTTACGAGTCAGGAATGAAGTATTGTGATCTACTGCAGGAGTCGTCCGGAGAAATGTTGATTTTTCGAAGACATGAACGTATGAACAATGGTTATATCTCAGCCTGAATATTGTTACAATTTCTTTTCCAGATAAATTATGGAATAAGCTTGCACTTGTGACAATTTGTTAGAGGGAGGTGGCAACACTGGCAACAACTTACAAACTGTTCTCTGAAATCCCGCTACTTCTCGCGGTCAACTGCGCAGAATCCGGACTGACGAGGAGTGTTTCTGACTTGTCTAAGGACAAACCTATTGTAACCAGTGCAAGCAACCAATATGTGGAAAATATCGAGGTAATGTGCGCCATGTCTGTGAAACACTAAAAGAATTCTACCTGAAGCCTGTTGTTTTATGTGTCTAATATTACACGATCATTAGTTTTACCTCGGTACTTTATTAAATAAACGCTTTTTCTCAAAATTTCTTTTTCTTCGTAAAAAATACGGTAGTCCAGTGTTAACGTTAGTTTAACCCTCCAGTACTCAGCTTGGGTCTGTGAGACAAACGACTTTTTGTGTTTGCTATCCCACTCTTATTCTAAAGCAGAGCGTACTGCCATGGCTTTACCTTGTATGGCTTATACATATTTGAATGTCTAATGTGCCTTATTAAAAATAAAGAAATATTTTATGCATTGTAGCACACAGGAAAAACTATTTTATTTGTCCACATGACCGATTAACCATCACTGAAAAATCTCCGTTATATATGGCAATAAAATTTTACAATGAATTATAAAAATTCTTGTGGACATCGAGTCATATAGCATTAATGATAATTTACATACAAATTTAAACTAAATTTCCCTAATATGTTGTGATGTCATTTCATTCTGTGTTGTGTATATTTTTTTTGTAAATGCCACAATTTTTCTGAAATAATCAATTAAGTCCCGTCAGACCACACTAGACTATGAACGTAATTTTTTTAGCAGTTTTAAATAAAATTGATTTCATGTTTTTATGTGGAATATATTGTATAAAGTATATTTTTATTTTATAAGTATGAAATATTTAATTATATAATTACATTTACTACAGGCATCTTGCAATGAATGATATTTTTGTTTTACCAGATTTTTTCAGGATTGTAAAAATGGATCCTTACTTGAAATAAATTCAAAGGTTGCAACAGCTGCATGATGAGGTATTTGATTTGGAAAGCGAGCCAAAATGAGATCATTGCGAAGAAAGCAGCCACAATTCAGACACTGAGGAAATAGTGAACCATAACTTTGAACAAGCTAATCAGCAATTACTTTGAGGTGTCTGCAAAACAGGGACAGTTGTTTTGTCACACAAAAGATGAGATTTGGTGGAGAAAACATGTAACACCAAAGAATATTTGAACATGAAGTCTGAACATAATTTCAAATATAATACCAGGTACAAAAGGACCAAGCTATTGATCCTTTAATGTGTTTAAGATGTTTTATTCATAATATTCTTGAAACTATTGTTTATAATACAGACATTTCACAGATAATTTTGCAGATCCTTTGAATGTTAGACCTACAAATAGTATTGAAATTAAGGCGTTAGTTGGTCTATTAGATCTAGATGGAATTTTTAAATCTGGCCACAGGAACCGCAAAGAATTTTGGGCTACAGATGGAACGGATGAAGATGTATTTTGAGCTACCATGGCTCACAGATGATTTGCGTTTTTCATTATATGTTTTATTTGTAGGTAAAACAGAAGCAGTATTCAGTTTTCCGTAGTCCACCAGATGCCACCTGTTTATGTAATTCATTTTGTGCAATTTACTATTGCAGCGTTCGATTTGGAAACAAACATTTTGAAGACACAGTTCTTAAGTGGTATAGTGAAAATATCTTATCAGAACACAATACTGCATAAGAGTTTTCTCCAGAAAACTACAGTGATCCTGGAAGGGACTACAAAAATACCCATCAAAGTAAAAATATGCATTTTTATATGAAGAACTGTTTCAGATGATCAAGTACAGAGGTCGTTTCTTCGTCACATAACTTCGTTTCAAAAGTCACAGTAGTGAGAGGACAAGCTCGTGATTTCCGCAGCAGAGCATGTCTGAACTTACTTCTTTCCGACGACATTCTATCAAGTGGACAAACAACAAGCTTACGCAAATGAACTCACAATACAAAGACACAAATAGTATTAGTAGATATGGTTCAGCTGAAGGCTAGCAAATCCTCGAGTTGTTAGCAAGAATCTTAAAATACCAAAAGCAAATGGAACACTGAATGGAGATCTTGTTCTTCAAAACCATAAGCTACTTATGTCCAAGAGCAAATCATCACATGAAAAAGTATCTGTCTGTGCAGTGTAGACAGGCGATTTGTTATAGTGCTCGAGATCTATATGCAATATAAGTGTGAGAAGAGGGACATTTTACTCCTGTTGAAAAAACGTTTTATATTATTTCTTTTTTTTTGTACGGTGTTTACTAAGTTTAGTTTATGAATTGATTTCAATGAAATAGTTGTAAAATTTCAGTTACACCATATTTTCAAAATGCATCTGGTAATGCCAGTCGAATTATGGTTTGACTAGACTTTCATAATCGCAATGTAAGAATAGACCAAAATTCATTTAGTAATGTATAAAAATAAGCTTATTTTTTGTTTGTAGACACTTGTAATAAACATTTATTAGAAAAAAAACTTTCTTTAGCTGTTTTTCTAGCTAGCAGTCTGCCAAACTCCACATCCTGGACGTTTACGTCAGAAATTATCACATGGTTGGTTAACCCTTAACCGGTAGTGTGTCAGACACATACTGTTTTCACTTTTGTAATTGCGAATGTACCCAGCCATTTGTCTACCCCACTCTCAAGGTATCCTCCTCACGTGACTTTAGGTGACAGATAACACTAAATACTACCAGTTATGGAGTGTCGTTTGTTCAGCAGAACTCAATTGTGAATAGTTACGGTGTCTGGCAGACACATACTACCAGAAACGTTAAAAAAATTCAGTGTGTCAGACACATACATCTACATATGGAATAAAATAATTGGGAAAATATTTAGTTTTTGTTTAATATTATATTTTTTGGGTGTGAATGCTGACCAACAAAGTAGGAATAATAATAACACAACAAATGGACCAAAAAGTAATCCAGTACAGATCAGTTACCTCTAGGATAATGACAACTTTACAAATGAAAGAGATAATAACATCAATACAAATATATTCCCCAGTAGAAGGAACACTGGAGGAAACGGAAAACTTAATAATCATGGGAGATTAGAATGCAAGAGTGCGCATGGATACTAACACAGGCCTGGGTGCGTGGGAAAATATGGTGAACAAATAACAAATAAGAATAGAATCAAAATGATAGATTTTGCCGAAGAAACGACTTGACAATAAGAAACACCTTCTGGGAACAAAATATAGAAGATAAACATACATTAGTAGCAATTGAAAAAAACGAGAAGAGCCTGATTGATTATATCCTACATACAAAAGAGATGACAGATATTAAAACAAGTGATGACAGATAAAGAATCAGAAATAGGGTCAAATCATAGACTAGTAACAGCAAAGCTAAGAGATAACACGACAAAGGCAGTTGAAGAAAACGAATATAGTAAAATAGAAATTCACAAGCTAAAAGACAGCAAACTTAGAAATAAATACCAAAAAGAAACAGATGAGGAATTCACAAGACTAGACAATCACAGAGGAGGTTGGACACTAGAAGAAAGGTGGGAAAAATTTAGAAAGGTACTACTAGAAAATGCAGAGAAGATATGTGAGAAAAGAGAATACAGTGAAAAATTAAATAGAATGAAATGGGGGAACGGGGGGATTAAAGAATTGGCAAAGAAAAAAAAACAAGCAAGGAAAACATTCAACCAGACTGCAGATCAAAGGGACAAAAATAAATACATTACTATAAGAAAGAAAGTGAAGCAGGCAGTGAAGCAGGCAGTAAAGAAAGCAAAAATGTAGAGTTGGAAAGAATTTGGAAACGAAATAACACAGGACAGATAACAGAAAATTCTGGACAAGAATTAAAAGACTAAGATGAGATGAAAAGAAGAAAATAAGAGCCATTAGAGACAGTCAAAACCAACGAAGGGTGGGAAAAGAGAAAGTACTAAGTATATCGAAGGAGCACTACCATGAAAAATTCAATGAAATATAAAATGAAGCAGCATGTGACAATCTAGAAATAAGACAGGAGAAAATGGAAGCAATATGAAGCATTAAAGTAGGAAAAGCTTGCAGATAAGATGATTTAGCTCCAGCAATGATAAAATGGATGGGCGAGAAAGGGAAGAAATGTCTTTGGACTATACTAAAAGAAGCGTGGAGAACAGAGAGGATCCCCAAAAGGTGAGAAAACAATTTAATAATATCGATACATAAAAAGGGAGAGAGACAGAGCAATATGCCTCACCTAAATAATCTTTAAGCTGCATATGAAAATCTTAAGAGATTACGTTGAGGAGATAATAGAAGATACACACGCAGTATTTAGATCAGGAAGTCAAATAAATGACAATATTTTCGTAGTAAGAAGGGTAATAGAAAGAAGAATTATTCCTAACATTTATAGATTTAAGAGCAGCTTTTGATATGGTAAATAGGGATGAACTATGGAATTACTTAGAGGAAACACATGTACCAGGAAGGAGGAATTTGAGCTAAGAAAAGGAATAAAACAAGGAGATAGTCTAAGTCTATTCTTATTCATAATTATAATGAACAAAATTGTCAAATGAATAAGGGAATGAGGAGCCAATATAAACACAATTAAACAATAAATCGGACTGTATCACACTCCGACACCTGAAAGGGTTTGGGGAGCGGAGAAGAATTTTAATAGCACAACATGATTACACAAACTTTTTAGGCCTCTTGCCATACATACAATGGATACAGTCCCAAGTACCTCTGATGATCGTAGTACTTCCAAGCAACATAGACAAGAAGTATTTCACCATAAGGATCCTAATTTTGAAGAAAAAATTATGAAGTGTTTAGATAAACTAGAGTGAACTAGGTGAACCCATAGACGATGATCCAGATTACGAAGAACATCCAGAAATACACGATAGAAATGATGACTGATGAAAATGGATATGATAGCGATGATACTGATAATCAAAATAGAACTCCTGCCCATACCACACTAGACAGACTCAATTCGTTACCCGACTATAGTTTCAAATGGAGTACTACAGAGCCACCAACAAAGCTGAAATTACCTCAACATAATATTGTGAGAGGCATTCTAGGAATGCCTAGTACTGTACGAGCGTTAGGCACTAAACCTCAAGTGGAAGATATTTGGTCACGTTTATTTGACCAAGAATTAGTTCAGGAAACTATTCTCTGGACCAATGTTAACTTGAGGTTGTTAGGGCAAAAGTGAACAAATATCAGAAAAGTAATTTTAGAGCAATAGATGAATTGGAAATAAATCTGCTCTTTCGTCTGTTTATGTTGACAGCAATTTATAAGTCTAACCACGAAGATGTGGGATCATTATTTTCAAGTACTGGATGCCCTATTTTCTGCGCAGTAATGTCTATGCTTTGACAATGCAGCCACCAGGGAAGAAAGGAAAAAAGATGACCCAGCAGCGGCTATCACAAGTATATTTCAACACTTTATAAATTATTGTCAAAAACTGTATTCCTTGGGGATTTATGCTTGCGTTGATGAAACGCTTATCCTTTTTCGAGGGCGCTGCGAATTCAAAGTTTACATGCCTGCAAAAACAAATAAACATAGCATCAAAGTTTTGGCACTAACGGACGCCCGTACTAGCTATTTGTACAACAAACATTTATTGTGGAAAAGGATCAGATAGCTTAGGTTTATCAGACAAAAAAATTATCGATTCCTACAAAAACCGTTCTTAGATTGACTCCCCCAATTGTTAAAAGCAATAGGAATATCACTGCCGACAATCTGTTTTCATCAATGGAATAGTGCAAGAGATTTAAAAGCGAAAATTGACGTATGTTGGTACTGTCAAGAAAAACAGAGCCTAGAGTTCTTACCAAAAAAAAAAACATGAGACTGGTTCCTCATTGTATGGATTCATTAACGATATTACTTTGATGCCGAGTTATGTACCCAAGAAAAACAAAACAGTTTTGGTGGTTTCAAGCATGCATCACACCAAAAGTATGGACCCTTAAATAAATAAACCAGAAATTGTAGCATTCTATAATACAACAATTCAGTGACAAATTCTTACATTTTGTGCTTATGCTTCAAAAATGTCTCCGAGATTACAGGGTTTTCTTTCATGGAAAATTTAAATTTGACTCTTGTTAGACCTCATCTAAATCGTAGACTTTCTATTCCTAATTTTTGATCAGATCTAAAGGCTCTGATTCTTAAAGTACTTGGAGATAACACAGTACCGTCTCAGAAAGTTGCTGCAACTGATAAACTTGAAAAAAAGCGAAAATGCAGCATTTGTCCAAATACGAAAAAATCTGAATATGGGCTATAAATGTATCCAATGGGAAAACCCCATTTGTCCGGAATGTCCAAGGAAGTGATGTGTAAATAAATAAACCAGAAATTGTAGCATTCTATAATACAACAATTCAACTAATAGGAGAAGCCAACAATGGACATTATCAGAATTTTATATGTTGGTAAATATATCAGTGACAAATTCTTACATTTTGTGCTTATGCTTCAAAAATGTCTCCCCCATTACAGGGTTTTCTTTCATGGAAAATTTAAATTTAACTCTTGTTAGACCTCATCTAAATTGTAGACTTTCTATTCCTAATTTTTGATCAGATCTAAAGGCTCTGATTCTTAAAGTACTTGGAGATAACACAGTACCGTCTCAGAAAGTTGCTGCAACTGATAAACTTGAAAAAAAAGCGAAAATGCAGCATTTGTCCAAATACGAAAAAATCTGAATATGGGCTATAAATGTATCCAATGGGAAAACCCCATTTGTCCGGAATGTCCAAGGACGTGATGTGTAACCTGTTGCAAACAATTATACATTTTACCTTTCACCATTAACCCTGCATCAGACACGTGGGGTGTGACAAACCCCAGAGTTTATTAACTACAGTGCAAATACAGAAACGTCACAACTACTGGCAACAGCGTTTCAGTAGCTTTCAATTACACCCCTCCCTCTCACCAAGTGTGAACAATTCAATTGGTAGTTAGTTATGGGTGGTACAACATTGAATTAAAGCGCTCTGGGATTTGTCACACCCCACATGTCTATATTTGAGAGTTCTTTTTGTCAATTTATTAATATCATTGATACGTTGTTTTTTCTTCTAAATTTTGTTTTGGTGTAATATTTTTATGTAATTTATATTTAGGAAATATGGGCGACTACGAAAAAGAGCAAGTTTATCTACAAAATCTTTGGAATGAAGAATTAAGCGAAGATGAAGTTATTGACGTAGAAGATGCATCTGAAATAGTGAAGAGGACAATGTTAGTGGGTGTATTAACTATCCTAATTTAGATCAAAATGGGGAAATTGGAGAGGAACAAAAAGGTGAAATTGAAGAGGAGCAAAGTAAAAGTGCAGATATGCTGGAAAAAATTCGGGTAAGAAACTACCCTCAGAAACACTACATATTTTATGACAAAAAATAGCAAAAAGTGGCCTAAACAATGTAGCACTAGAGATGTGAGCACCAGACACGAAAATATTATAACTCATTTACCGGGATTTAAGACATGCACGAAATGCTAAAACGCCACTTGAATGTATTTTGCGGTTTTTTTATGCACAAATGATAAGTGATATTGTTCTGTATACCAACCAAAATATAGCAAATATATTAAATAAGTGGAAATATTCTCCTCACAATGGTGAAACATCAGTACCATAAATGAAGGCAGTATTTGGTTTACTGTATTTAGCTGGAGTATTCAAAAACAATCACTGGAACTGGAAAACCGATAGTACTGGACTTGACAGTTTTCCTTGTACAATTTTGCCATGTACGATGAGTCAAAGAAGGCTTGAATTTTTGATTACATGTCTTCGCTTTGATAATAGTGCCAATCCTGAAGAATGTCGTCGCTTGGATAAACTAGCCCCCATAAGAGCGATTTTATGAAAAATTCGTAAGCAAGGTATACTAGTCTGCCCATATTGGAACAGTTACGTGAAAATCATAAACGGACTGCTCTAGGAACTATAAGAAAAAATAAACCAGATATTCCACCATCATTTTTAGTCAAAAATAGAGAAGTATTTTCCAGTATGTTTGGTTTTCAAGAAGGATACAGAATTGTTTCCTAATGCCCTAAAAATGGAAAAGTCCTGTTGGTTTCGTCATTACATCATGATAATGCTGTAAATGCTGAAACTGAAAAGAAACTTCCAGAAATTATATCATTTTGCAACAGTACGAAAGGTGGCATTGATGTAGTTGACCAAATGTCAGCCACTTATAATGTAGCTAGCAGAAACTTTCGTTGGCACCTGACTATATTCATCTCTATTTTGAACACGGGAGGATTTAACTCCCAAATTGTCTATCAAGAAAACAATGGTGGTTAGCAAGAAGGCTATTTTTGAAACAATTAGGACTTGAGTTAGTAAGAGAACATCAGCGAAATTGAATGAATAACCCTAGATTGACCCGCGAATTACGAGGATCAATTTGCAGAATGTTGGGTGAACCGCCAGGACCTGTTGGTAAAAAACCGAAGACCTGTTGGTAAAAAACCGAAGACCTGATCAACAAAGAAGATGCTCCCAATGCCCTAGAAGTCACGATTGTAAAACCAGATATGTTTGTGAACACTGAAAAGCTTCATCGGCATTAAATACCATATTCTAAAAATTGTATTCACTCCATAGGGGACTAAATTGTTTATATTGAAGGAACGGCTAAGTTTATGTTTAAATCATTACATATTAGAATTTTTTATATGGAAGAAATTATTTTTCTTATGCAATATCTATGTTTAAATCCATAACAAAATAAAAATTAGTACTATAAATATGATAAAATTTTTAGCAGATTATTAATATGGGGTTTGATACACCCCACATGCCGGAAATAAGGAAAAAATTACACCTATCGGATGCAGGGTTAAGTACATAATCAACAATAATTTTTATTTAAATTGTTTCTTATCCTTGTATGTTTTTATTTCGTATGTATTATAACTAATAATCGTTTGGACATAAATAATATAACATATTTTTTTAAATGTATCACATATGCCATTTTTACCCTCAGTCAGGTGCGTTTATTTTCGCAATGTGAATGGGAGCCAGCCTGGGCTAACTATTGTACCCCATTTTGTTTATTTATTTTTATTAATATATACATGCAGTCTTAAGAAAACATATACAAGAGTTTTGAAAAACAGTCTTGGTTCTGAAGAAACAAATAAATACATCATCTGCAAAAATGGATCATATTTTGCAAGAATTGATGAGAAACTTAAAAAAAAACATAAAAATTCAAATATTTTGAACATATTCCAAAAATAAAAATGTTTTCTCTAAAAATATAATGACAAATTTGCTCTAAACTATATTTCCACGCATAGTTATCTGATTCAGAAGATCTTTGCAAGAAAATAGACACTTTTGGCAATACTTATCCAGCTGGGCTACTATGGTAGTTAGAGAAAAAAGGGAACAGGTTCCTCGGAACTGATTAATGCAAAATGTTCCATGAACTTGTTCTTTAAACTGTGGGTTATCTGTGCTTTAAACTTAAACTGAACAGTTCCATCAAAGAAGGATACAACCTTCGCGGTTTTGCTGAGCTGAGTTGACTATTTGAAATAGGCAAACAGGAGTGATATTAGGTTTGTTCTCACACGAGTTTCAAACTATCAGAAACAGTCAGGATTCTGCGCACTCCATTTCTCCGGGTTCATAAGTTTCTGATTGTTTGAAAACAACTGGACATTGGACAGTTGGAAAACCATCAGTCAAACATGTGTGAACATCCTCCAGCTGTTTTCAAACAATCAGAAACTTATGTATGAACGCGGAGAAATCTATTGCGCAGAATCCTGACTGTTTCTGATGGTTTGTGACTGCTGTGAGAACAAACCTATTATATATCATCAGATGTTAAATTTACAACTTTTACTTTTGAAAATAAAAAAATTTAACACTTAAAAATAAATAAATATCAGTTCTTTTTAAATAGAGCCTTAAAAATATTTAGTTACATTGTTTTAGGAGTTTAGAATTTTGTATAGTAAAATAAAAACCACCTAGACGTCTTCATTTCAGTTGGTCGGTTCACCAATACCAAATAAAAAACAGAACAGTTAGAACCTGTTCCATAACGTCTCTAATGGTAGCCCGCGCCCTAGTGGAAAGTTGAAATTGCGTGTTTGAGACACATACTTCTCACGAGAGACTAAAAAACGATACTACTGGTTAAGAGGTACATATTAGCATCCATTTTTTTATTGCAAAAAATAAATTGGGTCTGTCAGGCACCACCAGAGTACTGGAGGTTTAACATAATTTAGGGTTAAAAATGCTTATCGGCATAAAACAAAGGCTATCAACCTTACTTATAATTTTTATACTAAATGCTGATGAAGACTGGGGAAAATGTTGGTAACAATTTGATACTTTTAAACGTTTCTCTAGTAAGTATACTTAATTAATTACACAAAATATTAATTTTGAAATTACTTACATTATATTTCACAAATATTGCAACACAATACGCTTTTCCAAAATATAATACACGTCTCACTCAATTGCTTGATTGCTTCCTTATAGCAAAATATAAAATGGCCGACAACGTCTTGTGCTTTTATACGTTGAATGACATATCGTAACGTCACACAAATTCCCACCAATTGTATTCCAAGGATTAACATGGATTTTCTAGAATTTTTATTTTTTCTAGAAAGCTCGTAATTCTATGGTAATAAAGATGATCTATGATCTCGAACAATCGTATTATATACGTCGTACTGTTGTAGACGTAATTTAAAACCAGGATTTTTATAAAACGCCTAGGCTTTTTCAAAATTACTTGACATATTGTAAAACCATTATATTTTTACAATCTGACTGCAATTTTAAAAGAATTTATATAATTTTATGTAATAATTATTTCCCTCCCTCCTGTCGACAATATCGTCAGCCTCTTGTAACATTGTATAACACTATACCTATTTATTGAATGCCCTTTTTTAAACGGTAATATTTCACCGGGATAAACATTAAATAAACTGCCCAACTGCCGTAACAGTTTTTGAATAAGCTGAAGCAAGGCAGAGGCGTATTACGAAACGCCTAACTCAAAACTATAATAGGTGAATTGTAAAATATTTTAATTTTTTCCATACGCCTAAAATCTCATTAGCGTTTTATAATATATCTATGCATGTGAGTACAAATGATACAAATCTTAACAATTCAATGTAGAAATAAATAGCTAGTCATAAATCTCCAAAAATGAGAATGCGGTAAATCCCATGTTCCGGACGGCGTTGCCAGATCTTTAAATTTATTAGTGAAAGCAAAGAATACACCAGGTGTATTCTGTAGTGAAGGTTTTCTCATAGTTCTTTATCGATAATATATATGCTTTCTTTTGTTGCAGAACATGAAAAAAGTATTAAGAAACAATGGAATTCGGCGAATATAGAGGAAGTATGCAATATTTTAATACTTGCAAAGCAAAATAGAGAGCAGGATAATAGGAGATCAAATAAACAGCAATATTTCTCAAGAATTCATGAGATATTGGTGGGAGTGAAAAAAGTCCTAAAGAAAAGGTCTTGTAATGAAGATGAACTCACTTTTATTGTGCCTTATGAAGAATTTTTCGAGAAGTTGAAAGACGTTCACGTGAGAGTACAGGCCATGGAGGTCGTGATAAAATGATAAAAGTTCTTAAGCCAAAATAAGCAATACCTCGACCAGCAGTCAAAGTTTTTGTGAAATTGTGTAGAACTTGTGATACAAAAAAACAGCTACCAAAAAAAGGAGTTGTCGTCAAGCACATACTTTCCAAAAGTTGGAATATCACAGAGGGCAGGTAGACCTAATTGATTTACAATCAACTCCAGATGACGACTATAAATGGTTGCTGAACTACCAGGATCACCTGACTAAATTTGTTCATTTGAGACCGTTAAAATCAAAGTGTGCGTCAGATGTTTCATCAGAACTTTTGAAAATATTTTTAGAATTTAGTGCCCCCAGCATCTTACAGAGTGATAATGGAAGAGAGTTTGTCAACGTCATTATCAAGGATTTAGTCTCAAAAAGGCCCCCTCATCCACAGAGCCAAGGGAGCGCCTAAAGATCTAATCAGGATGTTGAAAATATGTTAAGAGTTTGGCTGAGTGACAATGATTCAACTAATTGGTCAACCGGCTGTTATTTTGTGCAATGGCAGAATAATGCATTTTACCATCGAATAATTAGGCCACCCCTTATAAAGCATTATTCGGCATAGATTTTCAAGTTGGCCTGTCTTCTTCTGATTTGCCTAATGACGTTGTAAAAGAAATAAACACTGAGGAAGAGTTAGAGAATATTATTTCAGAATGTTCCCAATGTGTTGAAGAGGCAAACATACCAAAGGGATTACTGTAACAAATATTGAATATCTTCTGAAAATTATACATTCCATGGAAAAGGAAACATTTTAAAATAATTCTAAATTTCATTAATGGCTCCAGATTTTTTGTTCAAACAAATAAGCTGCAGGTTTGTAACCTAGTTATTAGGATAACCAAATAAATATCACAGAATGTAAAAAATCAAGGTAGTTCTTCCATCTGTTATATTTCTATGGAACTTGTTTTGTTAGAAAACTCTGTTTTTAAAAATTAATTGTATCTTTTATAAATTTTTCCTTTTTTATTAATTAATGCAACTAACATTATACTGCCAATTGCCCAGTTACAAAATTCAAATAAAACGCCAAAACACAAGATAGATCTTTATTTAATTAGGAACCCTAATATACATATTATAAGACATATTACAATAAACAGCAAATGTAAATATAATAAAGAACATGGGATAGAAAGCATACTATAACATCAATCAGTAAACAATTACAGGTAACATATTAAAAATACATATAAAATAAAAACAGAACAAACAATAGTATATAGGATCACAATAAAAGGAAATATAATACCGACCATATGGAATAAAATGTTTAGTATAATCCTAATAAAATAAATTGAGACAAACCAATTTAAAAATTATATATGTATATACAAAAAAGTATGGTGTTTTGAACTTCATATGTAATATATATAGTAGATTGTAGATTACAAAGGGGTCGATTGGCCTGTAGCTGGCCTTTCCACACTGCGACCTGAAAAGATCTTTGTGTATACCCTCCGTCTATTTTTTGTCCCCGAGATCAAGGCTTCTAAGGAAGCCTATTATCCGATTGGGAGCTATTTTTGTTACCTGGTCAGGTCTCAAGAACAACCGTTCCAGGTACCTATGGCGTTGGCGAACAAGTACTCCGCAATGGCATAATATATGTTCAGCCGTTTCATCTGCACTGTCGCAGAATCTACATGTTTCTATGTCCACTTTTCCCATCGTGCAGAGGTGATATCTGAGTGGGCCGTAAGGAGTCCTGTGATTATTCTGAGATCAGACTTCTGAAGCTCTAAGAGCGATTTAGCATAGCGAGCAGAAGGTTGTAGCAACCTTTTTGCTTGTCTTTGGTCTGGAACATTTTCCAGTAGGCTGCACTAAGTTCCTTTTCCCATTTCCGGACTTCTTCCACAATGTGGCTTTTAGTAATGCCACAAAACGGTTCGGGTCCGATGAAAGGAGTGCTAGCTCCTTTCTTTGCAAGACCATCGGCAGTCTCATTCCCAGCAATTCCCTTGTGCCCGGGCACCCATAACAAAGATAGTTTGTTATGTCTAGCCAGTAGCTTAAGAGATTGTTTGCAGCTCCAGACTGTTTTGGACTCATAAGTTATAGACCTTAGAGCTTTCAAAGCAGCCTGGCTGTCGGAGGCAATAAATATTCTGGCTGCCTTGAGGCGCTTTTTGAGGCACTCTTGAGCACAGAAGTCTATCGCTAGTATTTCCGCTTGGAATATTGTGGGAGTGTTACCTAGGGCTACTGATAACCTAAGATTAGGTCCTGTTAGCCCCTATTCCTACTCCTTCGTTTGTTTTTGACCCATCAGTATAAAATGTGAAGGCACCCTTAGTTATTTCTGAGATTTCGTTCTGTGTTAACACACGATCGTTAATAATAACATCTAGAGTAACTTCGAAATCTTGTTTAGCACGCATTATGTCCCTAGGCATCATCATAGATTGGGTTGATCCAACCCTTAGTATCTCGAGATGTCCTGTCAAATCACCGGGTTTTAGAGATTTAACCTGTGTTAACCTATAGGCATTTTTCAGAGCAATCCTCCTTACATGTAAATGTAATGGAGGGAGATCTAGCATTACCTCCAAGGCCGCGCCAGGGCATGATCTCATTACACCCGTTATTCCTAAACATGCGAGTCTTTGTAACTCTATTGTAGCCCTTTGTTGCGTTGTTTTCTTCCACCATACAAGCGCAGCATAGGTGATGATAGGTCTGACAACCGTTATATATGACCAGTACATCATTTTTGGTTTTAGACCCCAATTTTTCCCAAAGAGCCTACGACACGTCCAAAGAGCCCTTGTTGCTTTTGAGGTGATGTGTGCGAGGTGTGAGTTCCACTTAAGTTTCCTATCAAGGATGACTCCAAGGTACTTAACCTCTTCCGCCGAAAAAAACAGGGTTGTACCATTCAAGCTTGGAGTCCGTATACTTAACTTCCTCCTGTTAGTCAATGGAACAAGTGTCGTTTTATTAGGATTGACTGAAAGTCCTTCCTTCGAACACCAGGTAGTTATGAGGTTCAAGGCCCATCTCATGCGATCGGCAATGATGCCGTCGTGCTTACCTCTGACCACTATAGCTAAATCGTCGGCATAGCCAAGAGCACGAAATCCTTCTCTTTTTAGCTTTGTTAGGAGGTGACCACAGTAGAGGTGATAGCACTCGTCCTTGAGGACAACCTTTCACCACTTTTATAGTAGTCGACTGGTCTCCGAGGTAGGTGATTATTTTCCTAGTATTTAGCATGGACTGAATCCATTTGATTATGGAAGGTGGAATATTCTTTGCAGTTGCAGCAGCGCTAATTGATTCATATGAGGTGTTATCAAAAACTCCCTCTATATCTACGAATACACATAGCGATACTTCATTCACAGCTATTGCCTTTTCTAGGTCTCTTACGAGACAATGTAAGGCATCTAAGGTAGATTTGCCAGGTTGGTAGGCAAATTGTTCCTCGTGAAGCGGTGCATTTGATAAATATTCACTTCTCATGTATGTGTCGAGTATTTTTTCCATACTTTTGAGTAAGAAGGAGGTAAAGCTTATAGGTCTATATGACTTTGGTTCCTCTGGATGGCGTTTGCCACTCTTAGGAATAAAGCAGACCCCGACCACTCTCCACCCTTTTGGAATGTATACCAAGATGAGGTTCATCTTGAATAGCTTACATAAGTGGGGAATTAAGATATCGGATCCCTGTTGTAGAAGTGCTGGAAAGATGCCATCCTCTCCAGGTGATTTGTAGGGCTTGAAGTTGTTAATTGCCCATTCAATTCTATTCTTGGTGAAGATTTTACCCGCTAGGCTTTTTGCTGATCTAGAAGTTTTGATGAAAGTTTCATCAAGATTTGCCTCTGCGTTATCTTCAATAATTGCAGCACCAGGAAAATGAGCGTCTAATAAACATCTCATGCTTTCGTCTGTGGTTTCGGCGAACTCTCCGTTTGGCTTTTTAAGGAGTCCAATATATATATATATATATATATATATATATATATATATATATATATATATATATGTATATAAATATATATATATATATATATATATATATATATATATATATATATATATATATATGTAGTAAATCATTCAACACCAATATGTATATACAAAATTACTTGTTTTGAACTGTATCAGTGAATTTGATACCTTAACAGTCCCTGGTAGTTTATGGAACTCCAAGAAACCTTTGAAAAACAGTGAATTCACTGTCCCACGAAAAGAAGTGCTAGAAACATGGATGTCATTTTTGCAACATTGCAACGTGTATTATAATTATGAATATTCTTATTATAAGTTATGTATCTCTGAAAGTACTCAGGTGCCAATTTGTTTATTTTGTATATAAAAATCCTAGTAAAATAAAATAATCTGTTTTCAACTGAAAACCAATTTAGTGTCAATAACATTGATCTTATAGGGGTGAGGCGATTTGTTTTCAGTATTATTCTCATTCCACGATTTTGAAGCTTCTGGAGCATATTCAATTATTGACATTAAACAGATTACAATCGATGAACAATAATCAAAATGTGGCTGAATAATTGAATTATACACAGTGATTTTAGTCTCTGTAGATAAGTGTTATAAGATATACGAGAGAAAAAAAATAGTTTTTTCGAAATCTTTTTATAAGCATAATCAAAATGACTATTGAAGTTCAAAACATTATCTAGAATGAACCCCAAATATTTAACATTTGACACAACTTGAATTCCTTCATTATTAATATTCAAGTAAATATTATCAATATGAAAAGAATTATACCTATATAGTTGTGGAGATCATCGCCTGGGTTTTGGTTACATTTAGTTTAAGCTTATTTAGAGTGAGATATTGGCTTATTGATAAGATGAAGTTCATTTTTTCAACAGGGCTTTCAATATTAACTTTAATCGATGGCATACATAAACTGCCAAGTGCTGTATACATCATATTTTAAATCGCCTACGTCAGATACCTCAAAGTTAGAAGTAGAAGTTCATTCATCTGGTGTTACAGTAGATGCAGACTCTTCGTTTTTTGCTTTGCGACATTGTATAAAAGTGTTTTATCATGAAAAACGTGCATTTTAAAACACCTACCTTCCAACGGCAATCATTTAACGATTCACTCTTTAGTGCTCTTTGCTGTATTTTCTTATCATTCACATTTGAAACGTTTCCTTTGGGAAGAAACAAAGACGGAACATCCTATTTTAATTTGCGTAATTGTTTGGTGATATAATTAAGAAGTTCATATCTAATATTCCTCTCATAATCTCCAGTAGCAAAATGTTTTGAACATATTCTAGCAGTATTTTCATTGAAAATATCTGCTCTACAACAAGAAGTCACCCATAATTTCCCCACAGTAGTATCTTTAGGGAACCTAAAAAATTGGATGTCTTGTGTGAAATCTTTACACTGGTTGTCACTATTGCACCCACACACAGCACAACGCATTGTTGATACTTATAAATTCGATTTTTAGACCAGTAATTTCCAGGTACACATAACCTGTAAACCGAAAAATATCTTAATACTGTTCACCTCTTACAGTACAACTACTTCTTTTACCTGGTTCTAATATTCACATGCCTTCTTGTATTCAATTAAGATCCGGAAAACGCTTGAAAATATCTATTTTATCCACAAAAATTTCTCAAAATCGTCGATAACAACACAATTATACATATAAATAGTTGGAGATTCTCTCGTGTTTACTACACAGCTGTGGTTTACTCTCCAGTTGACGTCACTGCGCGGAGTGGACACGTTTTCGTCAATCAAATATGAAGGGTCTAATTTCAAAGCCTACAATCTCCACTGTTTAAGAAAAATTAGATAGATGTCGCTTCGGGTGCGATTTTTAGCGCTGAATTCTAATATAAAATTATTTGGTACCAAAACGATCAAGATCCAGTTTATTTTCTACGTAGAAAATGGCAGTTAATTCCAAAGTGTACAATCTCCAGTAATCTTACACTTCCAAACCGTACAAATTCCTGAATTGCTAACCAAAACAAAACGTGCAATCTCCAAGGCATATTAAATGCAGAATAAAATTAAATTTTCAAACTGAGCAAAATCCGTTTGGCGCCTAAATCCCTTTATTTTATGTATTTACAGGTTAAACTTGCAAATTATTTCATTAGTTCGATGTATAACAAACAGTGAAGGTGCTTTTTTGGAGAGTTATTATTTGTAAATCGATAATATTTAGTAAAGTCAGTGTTTTAAATGGAAGTTGAAGTAACACCAGTAAGAAGAGGGCAGAAAGCTCGAAAACGAATTCCCAATCCCGCTGAATGGAAGAAAAAAAATTCTCAGGTAAGTTTGCGTAACGGGTGAAGCCTAAAATTCAAAACCCAATATATGGTTATTTGTACAGGTATGGTCCACATTTTCTTCCGGTGTACCGAAAATGTGGTCACAAAACTTCTGAATTTCAATGCACCTTGCTCACTATGGCTGAAATCAAAGATTTCCATTCAAAGTTTTATCAAGTAAAACAAAAAGTTTATCAAGATAACTTTATTTTAAAGTATTGTAAAACTATATACCGGTAAAGCGAAAACGACCAAAAAATTCTACACACAGAGGAAAGCTTTTTCAAGCACAGTTTTATGTCCTTAGTCAACAAAAAAAGTTAGTTCCAGTTTGCAAAAGTTCTTTTATGGCTATTTTGAGAATTATAATAAGAAGGATTGATACAGTTGCAAAAAATTATTTTAAAACTTCTATACCAGCAAAAGAAAATCGGGGAGGCGATAGAAAGTTGGAAAAATATCAGTCCGAACGAGAATCAGTTAAGAATTTTATTAATAAATTCAAAGCTAATGAAAGAAAGAAAGAAAGTAATTTATTTCACATAAAAAAAAATATTGTACAAAAAAATTATACAACAGTTATAGTGAAACATGTCACAAAGTATAATAAAATGACTTAACTAAAGAACACAAAACACACACACACATATATATTCATATATGTATATACACATACACATATATAATTGTTTACATCAAAGACCACAGACAACCCTTAAAAATAATGAAAACAGTTCCACAAAAACAAAACAATTTTTGACAGATTCATAGCAGGTAACAACAGAAAGACAATTTATCAATTAAAAAACTCCTCTATGGTGTAGTAGTTTTTTCCTAGTAAAAACTGCTTTAGTTTATTTTTAAAATTGTAGAAATTACTGTTTTTTATATCCTCTGGGAGGATATTATAAAATTTACATCCTAGATACTCTAGATTCTTTTCAAAAAGTGCAGTATGGTGTCTAGGCACCAATAATTGACTTTTATTTCTTGTTTTATAGTGATGAGAAGCACGCTCGGCCACATAAATCGATGTATTCCTATGAATGAAAGTACATGCTTCCAATATATATACACCAGCCAGGGTCAATATTTTGTATTTTTTAAAAAACTCCCTACAAGAATCTCTTATTCTGAGTTCATTACTGCAGGGGACAGACTGCAAGATGCTACCTTGATTCATCACTAAACATTAAAAAAATGTGGACCATGTATCAAAACGACAATAAAGAACAACCTGTGAAGCAGAGTTATTTTAGACACATTTTTAACACTCAGTATAATTTGGGTTTTGGTACTCCTCGTACGGATGTATGTTCTACGTGTCTACAACTGACAGAGAAGAGACTACACAAAGTGAGGGCTCAAGCATACTTCAACTTATTACGAGAAGCAGAGGATGGCATTGAGATTTTTTCCTTTGATTGCCAAAAGAATCGGATGTTACCAAAAGTGCTTGATCAGCAAGCTTATTATTCTAGACAGTTTTATATACAATTTTACAATTGTTGGAGGCACTTCAAAATCTAAATTAAATTCTTCAACAGTGACTGGTTTTTGTTGGACCGAAAATGAATACAGCAAGGGGTCTAATGAAATTGCATCTTGTATTTATCACATGTTGAATATATTTGATTTTATAAATATTCACACCATTAGGTTAATGTGTGGTGGATGTGGGGGGCAATATAAAAATACAACCCTTATTGCAATGTTAAGTTACTGGCTGTCAAAACAAACCCTAATTACAAAAATTGAAATAATTGTTCCAGTGAGAGGATGTTCATTTACCCTGACAGAGTATTTGGACAATTTGAACGAGATATCCGTAGAATGGAAATTATTTTGGAGCCAGAAAAATATTTAAATATTTTTTCACGCTATTAAACCGTGTTAAAAGATGGAACAGATGTTGAAATTCAGAATTGGAGGAATGAAACTAGTAACTTTATAAAACCACCAGGCCAGTGGCATTTTGCTTTTAGTAAAATGAAATGAATGATTGTTACAAAAAATACAAAAGGAATAGTTTTAGTCTGGGGAGAAATGGCATACAGATCAGATATTGTGTAAACGAAAATAAAAAAGTTGATGTTAATAACTTACTTATTTCGCATTATGGAGAGGAGTGGAAAAATTACCCTAGACTAAAATTCTATAAACTTGTGCTAGATGCAGAAAATCAAGAAGAAGATAAGGGAAACACATTATGTGAAGCAAGGGAAGAGGAACAGTCCAGCCTGACAGTTTAATTTTCCATACATTAAGTGTTCACCTACATTAATAACTTTATGTAATAACTTACTAAAGAAAAAAAACTTTTTTTAGTTGAAAATAAAAGTTAGCATTTATTCAACTAAAGTGTATATTTAATTTCAAAATGTACAATATCCAATTAATTTTTTTTTTGGAAAATAAAACTTTTTTACTTAAAAATTTAAACAATAATTGTAGATGATAAGGTTAACTCAACCAAACATTTAAATCTTGAAAAAATACTTTTTCTAAAAGATGAGAAGTTTTTCTCGTTTCCTGAAAAATTTATGAAACTGGAGATTGTACACTTTGGAAATAGACCCCTCATATCCTACCTTGAACTCATTGTATCATGGGAAAGATCTATTGACAGCATTTTAAATATGATTCAGGATACCTTAAGTTTGGTAATAAATTTTATTTGCTTTTTTTCCATACACTAACCTTTTTGATTGACAAAAAAATAAAGCAAATAATGTGAAATGAAGTATCTCAGCAAAATAAACAAATATTAAGATCTCTATTATATTTATTCAATAATATTTATAAGCTACATATACTAAAACTATTTAATAATAAAAATCATGGAAGATATAAAAGCTATACATTTCAATATCCTAATTAAAATAAACTTAACTCAAGAATCATGAGGAAATGCAGATTTGATAAGTAACCGTTTATTAGGTTCTTTGTCTAGTTCTAATTCCATTCTAACGACATCCCACTTATTAGAATTGTCTTTTTCTGCCCAAAAATATAAATAACCACTTTGTTTGCTACCTTTCACTGGAACTTTATACTGTGCTGCATAATCCCGGGCAAAATTCGTTCGTACATCTCCCACGTTAATCGTTCGATCCTTAATAGGTTCGCCTAATAAATAGACAGCACCTCTGTGCGTTCGTAGTGTTTTTAAAGCATCTTTGTAAAATTCAGTACGTTTAACATTGTAGTTTATTTGGTTTTTATATAAAATTCCCATTGTAACTGTGGCGACACCTCCTACAGCTCCGATTTTAACTAGTGTCATATTAGTTAAAGTCATGATCAAAAATTAAATAACATTGCAAATAAACAAAATTTTTTTAAAGTAAATAAAATTTCAAAATTTAAGGTTACGTCAAACTGTGTGTAAGAGGGGCCTCCTCACAGGTATATAAACCTAAAAACCTACACAATACTAGTTACTAATTTAGTGATTATTTGGTTCAAAATATTTACGATAGATGTCGATACTAGTACTGAATCGGCTTTTACTTATTCAACATATTTTCTCTCTCTGTCTTTCCACTCTTGATGGTTCAAAGAAACGCATCTCTGTTCGAATGTTTTGATTTTAAATATTTCGACTGGTTGCGAGCGCAGAAACCTTATCTCCATGGGTGATTTATGCTTATCTCTGTTTTTTATGTTGCCAGCCCAGCTGTGCATAGATAAGAGAATATTATAATATATACACGGATCCAAACAAAATTTCAATTTGAGTGTAGCTTTTTGATTATTTAAGAGTTTCATAAATGTAATACATATTTAAAAACATTCTATCTTTCAAAATTTGTACCATTTATATTAACATAATAAAATGTTTTCATAATTATACATTTCTGTTTGTTTCATGCTAAGAAAATTAAACTGCGGAAAAGTTGCAAATTTACATAATGTCTGAAAACACAGAGCGTCGTGTCACAACTTTACCTCAATCTAATCATATTCAGAGTTTCTGTTGGTTGCTTTCAAATTTTATTTGACATGTAGGCTCTTTTTTCAACTACATGTGTAAATATATTCAATTTTATCTAGAAACAAATAATATAAACAAAGAGTTTCCAAATTTATTATACAAAGAAATATTTACTTGTAATACAATGCTTAACATTTAATAGAAAGAGGAATTTCAATTTAAAATAGCAAACTTTTAAAAAACTTACAAAGCAACTATAACAACTAATAAAAAATTTAAAGCGAAAGATCTGTAATGACAAATTATAGTATATATTGTGGGGAGATCGATATATACAGTACAAAATCAAACATACAATCAACATGTACACGTTTGCTTCTACCTTGTTTGCAAAGATTGATCATATGTGTTGTGGAGATTGGAAATGAAACATTTTTCCTTCATTACACAAAAAAATAGTTGGTTCATTTTCTTTTTTCCACGACAGATACACATATGTGTGATCACCTGAATGGTAAATATTTTTTTTGTTTTTATATAATACATTATATTGGTATTATTACTTTTCCATCCAACCCATCTAATATGCGAGAAAAGTATTGGTTTACCCAAAAAAAAGTTGGAATTTTGGATTTTTTGAGTTGTTTTTACGTTTTTCAGCAAGAACAACACAAAAAAATGGTTTTTAGAAAAAAATCCTATCTGTATAACTCGATACAGCCCCCGAAGTGCAACAAGTCACCAATTTTATGACTGAATATTATTCAGGATATCTCACAGATCCTCAGAGACAGTAGAACGAGTGCTATGGTACTTGAAGTATCACATTTTTGGAGAAATTTCAGTTTGTTAGCACGGTACAGCCTCTGGAGTGTATATAAATGACCAATTTCATGATAGATATTATTGCGACATTTATAACCGATGTTGCCAAGTTATACGAAGATCCTCAAACAAAGAGAAAAAAGCAATATTTTTTAACAAGAAAAACTATGCACGTCATAAGATTATTAGGTATATTCAGGAACTTGCAATATCTATATAGTGAGCATTTTACCTGTATGTTAGGTATCTTATGTTTTCAAAATTCGATTTTCGACTTCGTAGTGTATTTGCGTATTAGCCATAAGGT
The DNA here is from genome assembly GCA_963921935.1 of Galeruca laticollis. Lineage (NCBI taxonomy): Eukaryota > Metazoa > Arthropoda > Insecta > Coleoptera > Chrysomelidae > Galeruca > Galeruca laticollis. The sequence continues at coordinate 109,613,348 of OY998180.1, forward strand.
AAATTGTGACTAATTTTTGGGTTTCCAAAATAGAGATATATCAGGTAAATGTGTGCTTATATTTTGTTATTGTTTTATTTCAGATAATTGTAGGTTTTTCATTATTATTTTCTCGTTACCATAACTAGATTACTAAATTAAACATTATGTTTCTATCTCTGGCAACTATGTAAATTCTAAACATTTACGTTTTTTGTGCAAAAAACGAACAAATTCGATTGGCTCAAGATAGCACAACACGGGGAGTATTTATTTGGTCGTTACCGATTGTTTCAGCATACTTTGTTAGTGTTATACTTAGTTTTGTATTGCCTATAAGGTGAAAAGAACACCATTTTATTATTTTTATTGCGATATTGTGGTATCTTCATTGGTGAAAAGGACACTATCTCTCGATTCTCATTATTGTGAACCCTCCCTTGGTGAAAGAGACACCTTTTTTTAGTTTTTTTAGCATTATACTTAGTATGGCGCGAGAAAAGTGCAGGAACAAAAAACGGAACAAGAAGGCAAAAACAAAGTTACAGTGAGTAAAAAATCTTTGGCTTTTATATAGTAGTACCAACCTATATAGGTAAAAAGTATAAGGAGTAACAAAATATTTTGACGATTTTTACCGGCAATTTTACTGTTTCAAAATGCATTTAGTAAAAAAATCAAAGTCTGGTATTGGTGTGTTGACAGACCAGGTATTTTTTCTCAACATAGAGTAAGTACACGAAAGAACTTCATTATTTTATCATATCAAAGAGGACCTAAACGTTATTGAAATTGTGTCATTTGTACGCGATTTTATTTTTAAATTTCGAATTCTAAAAAGACTTCGGTCGTGAAGTATTATCAATAACTTTTATATTTTACAGGAAAAAGAAATTTATTCTAAACATTTACACGTGACACACTGGATGTTCGTTCGAAAATGTGACATCATTTTATTTTATTTTTCGGATTTACCGTAAAAATAGTAAATGCTTTAAATTTTTTCTCCTTAATTTGCCAATTTTTAGTATGAAAATATAACACCCCTGAAAATTGCAAATGAGATAGGGGGTCCTGCGACACCTTGTTCCTAAGGGTTTTGCAAGCCCTTTCCATCCATGTTCAATTTTTTTTTAATTTGGATAATTACTAACAAAGTTCCAAGGATAAGAAAATTACATTTTTTTGAATTTGAGTGACTGTAGCAGACAAAGGGTTGAAAATCAAGAAATACGACTTCCATGTCCCTACCCTAACTTTTCAAGTTCTATGCTATAACATGAAAAAACTTTTATCACAGGGCGATCGAAAACCACTTATTTTTGACCACCCTGTATCTGATATTTTCTTGTGTCATAGAATAGAACCTGAGAAGTTAGGGACATGGAAGTCGTATTTCTTGATTTTCAACCGTTTGTCTGCTACAGCCACCTAAATTCTGAAAAATGTGATTTTCTTACCCTTGTAACTTTGTTATATATGATCCAAATCAAAAAAATTATACATGGATGTAAAGAGATCTCATGCATGTTTAAAATTTTAACCCTCACCATAGGGAGACTTTACTCTTGTATTTTTCTGTTATTTATGCAAACATGTTCTCAAAATGTCTTATCATTTGATTATCAATTTAATAAAACAATTTAAGGAAGTAAAAATTATATTAAAAATAAATTACAGGTCCTTCAGATTCAATAAAATTATCTTTCAACAAATTTAGATTTTTAAATAGTATATAGTTTTTTTATAATTTATATTAATTTTTGACCCCCGGTTTTGTGTAGCTGCAAAATACACACACCACTTTTGACTCACCTGTCAGGAGTTGTCCTTACAGGACATCCATTAGATGTAGGATTCCCTAGCTCTCAATCTATTATCTTTCAGGCAAGCTGTTTATAACGAGAGAATAAAATAAATTATTTTCATTATTTAGGCCAAAAGAAAAGACAAAACCCCTAGAAGAAGACTTACAGGAGATCAAAGTAGGGAAATTTCAAGAAGAGTTCAGAGAAGAGGACATTGGACTACATAGTGTCGGAGAAGAGAACAATGAACTGCAGGGTGCCAGAGAAAAGGACGTTCAACTACAGGATGCTGTAGAAGAGGACAATCAAGTACAGGACAACGAAGAAGAGGAATTGCAACTACAAGAGACCGGAGAAATGGACATTCTACAGGACACTTGGGAAGAGGACTTTCCACAAGATGCTTGCCAAGAGGACATTCAGCTACAGGACGACGTAACAAAGGAATTTGAACTACAAGAAGTTGGAGAAGAGAACACTCAACTACAGGACGCCCAAGAAGACATTCCACTACAGGACGCCCAAGAAGAGGAGATAATAATCGTTGTTGAAGACGACAGCCCAACAACAGATATGGATGATGATAATTTTGAAGAATCTTCATCACAACAAAAAAGTGAAGAACCTGGGATAATTTCATCAGATGAATATGAACAGTAAGTTGCTTAACAAAATATTTTCTTATTTCCAAGTAGCTATTCTCAAGTAAACCTCTTAAAATTGCTTTTCGAAACAGTTAATTTTAAAAATAATAGAATAATGATTTTTTTAGAATAATGGCACATCAGTTGGAATATGAAGTAGAACCTAAGCCTGAAAATCCGATTACTGGAAATAGGATTGTAGAGCTAGGGTATGTGTTAGATTGGGCTACACGACTACAGTACAATCACTCCAGAATATGTACACTGGGCATGCTCAGTATTAAAGAAGAACGCAGACGGGGCAATGGATTGACTAGTACAATAGTCTTTAAATGTTCAATATGTTCGAGAGAATACGAATACGACACAGAAAATCCAAATAGAAAAAAATCTGTAGTAAATATTGGAGCAGTATGGGGAACTTTGGCTGCGGGGTCCACATACTCGCATACAACAGAAATGTTGGCATGGATGGATATACCTACTATGAGCTCGAACTTATATTACAATATAGAAAATGAACTGGGAAAGGTAAATATACTTTTAAGCATAAATAGATAAAACATGTAATATCTTAGGTACGTAAAATATGAGATTATCATGTTTAAAATCGTTTTAGGAATGGGAAGCCTCTCTTGTAAGATCCATGGAAAGGGCTGGTATGGAAGAAAAAGAGAGGGCTACAGAAAATGGACAACTTTGTTTAGATGGCACACCTTGGATCACAGTGTATGTGGATGGTTCTTGGAGTAAACGATCATATGGGACAAACTATAATGCACTATCTGGTATGGTAGCTATAATTGGAAAATATACAGGCCAAGTACTATTTATAGCTGTAAGAAATAAGTTTTGTGCTATATGTGCCAGAGCTTCCAAAGGCAATGTAGTTGTAAAAAAACACATCTGCTACAAAAATTGGGATGAATCGGCTCCTGCAATGGAAGCTGATATGGTTGTGGAAGGATTTAACTGCAGTGAAAACATGCATGGTGTGAGGTATTGTAAATTTATAGCGGACGGTGACTCCAGTGTATACAAGAATATTATAGAAAAAGTCAGTTATGGAAGCGACGTTAAAAAAATTGAATGTACGAACCACGTCTTAAAAAATTATGGAAAACGCCTTAGGGAAATAAAAAAAGATACCAGGATTACACTAGCAGGAAGAAAACTAGTTACTATGAAAAAGATTGAGGTCTTAATAAAACGAGCAAAAACTTCAATATACGAACATGCCAATCAAGAATTTCCAAACATCGATCTCTTGAAACATGATTTGAGAAATGGGCTGCACCATGTATTTGGAAATCACTCATCATGCCGTCCTGGTACGTGCAATTCTGTGGGAGACATTACTGACAATATGATTCCACAGCTGCAGTCAACGTCCATATTTGATCACCTGAATGGTAAATGGTTTTTTATGTTTTTATATAAGGAATTGCTATTCGTATTATTTATTTTAGGAGCACTGGACCTTCTTGCAAGAAAATCACACCTGCTGATAGAAAACCAAAACAACAATAAAGCAGAAAGGTTCATGAATATTGTAGCAAGATTTAATGAAGGAAAGAGATTGAATCTTGTACAAAGGGGGTCATATCAAAGAAGAGTCCAACTGTCAGGTCTGAGGCATAATGCACATATTGGGTGGCACACAAGTCCCTACAAAAATGTGACTGGATGCTCCCCTGGTCAACATTTCAAAAAATTTCTCTCCCACCAGGCAAATGTTCACGAAAAGAAAAAGTGTCGCAAAACACTTTTTCATACTACCACAACTGAACCATCAGGTGAAGAAGCACTAGTTAAAAAGAGAAAAAATACCACAAATGTAGATTATGGACCAAATGCTGAACAACCTGAAAACCCAGAAATGATGAAACAGGAAGTGGTTGAAATCATGCAAAGATTACAAGTAAGTCAAAATGATTTTAAGTAGTTGTAACTACTTATATTAGGCTAACAGATATATTAATTGAACATTTTTTAGGTAACAGTTAGCCAAAGAGACCGCATACAAGCAGAATCTGTAGGGCAGTTTGGAAATGATGAATATGAAAATCAAAGAAAATTAAGATTGACTGCTTCTCTCTTTGGACAGGTTGTTAAGAGAAAAACAAATACACCTTGTCATTCTCTTGTTAAAACTGTTCTTAAAAAGACTTATTGTATGACGGAGGCAATGGAGTATGGAATTCTTAAGGAAAAAGTGGCTAAGAGCATTTTTGAACAAGTACGAAATATTGTGGTGGTTGATTCAGGATTGTGGGTAGATGTTCAACACGGTTTTCTAGGTGCTTCTCCTGATGGTAAATATATTTAACATAACAAATAATTACCATGTGTTATAAATTCTTTTTGCATATTAAATGACATACATTTATTGATAAAATATTTTAGGGCTTGTAGGTGATGATGCACTACTTGAAATAAAATGCCTCCACTCTGCATCAAAACTGAATTTACAAACAAATACAATAAGCGAAATAATTGACCTCATGAAGAACAAAATTTGTCTGGAAAAACACAACAATAAAATTCAACTTAAGCGGAATCACAATTACTATTATCAGGTATAAACATGATATCTTTATTCCAAAGAACAAAAACTCAAAATCATTTTCACATAATATATTTAATCACTTTGATGTATTTACCAACAATAAATAAGAATAACATTAAAAAGTAGTTATTTGTATAATAGGTGCAAAAAGTGCATTTTTGTTGCAACGAAGCATGAAGCTTGTAGCTCGAGACAAAGTCAAGAGCTACAATCATGCTGAGTGCAACAAACATTCTTTTTGTCTATGATAAAAAGTAACAACTTCTTTGCACCAGTGCAAAAAAGAAAGTTTTGACACAGTCGATAGAGCAAAAAGGCACTTTCACAGATAAAAATATTGCGGGGACTATTTAAAATGTGTGTTTTTAGATCCAGGGGCAATTGAATATAACTAATAGGAGCAGATGTTACTTTGTTGTGTATGTCTGCGATAATATAGATCTGTATATAGAAGAAATTGAGATAGATAGAAAAATATGGGCTGAAAAAATGCTTCCGAAACTTAAGCAATTCTATACAGAATGTATAGCCCCTGAAATAATCAGAAATCAAATAGGAAAAGGGCAGAAATGTATTGACCCCCCTTATATCAAGCAAGCAATATCAGAATATAAGAAAAAGAAAAGTCTGGCAAGACAGAATCTAGATGTGGACGCTGATACTACTCCGTAAGTAAAAAGAGTAACAAAACTTATTTATAAAAAAATCTAATTTCTTTACATTTTCAGAACTGACAATTTCACTAATATGAAACCTGCTGCAACTGCCCCTCAGCTCCATTAATCTTTAATAAAACAATGTCCTGATACTAATCCGTAAGTACAAACACAAACAAGACTATACTGTAAGTAAAAAAATGGCAAAACCTACTTAGAAGAATCATCTAATTTTCTTATTTCATTTACAGTTCTGATTATGTAACTAAAACTAATCCCGATGTAACTGCCCCACAGATCCATTAATATTTCATAAAACAGAGTTTCCTTATACCATTCCGTAAGTAAAAACACTAACAAGACTTATTTACAAAAATCAAATTTCTATTCATTTTCAGAACTGACAATTTCACTAAAAAGGAACCTGATGTAACTGTCTGCACAGGTCCAAATAATTTTAATATAGCAGTTTTCGCTACAACTATACTGTAAGTAAAAAAATGGCAAAACCTACTTAGAAGAATCATCTAATTTTCTTATTTCATTTACAGTTCTGATTATGTAACTAAAACTAATCCCGATGTAACTGCCCCGCAGATCCATTAATATTTCATAAAACAGAGTTTCCTTATACCATTCTGTAAGTAAAAACACTAACAAGACTTCTTTACAAAAATCAAATTTCTATTCATTTTCAGAACTGACAATTTCATTAAAACGGAACCTGATGTAACAGCCCGCACAGGTCCAAATAATTTTCATATAGCAGTTTTCGCTACAACTATACTGTAAGTAAAAAAATGGCAAAACCTACTTAGAAGAATCATCTAATTTTCTTATTTCATTTACAGTTCTGATTATGTAACTAAAACTAATCTCGATGTAACTGCCCCACAGATCCATTAATATTTCATAAAACAAAGTTTCCTTATACCATTCCGTAAGTAAAAACACTAACAAGACTTATTTACAAAAATCAAATTTCTATTCATTTTCAGAACTGACAATTTCACTAAAAAGGAACCTGATGTAACAGCCCGCACAGGTCCTAATAATTTTCATATAGCAGTTTTCGCTACAACTATACTGTAAGTAAAAAAATGGCAAAACCTACTTAGAAGAATCATCTAATTTTCTTATTTCATTTACAGTTCTGATTATGTAACTAAAACTAATCCCGATGTAACTGCCCCGCAGATCCATTAATATTTCATAAAACAGAGTTTCCTTATACCATTCTGTAAGTAAAAACACTAACAAGACTCCTTTACAAAAATCAAATTTCTATTCATTTTCAGAACTGACAATTTCACTAAAAAGGAACCTGATGTAACAGCCCGCACAGGTCCAAATAATTTTCATATAACATACTCGCTATAGCTAATCAGTAAGTAAAAACTAAAATGTAGCCTGATGTAATTGTAAGGGATAGTTTATAAACTTTTTGTTTTTTTTGTCTGAGGATTAAGAAAATAGAAGATGCAGCTCAGTTGCCATGTATGCATAAAAATAAAGAAAATGTATTCAGTACTTACGTATATCAAATTTGTAATATGGATTCCAAGATAAAATGGATTACTTGTATACTTCTGCTGAATTGGGGGAAAAATAATTTTGTAAGTAAAAATATTATTTATTTAAAGAAAATATTTAAAGTATACTTTTTCAGTCTTTGTAACTAAGTGGATCCAGACTTCAATAATGTGGATGAGGGGTCACCACCCCTTTGTGAGTATAGAATCGTAAAAAATGGATATTTTTATAAACTTTTTATTTTCTTTTTGTTATGAGGAGAAATGGTAGAGAAGAAGATGAACTTCAGTTGCCATGTATTAATAAATATGAAGACAAATACACTAAATTTGTAATAATAATTTTATTGATATTTTTATAAAATGTTTTTTATTTGTTTCTTTTCAATAAAAACATACACCAATTTGTCCTTTAATTTTTTTGAATAATTAATAAGGGTCAATGAAAAAGCGGACATGTCTGTTTATTGCTATAATAAACATTTTTATAGTTTACCTAATTAATTGGCATTTCTTTGCTATTATTCATTTGAATTATTAAGAGGGGTATTAAACAAACATATTGCATAATTGATTTGATTTTGTTTTCAATAAAAGAAAACACTTTTGCTATCATTTACTTGAATAATTGAGAAGAGTCAATGGAAAAACAGGCATGTCCGTTTATTACAAGCTGGCGGAAAATGCAAAAAGTATTAACATTTCAATACATAACCTGGAAAAATTGAAGATAAAAAATATATAACATTTTTATTCCTGCATTTCGAAAATAAGAGATAACATAACTCAGAAGGCTGTGGCAGTGTACGGTTCTTGGAGGAACCAAAAGGCCCTGGTATGCGGATCAATAAATATAATGCACTTGCCGAATCACTAGCAACAGCTAAAAATATGTGTGGATTATTTTTTGTCTGGGCTACAGTGAACACAATCTTTTAGAGTAAATATAAATAGTATTTACGAAGCACAAATTCACTTATTTAGCATGAAAATTATTTAATTATAATCACTTACAAATACAATACACACTAAACTATAAATTTGGGATATTTTTATGAACACAAAACATATGACAACAGCATTTGACCCATAGAGAAAGTTATAATATTATTTGTCTTTGAATTGACTTTCGTCTTCTGTCATAGTTCTATATTGTTCTATACAGCGCCATGCATCACGACGGTGGAGCGGATGAACTAAAGTAAAAAGATGTTCGTTTCGTTTGCAAAATTTTCCGTGCAACAAATCTCAAAAAATACAATGATTTGAGATTTCATATTTTCAGAATCGAATTCTCTAGGTTTCCTTTTAGGGATCTGGTTTTGGTGTCCAGATTGGTGACCACAAATTGTCAAAACTGTCAAAATCACACCATCACTTAATGGCTTATATCTTTTTTATAACAATATAAAACTCAACCAAAATACCTGATCCCCAAGACAAAGGTCCAAGTTATATTGTGTTAAAATTTCAACACTTATTTTCTTTGCGTTCTTTAGATTTGTTGTTTACAAAATGACCTAAATTTTGTTGCAAATCACGGGTGCCAACTGTTTTCAGGTTCCTAAAACGTGAGGCCCCTCTTAACATCGTTGCATAGATAAAAAAAAAATATCTATCGTTGACAGATATTTATCAACTACTCAACCAGACAATAATTAGGCCTATGTTAGCGAACGTATGATTGGATGGCGTGAAAGTTTGCAGATATTTTTAGATGCCTACCCTTTGTTTCAACTAGCGTTTTCTTTAAAACTCTATAGAGAATTACAAGAGAATGCTCAGCGCATTATATGCGCGGGAGTATATATAATCTGTGATATGCGCCATGGTAAAATTTAACTTGAAATCGTATATAAATCAAAAAAATTACAGTAAATGTGTTTCAAACCTTAGGCTAAAGGTCCTTTAAAGTTTCGTTAGTGGATTTTGTATTTTGCACCGATTTTAATGGTCCCTCAAGCATTCTTTAAAGTTGCCTTTGCTGACTCGCCAAATTCGGTCAATTAATCCATACTTAAAGTCACTTTTAGCGGTTTTGAGGTTAGGTACTTATTTATTAACTACTTAGTATATTTTCTTCTTACACCCATAGTTCCCAAAACCATTTGTGAATATAATAGTACTGGAGCTAAAATTGTGTACATTTGTATGCCACATGTTTCCTAAATATTTCTTCATATTACGAAGTTACAAGGCTACACCCTTAGAGTAATAATATACAATAGATATGGCTACTCGTTCATAAAAACGTTTTTATTTGCGACCAACAATGCTAAACGTCAGTAATAAAAGAATGAATGAATTACAAAAAGTGGGGATGGTATTGTGGATACATGGCCTTGGTAATTTTGTCTGTTTTTCTAATAAACTTGCACTGACGAACCATGATAATCCAAAAACATTACATTATTTAACTTAAAGGTTTATTTTGTCACTAAAAGCAAATAATGTGTATTCTTTGCTAAAAGTCTTCAAAATCACATAAAAACAAATTATTACTCCCTACTCCTTAAGGCGCTCGTATAAACAAAACACGTTTGACATTATTTATTACAAATACTACGAAATTATCCTCGTGTACACTCTTACGACATTTGCATCTCTCTTTATATGTTAATTAAACAAGGATCAAACTACTAAATAGTTTACCCTAGACACAAACGGCAAAAGCTGAAATGTTATGCAATGTTGCCACTTTTAGTTAAAACAAATACTTACTTAAAATTTATATAAGAATATGCCGAATATGCCTTTATTGAATAAAATTCAAGTATTTTAAATTAATTTTAAAAGCAGCGATTTAAATGCATAAATTAGTATGTCTTTTTTTATATTTGCAAAACTTGTTAACAAACTTTCAATTAAACTCTTAGATCATATGATCTAAGATTAAACTCCTAATTTCATTTTTCCTGAAACTAAAGAGACTTTGTAAATACGGCAAAGTGGTGGAAGTGTCCGCAAGTGAGCTTAGAATGTAACTCGATGTTTGGGGCAAGAAAAAATCAAAACAAACATATCTAAGCCGATTTTCAGCCTGGAATGATTATTACCACATACTTATAGGTACGTACCAATGCATTTCCGCGATCGCGGTTTAAACCAAAGTAGGGGAAGTTGTGACGTCAGATATCAGCTGATTTGCTTTTGGTATCTACCACTTATTACCGGGCTTTGGACCTGAGTTAATCTTTCGGTTATAGCCACAGGTTTTTTTTCCTGTAAAAATCGTTCGCATTGCGTCGTACGTTGGCACTATCAATCAAGCTCTATATAATAAATCTATAAACCAAGCGTTGTCTTGCTACTAAGTATAGTAGATATATTCACTCTTTGCATACAGTTCCTACTTACCATGTTTAGATTATCCCCAAAGAAAATCTCTTCGATCAACGAATAATTCAACTCCATTTTATTTTTTCAGAAAAAAAAACAAAAATAAGAAACCAACACGGAAACATAACCCCACATTGCTTTAACCAATTCATTTCAGCGAACATCAGCGACCTAGCTCGTTCGGTTATATTTATTGAGTAGTGGGGGCTCTGTCGTCACACCTAGCTGTTAAAGTTTTCAACCGAAAAAATAATTGCGGTATTTACCATTAAATAAACGTTCCAGGCTGAAAATCGGCTATATTTTATATGTTAATTTGAGGTTACATCCACTGAACTGATTATTCATTTCAGTGGTTACACCCACACAATTCATGTCACTTATACTAGTTATAATTTTGAACGATAGGGGCGTATTCCTTGTTAGAAATCTCGAATACCATCTGTGTACGTGCAAAGAATACACCAACACTGGTGTATTCTTTGGTACGTGTTTGTGTACGTCACAAATCACCTACTCTAGAGTAGGTAATTTGTGGTGTACGTGTTGAAGAATTCTATGCTTGTCGTCATTTTAGGAAAATTCGTTATTATAGATTTACTATTGGCACCAGTGCACAGTGAAACATTTGAACAATGTTTTTTCTTGTTTATTCCATAAATTTACTTAAGGATATATACAAATGAATGTAAATCAAGTTACATCAATTCATTCATTTGTTTTTATTTATTTAGAACTTGGTGGCCATATTGGCTAGATGAATTCTTAAAATTGATCAAGCAGAAAGCAGTGCATCGGTAGATGCATTTCATCAGCTGAGCATTACAAGTAAGTTTTGAATATTTTTATTACAAATTGCATAAAATTCAAGTATTTAACACAATTATTTTATGGATAGAAATTATTTAGCCCGGATCTTATTAAATAACATATTTTGCTTATAATTATTCAATGAAGCATAAATTATTCATCAACTTAAAGCATACACAAGCAACATACCTAGTGGTAAGATTTCGATTCTGGTATATGATTTTTTTAATCACTGTTTATCACGTAATTAGTTTATTCACTTATTTTATATTAACTTGTGACGTTTCATATACTTTTCCATTTAAAAAATGATTTTTTATTTTTTAAAAAAGCGCTAAGTATAATTCTTTACATTTACTGAGTAACAAGATATGCATGGAATAAGAAAATCTTAATACATTTTATTTGTGATACATACAATTCAAAATTCTATTTGCAACACTGACATTTTTGTTTAATTAGCTACAAAGAAATCCAGATATTTAAAAAATTTCCACCCAAGAAGACTTAATAAAAACGAATTCCCCAATTTTCAGCATAATATGAACTTTCAAAAAAGTCACATTTTGAAATACATTTTATTTATCATCGTTTTGATGATTTTTTTATATCTGTGACTTTTCCAAAATGGTTCTAATGAATAAATCAAAATATTTGTCCAAATTAAATTTTATTCTTAAATAGATAACAGAATGGTCCAAAATTTCCACATAAAGTACTTCCATTACTTTAATATACTGCTTAATTAAGATGAAACATGTAACAAAGGAAGAAACTACAGGAGTAGTTTTGGACCCTGTACAAGTTTGTTCTATAAACCCTTAATCAATAAGTGCTATATATCTTTGGTTAAGCTTGTATCTGCCTGAAAAACACTTTTTTGTGTTTTAGTTTGTTAATAATAGAAGCTTTTTACTTTAACAATCTTTTTATTCCATATCAAATACCAATCATCACTTAAGAGGCCTGAATACCACCACCATATTGGAAAATATGGGATTACGATTCCTGACTTTAATAAATGAAATCAGTTTTAGTCGTTTCGGTGGATAGGTTAATTTGTAATTCTGCGTGTAGGAACTTTAAACATATGTAGCTAGCTAGTATGTCATAATGACATATTTTTTAAAATGGATTATTATGGAATAATTTTGAAGTTCATCATCATCATCACGTAGCGCTACAACCCTGGGTGGGTCTTGGCTGACTGTACAACTTTTTTCCAATTTGTTCGGTCTTCCATCAACCTAGGGTCAAATGGAATGTTCATTTTCCGGAGATCTGCTTGGATGTTATCTCTCCATCGCATTCTGGGACGTCCGAGTGGTCTTTTGCCTGTGGGAACCTCCTCCCATACCAGTTTTACAAGTCTTTCGTTATTCAGTCTGTGCACGTCGCCTGCCCATCTTAGTCGCTGTGATTTAATTTCTTGGACAATATCGGCGTCGTTGTAGAGTGCTTTTAATTCGATATTGGTTCTGATCTTATACTGGTTTGTGGTGATGTCATGGTGAGGTCCGAAAATTTTTCTAAGTATTTTTCGTTCAAAGCGTCTGAGCTTTTCTTCGTTTGCTTTGATCATTGTCCACGTTTCGCATCCGTATGTTATTACAGGTCTGACGATGGATTTATAGATTTTGATCTTTGAACTTCTTGTGAGATTTTTTGATTTTATGAGCTTATTCAGTGCAAATAGACAGCGGTTTGCAGATTGGATTCTGTCTTTTATTTCTTCGGTAACATCGTTGTCCGCTGTGATTACGGCCCCCAGATACTTAAAACGTTGTACTCTTTCGAAATTAAAGGTGTTGATCGTCACATTTTGTCCTATTCTGTCTCTTTGTGTCGTTCTATTTATACACATATATTTCGTCTTCTCTTCATTAATCTTCAGCCCTACTTCACTTGTTGCTCTTTCCACCTTGTTGAAAATGTCTTTCGTGGATAGGATGGAGTCTCCAACGAGATCTATGTCATCTGCATATGCGAGTAACAGCTTGGGACCTTGAACCGATAGCAATTCTGTTTTTATTTCGGCCGACCTCATGGCTTTCTCTAATACAAGGTTAAAAAGTAGTGGAGATAACGCATCACCCTGTTTAAGTCCACTGTTGATTTTGCCAGACAGTTTATTATTTACACGTACTTTAGATATTCCACCCTCCATACAGACTTTGGTCATCCGAATGAGTTTCTTTGGTATTGAGAACTCCGCCATGGCATTCCATACTTGGCTTCTTTCTACGCTATCATATGCCTGTCGAAAGTCTATGAAAAGATTGTGTATGGGTCTGTTATACTCCCATCCCTTTTCTAGAAGTTGTCTCAGCGTGAATAGTTGATCTATTTTTGATCTGTTTGCCCTAAACCCGGCTTGATATTCGCCTAGGACATTTTCAGCATAAGGGATTAGTCTACTAAGAATGATGTTTGAGAGGGTTTTATATGCCGTGTTTAGGAGTGAGATTCCTCTATAATTCGCGCATCTTGTTTTGTCCCCTTTTTTGTGGATGGGCACTATTATGTTTTACTTCCATCGTGCTGGTATCCTTTCTTCTAACCATATGTGCGTTATTAGCTGGTGGATTTGGCGATGTAGTGCGTCTCCCCCATATTTCAGAAGTTCTGCTGGTATCTCGTCCGTACCCGGCGCTTTGTGATTTTTCAGCTTATTTAAGGCCTTTTGGGTTTCTTCAAAGGAGGGATTTTTGACGGGCATGTCCGCTGTGATATAGATCTCTTCTTTGTGCTGTTCTTCCTGTATGATGTTTAGAAGGTCTCTAAAATACTTTTCCCATTCTTCAGTTATTTCTTTACCGTCGATTATCATGCGGCCTTGGTTGTCTCTCAGTGTATGGATGGAATTGGTTCTATGCCCTCTTTTCTCAGAGGAAATTGCTTTATAGAATTCTCTGGAGCCTGGTTTGGGCCGGTCTCTCTCCATAGTTTCATATTTTTGTTGTTCGTAGTTTCTTTTCTTTGTGCGTATTATTTTTCTGGTTTCTTTTCGGCAGTCGTCATATTCCTTTTTACTTTGGTCTGTTTGCAGTTGTATCCAAGTCTTTCTTACTGTTTGTCTTTTTTCCAGTTGTTTCCGACATTCCTCGTCATACCATGTTTTTGCCCTCTTCTGCTTACTCCTTCCAAAGATCTTGTCAGCTGTCTTGGTTATTATTTCGGCAGTCGCTTCCCATAGCTGTTCTATATCATTGTCTTCTCTTTCAGAGTTCAAGGTTTGTTCAAGTTGTTCTCTATAGTTTTGTTGTTTCTCTGCATTGTGTATTTCGTCCATGTTCCATTGTGGGTTTATTGTTGTTTTATTGTATTTGTGGCTAGATATTCTGGATTTGACTTTTGCTCTGACTAAGTAATGATCTGTGTCTCCGTATATTCCTCTCAGGCTTCTTACGTCTATAATATTGTTACCATGACGGGCATCTACAATGATGTGGTCAATTTGGTTGCGCGTAATATGGTCGTTTGAGACCCAGGTTTGCTTATGGATGTCTTTATGCGGAAACATGGTTGACTTTATTAGCATATTATTAGCTGCTGCAGTTTCTGTGAGTCTTAAGCCATTGCCGTTGGATATATTGTGTAGGCTGTGTTTACCTATTGTGGGGTATAGGCAAGGCTCTTTGCCTATTTTAGCATTAAAGTCCCCGCAGAGTATGCGCATATCATGTTTGGGCATCGTATCTATCTCTCTTTCTAGGGAATCGTAGAAGTCATCCTTGATA
Source organism: Galeruca laticollis (assembly GCA_963921935.1). Classification (NCBI taxonomy): domain Eukaryota; kingdom Metazoa; phylum Arthropoda; class Insecta; order Coleoptera; family Chrysomelidae; genus Galeruca; species Galeruca laticollis. The sequence goes on from OY998180.1 coordinate 109,628,425, forward strand.
TCTTCATCCTTCTCTTCCGTTGGTGCATGCGCTGAGATAATCGAAATGTTGTATCGCTCACCCTTCATTTGTATGTAGCATATCCTTTCATTTATAGGTTTAAAATTTAGTATATTCTGTACTAGGTTGTCTCTAATCACAAAGCCCGTTCCAAATTCATGTCTTCCGTTTTTGTTACCGCTGAAGAAGATGGTGGATTTACTTATTTTTATATTTCCATCGTCTGGCCATCTTATTTCTTGGACGGCTGTTATATCCATTCCTATGTTTTCCAGTTGTTCCACAGCATTTATAGCAGCTCCAGGTCTGTACCAACTCTGGACATTCCAAGTTCCAATATTCATGGTCCTTTTACATTGCATTTGTCGTTTTTTGTGTTTATCTGTCCGGTTCCGAGGCAAAGTTGCAGTTTTCATAACTAGTTTCTTTTTTCCGAGGGTGGGTAGTTAACCCTCCGCTCAACCCTCCTCTTTTATCCGGGCTTGGGACCGGCTGCAGTAAGGTGATTTCCGAGCTACTCAATCCACCCGTTCCTCACCCTACCCCAGGCAGAGTTAAAATTTTGAAGTTCCTGCACAAAAAACAAAACATGCTTTATTTTTTACTATATAATTTTTTCATTAAAATGTCTAGATTTCTCTAAAATCCAAACCGCAAATATAATTTTTAATTCATTGGCAAGTGCTGCCATTTATTTTAGATTACCACATTGGGCAACGGTGTAATTATTTCGTGATAAATAACACTAACCTTGGTCTGACGAAGGGTGGAATGTGGCAGGACTTGAATTGAAACATTATAAGAATATCTAACGACATATATCATATCCGTAAACTAGACTGTCTCTTGTTTAAATTTTTTTAACCACATTTTCACTTTTAAAAGTAATTTTATCTAATGAAATTAAATTAATAATTTTATTTATTTTATTGTGATTAAAAATCGAATTGTTTCTTAAGAAGTAAATTGAATGGATTTTAAAATAAATTCGACTTGGGTTATTTTTTTTTATAGTTATTAAAATATTTCAGAAGTAAACAAATGTAGGATTGTTCTTCCCCTTTGAACAAAGGCGTAGCTTATTGAGCTTTTATAAGGAATTTTAAGAATAAAAGATGAGTTTATAAAAAGTTGATTTTTTTCATCTTATGTAAATTTAGGTGAACCAATTAAATTTTTCCATAAACAAAAATAGATCGGTTAAAATTCTAGACGTCAAAACACATAAAGTATTAAATTTTGGAAAATGTGCAAGTTATGGAAAAGTTGAGTTTAAAACTATCTAACATAAATAAAAAACATTCTTAAGAAAATAATGTTTCCAAGGAAGTAGAAAAAAGGAAAACTAAATACAGGGTGTTCCGGGACTTGATGCAAAAAATTCGGGAGTAGATGACGTGAAAATAATGCTGTGACATAACAAAATTCTCATACGACCTCTTGTTTCTGAGTTATAGGCCTTTATAGTTGCGAAATCAGAACTTATATTTAAGTATATTTTCTAAATTATACATTGGAACATTATGAATTTTTTATGGATGGTGACGTCTGTTCATGTAGTGTGTTTGACAGGATAAATAATTCTACACTACTATCTGAAGACCACGGGCGGCTCATGCCCAATGGTTAACAATCCGTAACTTTTACAGGGACAACCTGTACAATCTAGAGATAGCAAAAACGAATTTTTCAATCGATTTTTTAACAAAAAGGTACTCTTTGTATATCTCGATAAAATTAATGTTATAGGAGATATGTAGATTTTTAGATGGTTGTACATGCCAAGGAAACCGTTCGCCATAAAGAGACATTCTGAAGAAAATTATCATTAATTGTAATTATTTATTGAAAATACTTACATGAGGTATTGAAACACAATCAAACATTTCTAATTGAACTGCATACTGTCGAAAATCGTGTTACTTACATGAGGAAAAAACTGAAATGTAGAAAAATTTAGTGGGTTAGCCTACAACTTATCAAATACGAGTAAAAACAAAAAAAAACTAATAATAAATGTTCGAAATGGGCACCTTGCACTTCTACACACTTCCGGAGTCTACGTAGGATATTTCTTTGAACTTGGAAGGGCATTCCAAGATTATGGCTTATAGCGTCACAATGGAAGTTTATTCTATCGATCATTTTGTTCCTTGTGTTTACCGGTGTTGCATATACCAAGCTTTTAAGATATCCCCATAAAAATAAAAATTAATTCATTGTATTTAATTCAGGGGAACGGAGTGGCCATGCAAATGGACCTCTCCGACCAATCCACCTATTAGGAAAAATGTTATTAAGATGGTTTCTTACATCATTTAGGAAGTGGGGAGGGGCTCCATTGTGCATGAACCATGTGATCTTCAATAGTATGTAGTACAAATGTTTATTTATTTATTCATTAGTTCTCCAAGAAATGTTTGATCGTGTTTTAATAACTCATGTAAGTATTTTCAACAAATAATTACAATTTATGATAATTTTCTTCAGAATGTCTCTTTAAGGCGAACGGTTTTCTTGGCATGTACAACGATCTAAAAATCTACATATCTCATAAACCATAAATTTTATCGAGCTAAATAACGAGTACCTTATTGTTAAAAAATCGATTGTAAAATTCATTTTTGCTATCTTTAGATTGTACAGGTTGTCCCTGTAAAAGTTACGGATTGTCAACCATTGGGCATGAGCCGCCCCTGGTCTTCAGATAGTAGTGTAGAATTATTCATACATGGACATACGTAACCGTCAATTAAAAATCCATAATGTTCCAATATATAATTTAGAAAATATACTTAAATACAAGTTCTGATTTCGCAACTTAAAAGGCCTATAACTCAGAAACGAGGGGTCATATGAGTAATTTTTTTATGCCACAGCATTATTTTCGTTATCTACTCAGTCCCGAATTTTTTGCATCAAGTCCCGGAACACCCTGTATATGCGAATTAATTTTATTTTGATTCGAAATTATTAAAATGTAGGAGTATATGAAACTTAAGTCATCAATGTCACTTCTTTTATTCATACAGTTATCATGCTTATTAATTTCAATCATTTTTAGAAAAGTTCTTTTCCCCTCTAAGGACACTAGTGTCTATAATGTGATCATTTACTATTACATGTTCTGCTAATGCACATGATTTTTTTAAATTTTTGGGTCCGCCCAGTAAAAAAATTCGTAACAGCATTCATTTTCCAGATACAGGGTGTCGAAAAAAGTATTATACACATTTTTTACGATTATGTTGAAACTACTGGCGACATTTTAATGAAATTTTGTACGAATATGTTTTGGAAGCTGACGGATAGCCTAAATTTATTTTTATATCTGCCTCTCACAGAGGGCGCTAGTTACACGGTTCATAAATATATCTTTTTTGAGGTTGACTTTTGTAGCCCAAATTTTATGTAAACTCAAACAACATTCAATTTTACACCAAAGGGGTACTTTTTGTAAAACTCTATATTGTGTACCATTTTCAGAATATTTTGATTTGAAAATGATGAAGTAATAACTAATGCTGGTATAAAGTATTGTAAAAACCATTACCTATCTGTTCAAAACCTTCCTAACTATCAATAAATCTCAGTTTTCCATTGCTAACTCAGAGGAAACCATTTTTAGTTTTGCGACGAACATTAAACTTTTTTAACAGAAGTCATTTTAAACGCTTATTCAACTTATTGAAAATGTCATGATTTTAGTTAAATTCAATTTAATTTTTTTCATGTGATTCTTTATTTAAATATTATCTAACATTAGAAGAATGTTACTGTTTTTGGCTATTAATAAATAGGCAATTGTTTTTTAAAAATACTTTATATCAGCATTAGTTATTACTATATCATTTTGAAATCAAAATATATCGAAAACGGTACACAGTAAGTTTTACAAACAGTTACATATTGCCGGGCTGAATTTTATCTTGACAGGGAATGACCAATCAATGCTCCATTGCCAGCGCTTCACCGTCAGATCAAGTGATCTGGGGATATATCCCTGCTTGTGTTTGACAGTTCCTCGTGACGTCGTCATGTACTCAGGCCTCTTAACTTAAAAACAACAATGTGGTCATACTATATTTTTTACTTGAAACAAAACAACAATCAAACATTTCTTCATCTTTTTTTTAAACTTTTACAAACCAGCCAACTTAAGTACAATATGCTAAAGGCAGTTTTTCATGAACCTAAATAGGTCGCTGATTACTTATTTCAACACTCCCTTCTAATCGGTGACCCATTTAGATATTAACATTTCGATACACTATAGTTTTGACATTATTTGATTTATAAATTTTTCAAAATTATTTTTAGAGACCTTTTGTGAATATGTCGGCAATTTGATTTTGAGTTGAACAATATTCAAGGCAAATATCATTACTGTTTACATTTTCACAAATAAATTTATATCCAACATCAATATGTTTAGTGCGCTTATTAAAGGCACCATTTTTTATTATTTGAATCGCACTCTGGTTATCTATTTTTAAATTTTAATATTTAAGATTTCACACAATAATGATTTATAATAAAGCACTTCTTTCACGCACTCAGCTGCAGCTATCAATTCTGCCTCGGCGGAAACAATTATGGGTTGCCTTCTGGAACACCATGCAATAGGTCCCCCACAGTACATAAGTATATACCCTGTTGTACTTCGTCTAGTCTCATCATCTCCTGCAAAGTCCGAGTCACTATAAGCTTCGATAATACCTAGTATTTCATTTTTAGAATATTTTATTCCCCAGTTACTTGTTCCATTTAAGTAGCGTAGAGTTCTTTTTCACATTTACTATATCTTTGTTTTTAGTTTTGTCTGCAAAACGGCTTTCATAACTTACAGCATAAGCTATGTCTGGTCTAGTTTTGTTGGACACATAAAGTAGATTTCGAACTGTCTCTCTATAAAGATATTCATGATTTAGTTCTTCACCATGTGTTATCATTTGTTTTGTTTCAATAGGAGTGCTCATTGGTTTGCTGTCTTTCATTTTATATTTTTCCAGGACATTTTCTATGTATTTTTCTTGTTTCAGTTCAATTCCCTCTTCTGTCCTATTTATTTCTATTCCAATAAAGTTTAAGTCATCTTGAATTGAATTCAAATTCTTCTTGTAGTTTTCTTAAAATTGTTTTAATTTCCATTTCACTTTTGCCCATTATTATCCCATCATCTACATAGATTGCAATTATCATTGTATTATTTTTGTTTCTAAATATACATCTCTCTGTTTTTATTTCTTCAAAACCATTATTGTTCATAAAATGTGTAAACTTTTTATTCCAGTTCATTGGTGATTGTTTTATTCCATACAGTGATTTCTTTAGTTTGCAAATTTTATCAATTTCTTCAAATCCCTTTGGCCGTCTCATAAATATATTTTCCCATAAATCACCATAGAAGAAGGCAGTTTTCACATCAAAACCATATATGTAATAATTCTTAGACCCTGCTATAGCTAACAATGCTCTTAGTTAATCTATGTTTACTACTGGGCTATATGTTTCTTTATAGTCTATGCCATATTCTTGCTGGTTTCCACAAACTACTATTCGTGCTTTGTAGATACCATTATTCTTCTGTTTAAAAATCCATTTGTTATTTAATATTTTTTTGAATTTTTCTTTTGGTTCTTTACAGGTGAGTCTTTTTCATTTTCAATTACTTTTATCCATTCTTATTTATTTGGTCCTTCGACTGCTTTTTCATACGTCAATAAGACTGTTTCATCATATTCACATTCATAGTAGTCATCTAGGTATCTTGGTCTATTTTTGTTTCTTTGGGTCCTTTCTGAGGTAGTCTGCTCATTTATTTCATTTTTTTGTCACTTTATTCATATATATATATATATATATATATATATATATATATATATATATTCAATCTCATTTTCCTGGTGGTCATTGTTAATTATTATATTTTGTTGAAGTCCTTCATTTATTATGCTATTTTCTAGATTGTTTTTATGTTCCATATCACTTTCTACTTCTTTTTCAAGTTGTATAACTTCTGGTGAATTTTCAGTTTTTATAAGTATGTCTGTTTTAATTTTATTTTTGGGTTTTTTAAGTACAACATCTCTCCTTATTATTACTTTTTGTTTATTCTCATCTCATAGACGATGATAGCCTGTAGGTGCATATCCTACAAATATGTATTTTTCTGATGTACTATTGAGTTTCTTTAAATATCCTAAATTTTTAGAATAGACTTCTACTCCAAAAATTTGTAATTGTTTTAAATCTGGCTTTTTCCCTGTCCATGATTCAGAAGGTGTCATTTCAAGAGATAAAGACTCTGTTGGGCTTCTGTTCAATATATATGTTGCAACTCTTGCAGCTTCACCCCAAAACTTTTTGTTCATATTTGTCTCAAATAACAGTGCTCTCACTTTTTCTATTAATGTTCTGTTGAGCCTCTGCCTTGCCATTTAGTTGTGGCGAGTATGGTATCGTGAACTCCATAATTATTCCTTTTTCTTTGTAGTATGTTTTCAAATCATTATTCGTAAATTCGCTGCCATTGTCACTTCGTATCCTTTTGACTTTAGCATTTTTATCTCTTTCCATTTCTGTTATATATTCTTTGATATATTCTGTTGTTTTATTTTTGAATTCTAAAAGATATATTACACTATAATGTGTGTAATCATCTGTTGATGTCAGAATATATTTTTTATTGTCCCATGTTGGTGGATCTATTGGACCGCATAAGTCAGTATGTATAATTTCCAGAGGTTTTTGTGCTCTGGTTCTTTCTGTATTAAAAGGAAGTCTCGACTGTTTTCCCTTCATACATATGTCACATGGGATCTCAAGTAAATCACAATCTTTTTAGTTTATGTCTATTCCTGTTACCATTTTGCCATCAATCAGTTTTTTCATACTCTATATGTTAATATGCCCGAGTTTTCTATGCCAATTTTAAACTTTTACTACTTTTGTTTTGGTCAAATAAATTTCTTCCTTGTTAAGATTATCCTCGAGATTATCTTGTTTAAAGTTTATCATATATAAACCATCTTCATTTTTCTTGCCTTCTAATATTTTTTATTCATCTTTCATGACATAATCTTTATCTTCTTTAAAAACTACTTCTCCTTTATTTTCAGTTATAGCAGAAACATATAATAAATTTTTACTTAGTTCTGGTACGTACAAGACTTCATTTAACATACAGTTGTCCATTTCTATGTTTCCAATACCTTTAGCTGTTATTTTTGCATTTTTATTAGCAACACATATGTCTACATTTGTTTTTACCAAGTTGTTAAAAATCTCTTTGTCATTCACCATGTGTGATGTGCTTCCTGAATCCAAAACAAATATTTTTTTGTCTGAGTTTTCTGATATTATTGTTTCAGTCAAGAAGGATACCTTTTTATCACTTGTTTCATTTTGTTGCTTGTTTCTAAAGAACCATCTTGATTCATTATGATTTGTCTTTTTACATATTTTGCAAAACATGTCAGGTACTTTGTTTTTTATTTGGTTGTTATGTTTACTTGTACTTGGTTTATTTTTACAGAAACGTGATGTGTCCTGTTTTATTGCACCAATAGCATAACATCTCAGTACTTTGGAATGCTACTGGTTTTTCTTTTCCATTTTTAGTGTTATAAGGGTTTTCTTCAGCCAAAAGTCTTGCAGTGAGGTTATCTATAGTTTTGTCTTGTTGTTGTGTTGATTCCCAAGCAGTTTTAAAATATCTGTATCTTTCTGGTAATGTGCATAGTATCTTAGACATTAACATTTCATCATTTATGTCCTACTTTAAGGATTTTAATCTGAAGGCCATATTTTTCAGCTTACTTATGTGGGAGGACAATTCAGTTCCCCTTTCAAACTGGCAACTAAAAAATTCTTGAAATTGTTCACATTTCTGATCTTCAGTATTATTTTTAAATATGTTTTTTAGTTTTAGATACCCTTGGAGGGTCTTGAGCAATTAAATCTGCATATTCAACAACAGATTCATTTGAAACTGCTTTGTTAGCTTCATTTGTCTTCCTCAGCTCATACTATGCAGTAGCCTTGACAATAAAATTATATAGAAGACCTCCGTAGAGGCTATGTATATCTTCTGCTGTTGCTAAAAATGAGGATTTGTCTAATATTCTGATATTTTCTGGATGAAGATGCATAAAAGAAAATTCTTTCTTGTGTCTTAAAGAAAATCGATTTTTTTGTAAAGAAATAATAGAATATAAGTATGGGATAAATGTAGATATTCTGAAAAATTCTTCACATTTTCAGGTGGTTGATTTGATCTGTAAGTCTGTTTTGTCACTACTAGATGACACTTAATTTCAACATCCAGTTTTTCGCAAATTTTTTGAGCTTTTTCGAAAATGACAACAAAATCCGAAGAAGCATTATAACGATGATATTGATGCACATCAGTACTTACGTGATCGTGTATTGTCTTTATATTCATATTTACTTTTTGTAGTTGATTGCACACGGTTCAAGTTTGGCAGAATAGGTAGCTATTACTAAAAGTGTTGCAATGTATGTTAGAGTAGTTGCAGTCATATAGAGCTGATACGCTTTGGTCTTCGTTTTCAAGTTCGGTGCGTCCTGCGAAAACTCTTCTAAAACCTGTACAATTGTCAGAACATTTTCTGATATATTTGTACTTTGCTGTCAAACGCGTTTAGGTATATTTGTAATTTTATTCTGCCGTAGCGTACTCTCTCTAAAAAAAATGTATAATTTTCTTTAAAGTCCCAGCAGTATTTGTCACTTCGCTGACAGTATTCAGGTCATTAATAACGATCAATACATGGCTTGCACAGTGAAATTTGACATTATATTTGTCTACATAATATACATGTATAATTCTATATTTTATATTAGTTAATAATATAATGTCTAGATGCACCTCCCTGAAAGTAATCCTGCTCGCACCCATATCGGCATCTTGTGTCCCTCTTTTATCCCCTGTTACTTCCCAATTTTGGAAACTATTTACTTGTTCTATTTTTTCTCCATTAATGTAGGTGTTTAATTTTTCTTTGTCCCCTCCTATTATCGTTACTTTTGTCTTATTTTCATGCCATTTTCCTTCATTACTGCATTCGATACCTTCATGTTTATATGCAAATCTTTTTCACTTCCAGCCAGTAATAAGTGTGAATGCGTTTTCAGGCATATTTACTTTTTGCAATTGTAATTGTCCTACACAATAATTTTTTGTTATCGGCTTACATTTCTATATTATTTCATTCATGAATATTATAAACAATAACGGGCTTATGCTGCCTCCTTGTCTTAGCCTTAGTACTTGTAATAAATGTTTGTGATATCATGTTGTTTTTTATAATTGCGTTTTCATGTTACTTATAAAATTAAGAGGCATTTTTGGATTCTACCTGTTCTATGTAACTGAACAATTAATGATTCCGATTAAGATGTTTTATTTTTTATAAATTATAGGCAGACTCATCCCAGTAGTAGATTTATCTACTCGGGATTTCCGATGCCCTTCTACAACTGTATGTTGGGAAAAAAACTGATAATGAAAGACATCGAAAGCATCGATCCTGAATTTTACAACTATTTGGTATGGATAAAGGAAAACGATATAAATGATTGTGGTTTGGAGTTATTCTACAGTGTCTACCTAGCAGTTTCAGGTCAGATAGTACATCACGAATTGAAGAAAAATGGAGATAAAGAACGGTTAGTATGTTCATAGCTTGTCTCCGTCTCAAAATATACCAACTTATTGTATTTTAGAGTAACTGAAGAAAATAAAGAAGAATACTTGACTTTAATGCCTGATTGGAGAATGACTAGAGGTATTTTCGATGAAAGGGAATTGAAATTGTTATTGTGCGGTATGCAAGAAATCGATGTTGAAGATTGGCATTACACCAGAAATAGTAAACCAGTTGCATGGTTTTGGCAGGTAATAGATATTCAGTTAATTAAATTACTGTCTTAAGTCCTTATAAAATGTTTTTGTTATAATAATACACTGTCGAGCATAAAATTATGGCCACTCTGTAATTTGAAGTTGTTTTCGAAATTTTTGTTTTTTTAAGATTTTTTTCGGTTATAACATAGTTTATTGACTGATTGTTTGATATGTGTGTGTGTGTGTGTGTGCGTGTGTGTGTGTGTTAATGGCCAGTCTATTGTAATGAATATATTATGCGATTATTATCTTTTTTTTTATTTTTGAATTATAGATTAGGCTTTTAGATACAGTTGTTGACATTTTATCTCCATTTTTATTTGGTTATTTTGAGAGATTTGGTTTAAGGCACTTTTTTTAACTTATATATGGTTTTTTTTCTCATTTTTTCATTTCATTAATTTTTTTTGTGCTTATTTAGTTTTTTTTCTTTTTTTTACTTATGTTTTTTTTCTCATTTCTTTAATTTTTTTTTTCTACAATATCATGTTAGTACTTTTAGTTAAGTTATACAGGAGTCGTTTTACTTCTATCTCTTCTGATGCTAGTATGACTAAAAGATTAGCTGGTAATGCTATAAACTTGGAAAGTTTACTGTAAAATTGTTTTGATGCTGCTTCATTGAATTTACACTCTAAAAGACAATGTTCCAATGATCCGATCTCGCCACATCTGCAGTTCTCGTTCTCTGTTAGTTTAAATGTCTTCATACGTTGTGGTGTGAGGCAATGTCCTGACCTTATTCTAGTGACGGTTCTAATAAATGATCTATCACTTTCTTTGTGGAACCAGTGTTTGTGTTTAACTGTGGGTTCAATAACTTTATATGTTCGTCCTCCAGGGTATTCTGAGTAGTGTTTCTGCATCCTTTTTTAATTTTATTTTGATTTGTTTGTTTATGTCTGATATTGGTAGCTTGAAATTTATCATATTTTCTCCTTGTCTGGTAGCAGTTTTTGCTAATTTCGTTTTTAGGTATGCCACTATGTCCTCTTATCCACACTATTCTAATCTCCTTATTTAGGTTTGCTAAAATATCCAGAAGCTCCCAAATTTTTGCTACAATATTATGTAAATCTGCACTAGGAGAGCTATTTTCAATTTTCATTACTGCACTTCTGCTGTCGGTGAAAATTACAAATTTGTTATTGTATTCGTACCCCATGCAGTGCTTGTTTAATTCCCATAAATTCTGCTGTGTATATTGATGCTAGAGGGGGTAATTGGTATATTTCTGAATATTTTTGATTATTTTCGTGGTAAAAGGCGAACCCTACTTTGTTATCTAAACATGAACCGTCTGTAAAAATAAGTTCAGAGTCATTCCATTTTTCTGCGACGTCTTTCAGAAATAGCGCCTTATTTTCAGCATGTTCATTTATATAATTTGTATACATAACTTTTGGTTGATTTAAATAACATTCATAAGGAATTGTGTAACAAGGGGAGATTTCATATTCTAATAATTGGTTTTCATAGTTGCACACCCAGTTGTAGCTTTCTATAAAGTTAGGTGACCTCTTCTTTTCCCAATATTTAGTAGTTAGGCAAGATATAAATAGGTTGTTTAAACTTCTCTTGCTTTCTGTTTTCTTTGCACTTATTTTTAACATTAGTCGGTTCGTTAACATTTCTCTTCTAATGTGTAATGGTGGTTCTGAACAGTCTGCTTCCAATACATTTATAGGTGTGCTCTGCAGAGCCCCTGTACATAGTCTTAAGCAGCGATTTTTAATATTTTCAATTTTTTGTGTGTGACATTTGGCTGCAGATCCATATAGAATACTACCATAATCAATAATTGATCTTACAAATGATTTGTAAAATAATAAACCTATATTTGGGTCTGCACCCCATTTATGGTGACTGAAAACTTTGATGATATTTATTGCCTTCTCGCATTTTTTAATTATCTGTGATAATTGATCTTTCCAATTCAGTTTTTTGTCTAGAAGAATGCCGAGATACGCTACTGATGATTTGTATGGAAATTCGAGGTTTGCTAACTTGATGATGTTGTCATTTTGATATCTCTTTCTAGTAAATGTACATACTGAGGACTTGAATTGGTTTATAGTTGTTCTGTTTTCTTCGAACCATCCTTTTGCTATTTCTGTTGCCTTGCTGAGTTGATTATGGCAATTTTCTATTTTTTTATGTTGGGAACTGATAACAAAATCGTCTGCATACTGATATATCTTGACTTCAAGGCTACTTAACATTTTCTCGATATCGTAGGTGTAAATTATGTAGAGCAAGGGACTCAAGATTCCTCCTTGTGGCAATCCTATGGAAGTTTGTCTAGGGCCTACTAATTTATCATTTGCTCGTATGTATATATTCCTGTTACTGTAGAGTTTGGAGATGTGTTCGCATATCCAGTTTGGGATTCCTAGTTTCTTCATCTTTAATTTCAATATGTGTAAGTCTACATTATCATACACCCCTGCTATATCCAGGAAAATTGTGCTTGTGTATTTATTGGTTATGAAACCTTGATAAATATTTGCTGTAAATTCACATAGTAGTTCTTGTGTAGATTTGCCTTTTCTGAAACCATATTGGGATCTTGCTAATAAATTGTTTTTTTCTGTGTAATACTCCAATCTGCATTTTATTATTCGTTCATGTTTTTAAGATACAAGAGGCTAATGCTATTGGTCGATACGAATTGTGGGTAGAATCTGGTTTTCCAGGTTTCAATAGTGGAATTACAATATAATTCATCCAGTCTGCCGGTACTTCTATTACATTGAAGTAAATTTCATTGAATACTTCTATTAGTTGTTTTTTCACAACTGTTGGTAATTGGTGTAGCATTGAGTAGTGTACATTGTCTTTACCTGGGCTGGTGTTGTTCTTATTATGGAGAGCCGTATTTAATTCGTTTAGAGTAATTTTTTTCTGAAAATATGATTGGCTTTCATTTGTAACTTCTAAGTTGCCAGGTTTTGTTTTTTCTAAGTTGCCAGGTGGGTGATTCATGTAATCAGGTGTTAATTTACAAAGAAATTCTGAAATCCAATCTGCCGAAGAATCTATCAATTGTTTATTATTTATTTTCCTGTTTTTAAATTTATTTACTTGTTCCCAAACTTTTTTCATTGGAATATTTTTGTTTAGAGATGAACAATATGTTTTCCAATTTTCTTTCTTTGTTTTTTTGATTATTTTTTTGGCCGCTGCATCGGCGTTTTTATAATTAATTAAATTTTCAAGATTTGGATTTTGTTTATATTTACTAAATGCTTCTTTGCGTAATGATACTAGTAGATCGCACTGATTATTCCACCAGACTTTGGCTTTTGTTTTGTTATATTATTTTTATATTTTGGAATAGATTCTTCAGCAGCTTGGTTAATAACATTTTTAATTTTATCATAAATATTATTATTGTTTAGTGTGTTATTATTGTTATTATGGTAATTTATTATATTTAAGCATTCTTTATAATATTTGTTCCAGTCAGCCTTACCTATATTCCATTTTTTAAAATTTGTTTGTAGTACAGATTTTATGCTTACTTGACCGCTTATAGGTATGTGATTTGATCCATATGTGTCTGTCAATCAAATAAATTGTGTATGTTGGGGCTACATATTGTTAAATCAAGAGCACTATTATTTTGATTAAAATTGTTCATGCAAGTTATACTACCATCGTTTAAGAAAATTAAATTATATGCTTCTAAGCTATCTAGTAGTGCTTTTCCGAAACTATCAGTTTGTATACAACTCCAAGATTAATGGTGCGAATAAAAATCCCCCCCCACCACATACGGCTTTGGTATATTTTCAAAAAATATATTCCATTCATTTAAAGTAATTTTAGTTGCTGGTTTTATGTATACTGATACTAAAGTTAAATTTTCATTGTTAGATAGTGTTGTGGTAACACTTATTTTTTTATTTTAGTTGTACATTTGAATTCGGTTATTTTATAATTTATATTATAAATTTTTTGATTGTTTCAATGTTTGAATAACACTCGCGACACAACTAGTTATGGCTTTACACATATATTCTTGTATTTCATCATTTTTGCTTATATTCATATTATAATGTGGTGAGGCCAGTATACCTCCTTCAACGCGAGGAATTGATATTTGAGATGTTATAGATCTATGTTCCAGGAGTAAATTATTTTCTTGGTTCGATATTCTCGGTTTTTTACTTGCTTGTATAATTGACTGATGTGTGTTAGGTTTCTTTTGTGCATATCTAGTTGGTGTTGTTTTTGAGTTGTTTTCATTGATTTGATCTATATGTTTTGTTATTGTTGGTGGATTTGTTGAGGATGTAGAGGGATACATCGGGGGAAATTGATAATGTTGTTTATTGGATGAAGATACTGCCGCGGCATAGGACTTGTGAGGAATAGCTTTGTTTGCATCAATAAATGAACAATTTGCATTCGACATATAGTTTTTAATTTCAATTTGTCTATTATACTCTGGGCATAGTTGAGAATTATTAACATAGTGATCTCCCTTACATATCAGACATTTTACCTCTAATAATTGTTTGTCACATTCTTCCGAACTATTATTTTCCCCACATTTTTTACATCTAACTTTATTCCTACATTGTTTCCCTAAATGACCGTATCTGAAACAATTGTAGCACAATAAAACTTTTTGTCGATAAACTTCGACCTCATACAAAATTTTATTTATTTCTACGTATTTGGGTAAAGTTTGGCACTTGAAGGATACCAATATCATAGTTGAGGGTTGAAATTCAACGTTATTTCCATTTTTAATTTTCCGGTTGATTCTTTTTACGAATTCAACTTCAAATTTACTGTGATAATCATATGCTGAAATGCGTTCTTTTAAAAATGTTTCTGATAAGTCGGTGTCAATATATTTTAATATACCTAATCTATATACCAAAAATTTTGGTATATATGCTGCTAAATTATTTTCTTTTAAGAAATTAGAATCAATTATATTATTTGCACTTATATAATCTTTCAAAGTTACTCTAATCCTATTACGACCGATTGATTGAATTTGTTTTATTTTATTATTGATATCTTTGTGATTTTGTAATATAATTTCTCCCACTTTTATTGGATTCAGTTTACCTTTAAAATCCTGTTTATTATTTTCAATATATACCTGAAACGGGCCCATATCAGTTGATTGATAATTTAATGAGGGCTGAGGTCGATGTTTTTCTTGGTTCTCTTTTTGTTGTTCATTGTTATTTTTGTTGAAATTGAATTGTCACTTACCAGAATTCCATTTATTTGTTCATTATTTTTACTTCCCTGATATTTTTTTTTCTGTAGTGTCCTTCATTAAAGCATCCACATCCATTATTAATACCAAGGGGTTAGTATTCCATGGTGATGGATTTGTAGAGATGTTATCGGGGGGCTCCCCCCGGCTATTATCAGTCATTTATAGGCGGCGTACACTCTTTTTTCACTTTATTATATATAATTTTTTGTTTTTGTTTTCACTGAACTTTTAAAGTATTTATTAATTATACCGGTTTTTCTACACTCGTTCCGACTGTCGTAGTTAAATTGTACCTACTACTTCAGGATCTGATTATAGACTGACTGAATGCTTGAATAAACAAAAAATTGTTGATTCGATTAGCATTCGACATAAATTGGGCCTCTCCAAATTCCTAAAAATCATTTTCTGCATTTTTTGTTTTTGTGATATTATCTGTCTTTTGGTGGAGGTTCAATTTTGGTATGGGGAGAAATATCTTTTGACTCTCGCACACGCATGGAGGAAGCCATCCTCGAGAATGTATTATACTGCACAGGTGGTTGTTGAGTGTCTTGACATGGTTCAAACCATGCAATTTGTTTGGTCTACTTGCAGTCCAGGTTTAAAGTCGACCGAATATGTGTAGGGTGAGATTGGGAAACGTTTCCAGTCATGTGTAGGCCCCAGAAAATCTAGTAAGCTTTGTGACATATTGATGCTTCTCAGCATATTATCTAAAGCCAGATTGAAAGAACGCACATAGTCCTTTACAAATTGTTCACTGCCAGAGGAGGGAATACTCGTTACTAAAGTCCTCTTAATTTTTTTTATTGCAAAGAAAAACAGTTAAATAATATTGTCAGTTTCATTACTCCACATATCAAACTACAATTGTTCATTTTCATTACTGTTACTGTTAATAAAATTTCAACAGCAAAAAATAACAGATTGCAATGATATATTATATTTAAATTTTAATATTTTCAGTTCGTCAAGCAGTCTGACAATGGAAAACAAGCCAGATTGTTGCAGTTCATAACAGGTACATGTCGAGTACCAGTAGGTGGTTTCACTGAATTGATGGGTTGCAATGGGCCTCAACGTTTTTGCATAAAAAAGTCGGTAAAAAATCTTGGTTACCACATTCCCACATGTGTTTTAATCGTTTAGATTTACCTCCTTATAAGAAACTGATACGTTTGGCAAATGATCATTTTCTATTTGTATATTGTACCTGATTCTGACATTTATTTAATATTTCAATTTAAAAGTATTTTGTTGCTAAATAATATTTTGTCATTGGGCGAGTAGAAAGTGCTAAAGAGTTCATACAAAAGACAAACTATACTTCAAAATTATATAATCGATAGAGAACTCTATTATGTACAATTTAGCAAGAGTTTTGAAAAATGCTTAAATTGTTAAATTGATCACCCAGTACTTACTGGGACTACAATAAAGTTATAGTAAATTGCAAATAAAATTTTTCAGAAAAGAATCCCGAAATTAAAAAGCAACTATTAATAGAGAATTTCATACACAGTAAGCAACTGGTTAACTACCACTGTCTCCAAAAAAATCGTAAGAAGATCACAATCAAACATCACTCCAAACCCTTCAAATTCTCTCCCTATTATTCTAAAAAAAAAACTAATTATATTTTTCTTCCAAATTTGTCTCCTTTCTTATTTTCCCTTTCATTGGCTGTTTCATGTCTCAAAATTGGGTTTGTAAGTTATGGCTTGCCTGGCCAATCTTTTTCAATGGTTTCTACATTTTGCCATAATTTTCATTTCTGTTAGTATCTTTTCCCTCACTTTTTTCTCATATGTAATTTGCTGTATCAATTTTTATTATTGTTTTTCCTTTTTTTTTTTCTTTCATTTGTGTGTCTATTGTATTGATTCATTATTGTCTTTTTTAGTTTCATTATTATATTTCTAGTAGTACCTAACTGTTCCTAAACTGTAGCTATTAGATCAGTGTTTGTCGGTATTTGGTTTTCTTGTATATCCTGTTGCCGTAATTTCCTCATGTTTTATTCCTTTACAAGTGTATTACTTTTGGCAATAAGCTTCTACTATATGTTGTAAACTTCTCCTGATATTTTTTTATTCCCTTAGGTGCCTTTTTTTCATCTCGACTGTTTTTTCCACAATTCTTCTTAAACTATTAGAATCTTCTATATACCATTGTGAGTCTGTTTGTATATACCTTTTCTTGATTGTCTTTTTTTCTTTGTTCTTCTTATCCCGATTCCATCACAGGTAGTCCTTTTAAGTTGGATGTTGTAGTTTTCAATTGAATCTTTTTTGTTCAGTATTTTTTATAGTATCTTTGAAAATACTCCATATTTCTTCTAATGTCCTTATTTCTTGTTTATTTTCTTGGCATTTTAGTTTTTTTCGGTTTCCATTTTTATACATTATCTCAATTTCTGACCTATTTTTTCTCCTTTTGAATCTACCTTTTTTCAGCACCTCCAATTCTGTAACTTTCAGTTTTGCAGCAAATATTCTTTGCTGAATAGATAGTTCTGATTCCTTGTTAGTCTGTACTCTTTTCATCTGTTGTTATACATTACTCATGTATAGTATCTAGAATTTCTCCCTATCAGTCTCAAATATATATTTAATTTTCATTTCCTGGTCCCAAAATGTATTACTTATTTTTAAATCATTTATTTTAAAAAATTTCATCATCATATCACTATTTATTGTTTCTTCCTATATTGTCCTGAACATTCCATTCCTCTCTGTTTATGTTTTGATCATTCAGGTTCCCAGCATTTTGTTATTTATTATGATGTTGTCCCTTTTTCTTTTATTTTGTTTAGCGCACGTTGGAGTTTATTGTAAAACTCTAGAACTACATCTTCTTTTGTTTTTTTCTATAGCCGCATATACTCGCGTGATTACTTTTTTTATTTAGTTGTAATTGTGCTGGTAATATAGTTTAGTATGTCTCATGTAAAATAATGTATCAACCTCTTCTATTATTTATATTTTTCTTTTCCCCTGTGATGTAATGTAACCCTCAAACCAACTTTACATTGCATTTTTCATTATCTCTAATCTTAATCTTAAACTTTTTAACAGTCCTCATTATTTTGTTTCTTTTCCAAATCCAATCCATCCACTAAAACTTTCTTTGCTTGCCTCGTTTCTCCACCAGGTATTTTGACTTTGCACTAGTACTTACAATGAACATACTATATCGTTTTTAGCAATTATTTTTCACTGCAGCTTTCGAACTTCAGATTAATTTGTACACCGAAAGGAAGCAGTTATCAAGTTTAGAATTATGGTTAAGTGATAATAAAATTGTATTGTAAAAAAATAGAAATAGGAGAAATTGAACTAAAGGATATACAAAAATAATGGGGAGTAAACAAAAAAAAAAGAAAGCCGGAAAATGGATGCATCAGATTAAATCAGAAATATTGATTATAATACTTAAGGGTGCTTGAGGAACACAGAGGAAACAAAGGACTAGGAATGTTGGAGATAACAAATCCAGAAACACGAATAAACGGATAACCACCCGACTTCAACATGAATATAAGTTCTACAACAAACACCAAAATACTGTTAAATAAAATAAAAGGAAAAAAAGAGTCAAACTAATAATACTGGAATGTGTGAGGATATATAAAACAAAGGATTTGAATTTTTAGGATGACATGAGGAAAACTAATTGAGATAAGATGCGGGAATTATGTTAAATAAATGATATGGAAGGTTGATATTTGTTTGTGACTGATATAAGTAATACTATATTATATAAACAGGAATCCTAGAACAACTGGAAAAATACTGACAAAGAACCAGAAATACCAATTCAACATAGCATGGTTATAGCAAAACTGAAAGATGCAGAATTAGTGGTGTTGAAAAAACATAAAGATACAAAAGGATAAAGAGGTCAGAAATTGTGAAAATACAGTATAAAAATGAAAAAAGAAAAAAACTGTAATGTCTAGTTACTAAAAAAAAGGATTATGGACAAAAACAAAGAAGGGTCGACTGTACTTTCAAATATACTCCAAAAAATACAACCATGGAAAATGTTTTATTAAAAACTACAACAACCAACTTCCAAGAACGAAATGCTGGAAGAAAGTGAAGGATGAAGAAAAAAACCAAGGAAACAAGCAGGGGAAGATATATACAAACTGGTTTGCAAGAAGCTAAAGAATATTCAATACATAAAGAAGAATAGTGAATAAGCAGAGATGCAAAGGGAAGGACACCTGAAGGAAATGGGAAAAATATCAAGAGGATTATACAAAAAATAGCAGAAGCTTTTTGTCTAAAGTAATACACTTTAAAAGGAAAAAAACAAGAGGAAATTACAGCAAAAGGAGATGAAAAAACGATATGCAGACAAACCTTGATTTAATGGCTACAGTTTGGTAACAGTACTATCAAGAGAAATATATTGAAATAAAAGATGACAATAACGAAGTTAATTGATAAAATAAAGACAAATAGACGAATAAATGGAGAGGAAGTAATTGAATGATTAGGGAAAAGTAAAAGCACGAAGCGAGGTAATGCCAGAAAAGAAAGGAAAAATAAGAAATATGAATACTGCAAATTTTATGAATGAGGAAATAGTAAGGTGGAAGACGCTAACAGAAATAAAAAGTATGGCTAAATATAGAAAACAATGGAAAAGATGAGCCAGTGAAGCCATAGGAGACATGAGACTAACGAAACAGCTACTGAAAGGGAAGAAAATGAGGAAGAGACAAAGTTGAAGAAAAAATACAATTAGCCTGTTTTATAGGGTGATAGGAGAAAATTTTAAATAAAAGAAGACAATAAAGACAGGCAAATAGACCAAATAAGCCGAAAGAAAGTACATAAATAAATAGTAGAATAAGCATGGGGAGATGATGATATAGATCCTTTATCCTTAAAAACCGAATTCTTCCTATAAAAACCAAATTGCCCCACTATATAATTCCAATATTTAATTTTTTTTTAGTAACAACCTCAGAATTGTTGGTCTTCTTGTCAGATCCAATTTTCGAATAAAAATATATTTTGAATTACACAATTAAAAGGGAAAATCTACACACATTCTGTGTAATATTTTTAATTCAACAGACTGTATGAACTTTTGAGCATTTGAAAAGTTGCACTATTAACTGGCTTAAAATGATTATTTAAAATTAAAATTGTTTGCATTGCATAGTTTTGTTTACATAGTACGAAGAAAATTTAGTGCCAATTACTATCACATTTATTTATTCTATATCTAGTTATAGCCCTTTCTCGGTGGATCCTAATTTAAAAAAGTCTTAAAAGCTTAAATAGCGAAACAAAGGCGAGTGAAACAGATATTTACTATTTTGCATATTTATGAAGCAGGTTTCTTTATCTCAGCCGTCAAATATCATTTCGTTCCATTTAAACTTGATCAAAAGCTGAGGATAATGTGTGAATTAGACCAAACAAATTGACAAATGCATTTGAAATTTGATAACTAACTGAAATTTATTTCAAAATTGTGGCTAACAACCGCCTCTGTTTGAAACTGAAAAAAACATGGAAAAAAAATCATTTAATAATTTATATCTTTTTAGTCTATATGTAATAGTGAGTTTGGAGACTGGATTGGCATATCATAAGTACACATTGTTTATATCAATTTCAGTAGTTTTGATCTTTAAAACATTTTCAACTTTTGATTAAGTTCTTGATAGCAATTAAATATTAGTATATTTTATATGACTCATTAAGAAATTATTATTTCGGAATTATTTTCCTTTTTTCAATTCAGGATTCACTCCATATAGCTGTTAAACTGTATTTACTTAAATGTGATATCTAGTAATATATTGGCCTATCTTTGGTAGTAAATATATTTGTTACTATGAAAAAGTCAACAGAATGATTTTTTCAATTATCTATATTGCTTTAAGATACAAATATGTTTCAAAAATTCCTGAATAACTTGAGGCAATAAGCAGAATTACATCTGACTTCTACATCGAATGTAGAATATTTATCAAATCTTTCTGACGTTGATATTTATAGTAACAAGTTAATTTGACCATAGTATGTAAATTATGAATTGTATGTAAATATAAAGACTGTGTATATTGAACGTACTATAATACATCATGATTTATTCCAGTGAACTGTAATTCTTCTATTTTATAAAAAAAACCTATTAATTTTCCTTTATTACCCAAATAGAAATTACTTCAAGCATCCATTTGCTTTATTCAGACAGTAAAAATCTCTTCTTTTTACTGAAGAAACATTACCACACATACTCAAATTTATTATCATGCAATCATATATATGAGGGCCCTAGTATCAAAGGCGGCAATCTCCACCATGTTCACTTTCGAATAAAGCGGAAAAAGTGCTACATTCATATTAGTGTATATTTCACTGTGCGCGTAGTTTCTAATGAAAGAAAATGCTAAACTTCATCGGATTTTAAGGTCATTATGCCTAATTTTTTAATTTTTTTTGAAAAAATTAGAAAAAACCGAATGGAGAATGCCGTGTTTGATACTGAATGTTGGATTTTGCCGGATTTGATACCGAAAGGTTCGACTAAAATCAGTTATGAACTGAATATGAAGTGTTTGGCATAGATTCACGGGTGAAAGAATAACAATATTTCTTCAATAAATTCGCAGGTTGTTTCTTCTGTTGCTGTTTCTTCCACGTCTGGCAATACGTTTTCTTCTTCCTGTCCGGGTTGCGCTGGCTCAATAGTTTCATTAGAAAGAGTAGTTACATAAAAACGGAGTTCTTCCATTGATCTCCAAGTAGCCCCAAAGTGCTTTGTAAGAAGTTTGTCAACATCTTTAAGCTTCAACATATTCACTTGTTGTAGACCACTTTTTATGATGACAGGGTTAATCATGTGAAGGCTTTTTCCCTTTCTTAGGACACTTTTGAAGATTTGCAAATCATTCTGGTAATACAAAACACATCTAATCAAAACATTTCCAGTTTTACATTTCTGTAACAAGAATCGTTTTGTATTCTTGAAAGAAAAATGCCATGTTCCTGTGGGTCTCACCACATTTGAGATGGTTTCTTTCCAATCAAAAACGTTGCAGTTTTCTCCCAAATCGACAGCCGTCCCATTTTTTGATAATAGCTTTATATAGGTTTCTGGCTGCGTTATAACCTCCAACTTTCTGATCTCCTTCTCGATATTACCGAAAACCCTATCAGCAGGAAGAAATGAATGGCTTACTATTGGAAAAATCACTTCAATATTCTGAATACGTTCTGGTGCTCTTTCCGATAGTCATTTGCAGCACATTCCAATGAGAGTAATATTCTTGTTTTGTCCACTGCAACCATCAGCCTGACTACTATTACAGTGGGACCAAATTCAATTTTATTGAGCCTGTCAAACACAGCGGATGAAATTTCATTGGAACCTTTTCCAAATTCGTTTTCGGTCCAATAATAGGAAAAAACTTTTTTCTTGGTAAGTTTAGATTGAGACGTCCCCTGAACAATAGTAAAATTGTACAGGTACAGTTGCCTTGAGTAGTAAGCAGTTTGATCTGGGACCTTGGCGAGTACAAGATTCTTCTGGCAATCGAAAGATAATGTTATCAAATTATCCTTAGTTTCTTTAAGCAACTGAAAAAATGCGTTTGATCTTCGTTTGTGAACATTCTTCTCAATGTTTAAGTTATTCTTCTCCCCCTTATCTGTAGATCTCTTAATCTTCTCGGCGAGTTTTATATACGTGGAGCATACGTCGGTCCGGGAAGTACTAAAGATGAGATTGTACTTCGTATTGAATATCATTCGAAAGTATGACGGCTTCACTCTTTCTTCTGGAGAACACTGATTGTTGTACATTTTTGCTATAGACAAATCCGAAGATAAATAATTTCTTCGGGAAGAAGAAGGACAGTAATGAGATTCGATGCTCTTGAACGTATTAATAAATCTTTGGACAGCAATTTGTTTCCCTTCGAATTTTGCTGTTTTTCTGTCGCCTCCTCTTCATGACGTATGTTAGACGATGTTTTGTAATATGTAATACTGTCAAAAAAGTCTGCTGACATACAGGAACATGCTCCTTTGAAAAATTTTTTCTAATAAAGCATCTCACTGAAGTTTAGGTGGTTGAACATTGCATAATTTCAAAATAAATTCATCCTGACTCATTTTATTAGGTATGGCGTAAAATGCGTCATGAAAACTTTTAATGTCTCTCATTGTTAAAGTACTATATTGATAAGCCTTTGTTTTATGCCCACACGTATGATATTCTGGCAACTCATGTGGAGAATATCTGAAAAAAACATGTGATTATAAGGAAAATAGTTTCCACAAAGTTCAAAAACTCAAAGAATTTTCAGCAAATTCCAAAATTTTTATAATATACCGATTTAATACACAGTAATATTGCTATCCTACAAAAAACGCTACAAAGTAAACAAACAAAAAAATGGACATTTTAATCTAACATACCTTGTCTTTTTATGTATATTTTGCTTCCAAGTAGAAAGCTTTCGAAGCCTTTTACGAGCTTCATTATTTTCAACAGGCGTTGTAACACTTTCCATTCCAATAATTATTATTAAATTAAAAAAAACTCAACAACTTCATCGGTAATTAACAAACCGTACTCTAATTATTACGATCAAAACGAATTGAATTGACAATCGGAATCCGAAAAACAAGTGATTCAGTACATCACGACAAGCATCTGGCTTCTGATTCGCCAGAACGGAGATTGCCGGCTTTGATTCTGAACGGGCCTTGGAGCTATTGCCGGGTTTGATTCTCAGGCGACGTTTCAAAGCAGTTTTGTAATGGATTATAGCCGCTTTTGATACTCGCAAACCACATATTCAGAAAGAGCGTGAAAAATTCAAAAATATCCTGTATTTAACTCAATTTCGTCCAAAAGTGGAGATTGCGCTTTTGATACTAGGGCCCTCATATATATACATAGATTCATGGGCAATTCTCTCAAAAAGAAAGAGTGGTAAAACCGCAGACATTCATGTTTCTGGCTCATTAGTCATCAGTACAGTATAACCAAGTAAGGGAGTAAAATTTGGAAGTGAAGCTGTTGACTGAAACATGGGCAAATACACAACGGATTTCAACAGGACATCAATTGGAAGATCCAGATTTGTCGAGACAACAACCAACATCGACACTGAAGCGCATGTAGCCAGAAACATGCATGTCTCCGGTTACCTCTTTTCAGTAGCCCCTCTTTTTTTCTGTGTGAATTATCCACGAATCTCTTTGTTGTTTACATTTCACACATTGTTCATATATCTTGTCGGAAGTTTCAGACAGGCTATATGCGCCTCCGTGTCGATGTTGGTAGTTGTCTCGAAAAATCGAGATCTTCCAATTGATGACACAAATGCTTTTGGTTGTCCTGTTGAAATCCGTTTGTGTATTTTCTCATGTTTCATTCAACAGCGTTGCTCTCAAGTTTTACACCCTTACTTGGTTATACCATACTGATGGCGGCTAATGAGCCAGAAAAATGCATGTCTGTGGTTACCACTCTCTTCAGTAGCCCCTATATCTTACTGCGTGCTTAACCCATGAATCTCTTTGCTGCTTGTTATATATAGATATATATGTTGGATAATGATAATAAGCAATTTAAAATCTTAACATACTTTGGAACACCATCCTTAAAAATTAAATCATTTTTAGACACTAGACATGAATATTTGCTTTAAAACTGATTACAATGTATCCAAACTCATTAAAAATAACAAATCTAAATCATCAAAATTAAACAAATCAGTGGTTTATAAATTAAAATGTGGCATTGATAACTGTGATAAAATTTATATAGGTAGACTTTTAGAAATTTTAAAACTAGAATTTCGAAACAAACAATTAGATTCTAACTATTTAAATCATTTATTAGAAAACCAACACATTTTCAACCCAAATTTTGAAAGTATACATGTAGTCGGTAAATCCTTTAGTTTAAATTTATTACAGGCTCTTGAGATAAAAATAAATATTAAGGTAACCTTTTTATCTAGAAGATAGCTTAGGAATGTTTGTAGTGAATGAATTTCCAGGTAATTTCTTTCAATACCTTTTGTTAACATTATTATAATAGAATTCTGGTTTTATGCACTGTATATATTAAAACCTCAGATTAACAAATAAAATAGATATATTTGTTTTGATCTTTTCTTGTCGCAAACATTGAGACACATTCTAAGCTCACTTGCGGACACTTCCACTGCTTTGTCATTTATACAAAGTCTCTTTAGTTGCAGGAAAATGAAATTAGAAGTTAAATTGAAAATGTGTTAAAAAGTTTTGCAAATAAAAAAAGTCATACTAATTTGTGCATTTGAGTCGCTATTTTTAAAATTAATTAATAATACTTGAATTTTATTTAATAAAGGCATATTCGTATATAAATTTTAAACAAGTATTTGTTGTACCTTTAGATACCTTTATGGTTATAACTAAAAGTGGCAACATTGCTCAAAATTTCAGTACCTGTTTAATGTGTCAATAGTAATCTATTTAGTAGTTTTGTCCTTGTTTAATTACCATATAAAGAAAGATACAAATATCGTCAGACTGTGTTCGACGATCATTTCGAATATGTCGTAGTATTGTAGTAAATAATGTCAAACGTGGTTTGTTTATACGAGCGCCATTACGACTAGAGAGTAAACATTTA
Organism: Galeruca laticollis; assembly: GCA_963921935.1. NCBI lineage: Eukaryota > Metazoa > Arthropoda > Insecta > Coleoptera > Chrysomelidae > Galeruca > Galeruca laticollis. The sequence continues at coordinate 109,654,275 of OY998180.1, forward strand.
GTTCTTTCGTTTTGATGTGTTTTTCAAAACTTTTAGTGACAAAATAAACTTTTAAGTTAATTAATTTAATGTATTTGGATTATCATGGTTCGTCGGTGCCAAGTTTGTCAGAAAAACAGCCGAAATTACCAAGGCCATGTAGCTACAATAACATCCCCACTTTTTGTAATTCATTCATTATTTCACTACTGGCGTTTCGAATTGTTGGCCGAAAAAATAAACGTGTTTATGAATGAAGAGCCCTCTGTATGTTTATTATTACTCTAAGGTTAGCAGTATATTTTATTTATTACCTTTATGTCCCCTCAGTAACTGCCAGCGGCCATGTTTATGACGTCATTGCCTTTTTGGTCAACGAATTAAAAATTAGAGACGGGCTAATCGTGTTACTATACTAATTCAGTAGTTTATTTCAACTATCAAGCAAAATATAAAACAGAAATTATTTATAGGAAAGAAAGCAGTAAATTTAATATGAAAAAATAATGACAATTGGTGCGTTCTTTTTGACTGAGATCTCAGATCACTTCTGTGTGTTAATAATTTATATGTCAATGGTTAAAACCTTAGATAACCTTGGTTAAAACTACATATAAACCAAGCAAACCAAATATTTCTTCATCCCCTCCACTTTATTTCCGACTCAATTCCAACTGATACCCCCTTACAACACATTCAGCATCGGTGAAGGGGGAGGAAAAATCTCAGCTCACTTAAAGTGAGTAAAACAAAAAGAACGCTCACATTACTGATGTGAGCTGAGATTAACTTAGATCTCAGTCAAAAAGAGCGCACCTATTATAAAAGTTTCAGGGCCAGTTCACAGACCACTAACCCCGGCCAGTTCCACCGCCTTCTCATAACTCCATAAGTGTCGGATAGTTTATTCATAACTTTGGTCCACAGATTTAATATAACTACTCTTTGGTCTTTGTCACTTCAAATAAAGTAAGAAAGGAGAAAACTTACATTTAAAAAGGTTAGTTTACACGCTTGCCAAGCCTTGGCAAGGATCGACAATCGCAAGCATGTAAAAAGGGCGTTTGGCTTGGCTTGTGCCTGCTTGCCTCCGATCCAGTAGAGTGTCTGTTTTTTTACGCAGATCAAAGGGCGTTTGCGATGCATTTACATGTTGGTCCGCGTTTAGTAGCCATTGTGATCTCGCGGCGAGTACACGCTTGCTTGATTTTACAAAAAATAAATAAAAAATGAGTTGCTGGTCGAATGAGGAGAGTCTTTCGTTTCTGGAACATTACCAAATGGAACCATGCATCTGGAATCCGAAAGATGCAAATCATAAAGATAAGAAGAAACAAGCGGATGCATGGATTCGTCTTGCTGAATTTACTGGAAGACCAGTAAAAGAAATAAAAAATAAAATAGATATTGATGACTACTTTTCGCAAGCACTTGAAAAAAAACGTGAATCTATGCGTTCTGGCGCAGGTATGTTCCTACGATACATTTATAATTATTTTGATAGTCTGCTTAGCAAGGTGTAACTTATGTTTAAAAGCGTTGGTTAGTTTCTCGATTATTCCGCAACTATCTCCCTCTAATTTTCGATGTTTTTATTTTATTTTAGGTGCCGAAGAAATATACAATCCAACTTGGTATGCTTACGAAACCATGGAGTCATTTTCACTACCAGTATATACTTGCAATGACGGGATAAACACCGAAACAGTAAGTAAATAAATTTATTTACTCTAAATAAAAAAAACACCGTTGGTTATTATACCTACATTTATTTATACATTTTTATCAACTTATCCAATCCTATTAAAATATGAAGTAAATTCTTCCCTGACTTCTCTGGCATTCACTGGAGATCTTCGTGGTATTTGTGGTAAATTTTGCAATGCATTATATTCGTCGTTATCTCTACGCCATGAACCAGGGGTAACCATATTTCCACTACTGTCATATACGTCAAACGAACTCTGAGGAGTATATCGATTTGAAGAACTTTTACTTGTTCTCAAAAAGTTATGTAGTAATACACAAGTCATCGTAAATTCCGTTACAGTTTGTGGTTCTAAATTGATAGGGCGTCTGAATATTCTGAAAACTGAGGTTAAAATTCCAAACGTATTTTCAACTACATTACGTGTTGACTCAATGCAAAAGCACCGTCAGCTAAAAACACGTATGGAATATTAATATTCGATCCTGGAAGTGGACATGGTGGTGGAAAATCTATCTCGTTTCTAACTATTATTTTCCATAGTAAACAATTATTAAAGACACGCCGCCGTCACTTATTCTTCCTTGACTCCCGATGTCTGCGAATACAAATTTGTATTTGCTATCCACTAAAGCCAAAAGGACAATGCTAAAAGTTTTCTTATAATTGAAATACTCTGTTCCACGCGTTGGGCTTTCAATGACTACATGCTTGCCATCCAATGCACCTATGCAATGTGGAAATTTAGTCCTGAATCCTTCTTCTATATTAAGCCATCCTTCTGATGTGGTGGGCATCTGTAAAAAGAAAGTAAATGAAGTGTAAGTTTAACTATATTATTTTTTTGCAGCAATCACAACAAATAGAAGAAGATACAGATCAGACAGAGGATGACCCTCTGATAAGAGACCGTACAAGTACGGTTACCACACCATCCAGACCACCATCCATACAAGCTGTCACTAATAAACGTCGTCGCCCTGCTTCTGAAACGACTGAAAAGCAAATGGCCGTGGCTTTTGGACAATTAACAAATGTTTTGGGTCAAAGGCAGAATGAAAATATACCTGCTCACAAAGACGATGATTGCGATCTATACGCAAAATTATTGGCTATAAAGCTACGTGAACTGTCAACTGATGAACGAAAAATTATGATGTACCAAATAGATGGGTTGTTTATAAACAGAATCAGTCAAAAATCAAGTGAGCGTCATACACCATACCCTCAATATTATTCTCGACCGTCGTCAATGGCTGGTGCATATTCAACACCATCTCCTCAAGTCATTCCGAGTCGGCCAATATCAGTTAATAGTGTTTATTCTGAACCTATTCATAACAACCAAAGTTTTTTTCCCTCTCCAAACACACAAACTTCTTATTCAGCGCCAGACATGGCAAAACATATACCAACTCCAATAGCTTCAGCTCGGTCTACATCAACAGCACCCTCGTCATCTATTCGTATCATATCGGACCAAATCATCAAACCAGTCCCACGTGAAACCAACATTATAAACATAGCTATGTTGAATGCTTTCGAAGATTTTGATTCGTCGACATAATTCTTATTTAAATTAATAAATAATTAAACAATAAAGCAGTTGGCTAACATAGAACAGATTTCCTATGATTCTATTAAAAAATAAATAAATGTATAACATAATGTTTTGTTTTATTCCTACCTTAACTAGATCCTTTAGAATTTCATTAAGAGCTCGGCAAACTTCACGAATGATTATTGATATCATAGAGACAGATACTTTAAACAAGTAGTGAAGGCTTTTGTAAGAATCACCAGATGCCAAAAATCGTAGCGTAATGGCAAGACGAAATTTGGCTTGTATAGCTTCTCTGAAGTCTGTATCATGCTTGGATATCATTGGTGAAATTTTTTGCAGTATCTCAAAATCAGAATAGCTCATTCGGCAGAAGTTATCAAACTCTCCAGATGGTTCATATAAAAGTTCATCAAATTTCTCTTCTATAAATTGTCTGTAACAAATGAAATATATCTTAAGTATTGTGGCATAACTCAACTGCAACAGATAATGGTTAAATCAAAATAGTAGTTACCTGGTACGATTATGATGAATCTTTTTCATCCATCATCTTCGCTGTCGTCGAGCTCTCCTTTTTTTTATTTCACTTTGCTTACATTTCAAATAAAAGTACGTTAAACCAAATGCAATAGCCGTCACAAGTTCGGTGTCCGCCATGCTTGGATGTATATTGCAGTATAGCATATGGAGGGTAGTAGTAGTTCTACTCTCCATAGTATAGCAGTATTGCAGACTGACCAGAGATAAGTAATCCCTAGATATTCTGTTGTAAAGCCCTAACTTTACACCCTCTTCGAGGTATCGCTCCCATCTTTCTTAATTCTATTAATTGCTCCTATTTTCTTATTTCTATTATTCTATTGTTGAAATGCATACTATTACATTATTTATATTTCTATATAATATATTTCATAAATGTTATTTTCGTAATTAGCTGAGCTTTCTGTTTTTCATATCTAGTTCATAGAAATACTAACATGAGCGCTTTGGTCTGATTGGTCCGTATTATAAAGGTTGTCATAATTTCATTGGTGAAACTTTAAATTCTAGAAGCTTCAGTCACGTGATTTACAGGTTCTACAAAACAGAAAGTTTGGCTAGATTCTAGGTCATTTTTCATCACACATTTTGTCGGAGTCTATAAGTAGTGTATAATTGAAACAATAAAGGTTTTTCTCCTGCACCAATCTGCTTTTATTGGCCTAACTCATGAGAATACAACATAAAATGGTGTCAGGTGTGGGGTTACTTTGTGTCTAAACCAAACCGGATATCTTCAGAAAAGTTCTTGTTCGACTTGGAAGTTCGAGTTTTGGGACATCGTAAAAGTACCTCTGTATTATCGTCGTATTAAATGAGTTTAGTGCTAAGAGTTAAGGAAGAAAATCTTGAAATCCGTTGAAGAAAGTTGTCCAGTAGTAGTTATTTCCGAACTACCGCATCTTAAAGCCGCTGCAAGTTCCTGAAAATCCTGATTCGTCAGTGTAGCCTACAGTCTGCATCGCTTTCATTGGAATTGGCCAACGATCTGTGAGTGATCTGTGCGTAGTGCCGGTAGGTGAATTGTGCGAGAGTGACCCGTGAGAAAGAAAAAAAAATTATAAGGTAATTTTTTTTTTTTGACATCGTGTAACAAGGTTATAATTTTTTTTTATATATATACATCAATATATTTTATTTTGTAACATTTTTCTATCGTTTACCTATGCTGAAAAAATCTACTTGTATCAATTTTATGTAAATTAGTATCTGATGTCAGATGAAGAATTAGTAAATGACGAAATTTTAGACCCTGAAGAAGAAAATGACAACGCAATAATGGCTTTCTCTGTAGACTTTGCATTTAAAATGATCCCGGACTTTGACGGGAATAGAGCTAACTTACATAAATTTCTATCATGTTGCGATGTTTGGGAAACTGCGACAACTAGGGCTAGTCAACAAATGTTTTTAAATATATTGAAAGCTAAACTAATAGGTCAAGCCTATAATTTATTAAAATATAAAGTTTATGATGATTGGCCTCAGTTGAAACTTATATTACAAGAAGAGTACTTGGAGCGAAGGACGATAGCTCAAATTCAGGTAGAACTCCTTAATTCTAGACAATTTGTTAACGAAACCATAAGAAATTTTGCAAACAGAATTGAACGTTTAACTTTAGATTTGAATGACGCTTGTATAGCGAGCGAAGGCATAGCCGCCAAAGCAACCATAGAAAATTTAAATAAAAAATCAGCCCTTAAGGCATTTGTGGATGGGTTGCGTCCACCTGTTCAATTAATAATAAAAGCTAGTCGGTTCCAAAGCTTCACAGATGCTGTGGAAGCCGCTTGTGAGGAGGAACGTAATATAAAATCATCAAATTCGCAAAATGTCACAGTAAATCACAAAAATCGCTCAAATAATAATTACTCTAATAAAAGGAACTGTAGTATATGTGGTAAATCTAATCATACTGTAGATCAGTGTTTTCTAAACCGAACTCCTACTTTCCCGTCTTATCCCAAACATACTACACCAAATCAGAATCAGCAAATAAAAATAGAGAGAAATATTAATTTAGGACAAACTCAGTGTCGATATTGCAAGAAGTTTGGACATTCTCTTGAAGAATGTCGGAAACGTTTATATAATAATTCTAATAATAATGCACGTCCTAATTACGGTAACGCAAATCAAAATCGAAATTATCAACCAGAGTCTGTATCATTTCAGCAACAGGGAAACGAACAGGGCGCGAGTACTTCCAGAGGCCACGGTTCTTGCGCCCAGAATTTGAAAACGGCCCAAGAGAAACGTCCATAAATCAATCTAGCCAAAGCTCAATTCTAATTTCTTATCCATTAAGTTCAAACTCAAACACACATAAAAATCTGTGTGACGGCTCTAATTCAAGATCAAGCCCTATTTTCCACACTAATTCAAGTTCTAATATTTCTAACTCTAATAAATCAGGCTCAATTAATCCAAGTTCAAGCTCTAATTCAACATCTAGCTCAGTTTTTTATGATTCTCCAACAAACTCAAGTCCGAGCAATAATTTTAGCTCACAATCTAAAAACGAAATAAATAAATTAAATCATAAATCAAGCATTCAAGGTCCGAAATGTATCACAAATAACGACTCCGTAATAATAGCAGAAAATCAGGAAATATCAAAAGAAATTTTTAAAATATCTGACGTCACAAGTTCGTCCTATGCAAAAATTCCTTGTTCTTTGACCACTACCGGATTTGCTAATTTACTAGTAGATACCGGCGCGGATATCAGTGTAATAAAACTTGGTCGTCTCGATGACAACGCAATTGTATACACTGACAAAACTATAAAAATTAAAGGTATAACAAATGAATGCATCACTTCCTTAGGCATCAGCTACGCGAAAATACAATTAAATGACATTATTGTCGAACACGAATTTCATGTGGTTCCTGACAGTTTTTCAGTTTTAACAGATGGTATATTAGGAAAAGAATTTTTAACAAAGTTTAGAGTGTCCATCGATTATCGGTTATCTAAATTATTAATTCCTGTAGGTGAAGGTAATTTCGCTTTTGACTTAACGAGCCCATACAGTATAACCATTCCTCCTAGATTTGAAATTTTTGCAAGAATTTATGTAAATTTTCAAGAGCCCAAAGTTTGTTTAAAAAAGGAAATAGAAACCGGTGTGTACATTGGTAATTGTATCGTCCAACCTAAGGACGGAATGTGCACTATTAGCATAATAAATTCCTCAGAGTCAAACGTTCAAATTAATTACTTAAATCGTGATTTTGATAAGCTAGAAGACTATCACGTTGTTCACATTACCAGTACTAACAATGGAGAAAGAATTGCAAAGATCGAGTCACTAATCGATACTTCGCATATGAACACGGAGGAAAAAGAATCGATTCTAGAAATTTGTAAAACATTTAATGACATATTTCACCTCGATGGTGACAAACTAACTTGTACCGATGCCATCAAACATTCTATTCCCCTTAAGTCAAGTAAACCCATTTTCGTAAAACCCTATAGACTTCCTGAACAACAGAAAAACGAAATAAATAAGCAAATTCAGCAAATGTTAGACGATGACATAATAGAGCCTAGCCATTCGCCATTTAATTCTCCAATCCTTATCGTTCCCAGAAAATCACTAGGAAACAACCAAAAACGATTTAGATTAGTAGTAGACTTTAGAAAACTTAATGAATCTACAGAATCAGACGCTTATCCCTTGCCAAATATCATTGAAATTTTGGATCATTTGGGACAATCAAAATATTTTTCAGTTATGGATCTAGCAAATGGATTCCACCAAATTCCTCTTAGCGAGGAAAGCAAACCGTGTACAGCATTTTCTTTTAAGGGTCACTACCAGTTTAAAAGGTTACCAATGGGCCTTAAAGGGGCACCGGCATATTTTCAACGTCTGATGAATAGTGTTTTAACGGGTCTACAAGGAATTAAATGTTTTGTTTATCTAGACGATATCGTTGTTTTTGGGAATTCTCTTTTAGACCATAATAAAAAGCTTATAGAAATTTTTAATGCTCTTAGAAAACATAATCTCAAGTTGCAGCCCGCAAAATGCAATTTTTTGAGGAAAGAAATTAATTACCTCGGACATATCATTTCAGAGGATGGTGTAAAACCAGATTCCTCTAAAGTCTCATGTGTTCAAAATTTTCCAACTCCAAAAAACGAAAAGCAAGGAAAATCATTTGTGGCGTTAGCATCATATTATCGGCGTTTTATTCCAAACTTCGCAAAAATCGCTTATCCTTTAAATAATTTGTTTAAAAAGAACGTGCCTTTTGAATGGTCCGCTGTTTGTGATGAAGCATTCTCTATCTTAAAGGAAAAACTAATTAACCCTCCCGTATTACAATATCCGGATTTTGAAAAGGAATTTATTTTAACAACAGATGCGAGTAAATACGCGATAGGATCTGTCTTATCACAAGGAAAGTTAGGTGAAGATAGACCTATTGCTTACGCTAGTCGAGTTTTGAACAAGGCTGAACAAAACTATTCGACAATTGAACGTGAGATTTTAAGTATAGTTTGGTCCACGCAGCATTTTCGACCCTATCTATGGGGTGATAGACCCTTCCTTATCGTCAGTGATCATAAACCGCTATCTTATCTTTTTTCACATTCAAATCCTTCATCAAGACTAACTCGTTTCAGACTAAAACTCGAAGAATACAATTACAAGATTATTTACCGACCTGGTAAACTTATTTCCAATGCTGATAGCCTTTCTAGGATTTATAAAATGAATACTGGATTCGCAACCACTAATAACTCTTACAATCAGTATCTAAAAGAGATCGAAAATAAAATTATCATAAACAAAAACATTGTAGATGTTTCTGAAAATATTACTGATGTTGTAAATAGTGTAGACCAACCCAGTATAATTTTCTTTGCGAGTAAAGAATTCGATGATCATCAAAAATACGATAATAATCACTACGAATTAAAAGCGCAAAATAGAGAGCTACACGACATTGCATATTTAAAGCACAATGACCGATATTTTATTTATTTAATTATAAAAGAATCAGACTTCCATAAAACTCAATACGATGATATTTTTTATTCACTAAGGAATTTAATTTCTTTTGTAACAGAACACGGTATTAGTGACCTTGCCTTCTCAGCTGACGAATGTAAAAACGAGCGACTAAAATTAGACGTTATTAGGATAATGTTTTGTTATATTTTCAGAGACACAAATGCGGTCATCACGATTTGTCATAACAATGTATACCAAGACCTTAGTCAGAAAGAAATAGAAACCATATTAAAAGAGTATCATAATTGTCCCCTAGGTGGACATCAAGGAGTTAATAGAACTTTTAACCGAATAAAGGAAAAATATCGCTGGAAAAACATGTTTAAACATATTAAAAAATTCATTCGTTCTTGTGAAATTTGCCAAAAAAATAAAACCGGTAAGAAAACAAAACTACCGATGGTAATTACTACCACCTCCTCTAAGCCATTTGAAAAGGTATTTTTAGATATCGTTGGGCCACTAAATGTAACTGACCAGGGCAATAAATATTTACTAACATTCATGGATGATCTGACTAAATTTTCATTAGCTATACCGATTCCAGAGCAAACGGCTGATACGCTAGCCTATCATTTTACAACAAAAATTATCTGTCAGTATGGAATTCCCAAATATGTATTGACAGATCAGGGTACAAATTTCCTCAGTGATTTATTTAAAAAGACGTGTCAATTATTAAAAGTTTCTAAAATTCAAACTACAAGTTTTCATCCTCAAAGTAACGGCAGCTTAGAAAGATCTCACCGAACTTTTGTAGAATATTTAAGAAGTTTTATAAACAAAGACATGAATAATTGGGATGAGTTTATGCCTTTTGCTACATTCACTTATAATACTACTCCTCATATCTCCACCTCCTTTACTCCTTTCGAACTTGTTTTTGGTCACAAAGCAGAATTGCCTACAACGTTAATTAAATCCCCCGAGATCCTTTATAGTTATGATGACTACTACAATGAACTAAAATCAAGAATGCAACACTCTCATGAAATAGCCCGCGAAAAACTAATAAAAAGTAAAGAAATGTCAAAAAAATATTATGATAAAAATATTAATCCTCTCAATATAAATGTAGGTGATAAAGTCCTTCTCAAAAATGAATCTGTCATAGTAGGAAAAACCAAAAAGTTGGAGCCCCTATTCAAAGGACCTTACGAGGTCATATCCATCGATTCGGATGTAAATTGTACAATAAAAATCAACAAAAAACTAGTTAAAGTCCACATGAATAGATTAAAACTTTTTTCATAATAAATAAAAGGATTTTTTTCCCTCCACCTCTTTTCCATTGTTATCAATTTTTTTTGAAACAAAGTATTACACAATTGCATTTTAATTTTGTTTTAGTATAGTTAGATAAAAGCATTAATTTAGTAATTAAGGAACTTGTTTTAAAGTATGCTATATATATGAAAAAAACATTTTTTTTTATTTAGTTTTAGGCCATGAGTTTGCCTTCAGTTCTTGTTCTTTTGTCCACCCTGCCACTGATGGTGTTTTCAAGTGATTATTATAACAATACCTGGATAAATTCAAGTCCAGGACTGTACTACGAAAATATAGGTAACTTGAATCTCTACAACGATAAATGGAAGTTAGTTGTTTATTTAGACTTATTTAATTATCATAACGAATACAAAATGATTTTATATTACAGAAATATCTTAGAAACATTTTGTAAATTAGCTGAATCACGCGGTTTAGAAAATAACGAATGTGATTCTTTGAAGCAAACGACTGAATACTTTCTTAAAGATATTAATACTAACGATAAAATAATTTTGGAAATGCTAGGCGCGGATGTACAATCCCGATCTAGAATAAGAAGAGGTTTGTTAAATATTATTGGTTCAATTTCAAAGACATTATTTGGAACTTTAGATGAGGAAGACGCTAAATTTTTTGATTCACAAATACAAAAATTAAAACATAATCAAAATCATTTAACAAAACTACTAAAAGAGCAAACGTCAATCGTACAGAGTACTCTGTTAGATAGAAATTCTTGGTTCTTAAATAGGACAAAACTATTAGAAAATAAGTTACAGATAACAGAGAATTTTATTAACAACCTTGTAGTTAAACAAAACTCAAAACGGATATGCTATTATTGTGCCAGAAAGTAACAATTTATGTATTGATACTGTAAAACAACATTATATTATGTTAAGTGACTTGGAACTCGCCTTCTGTAAAACTACTATAGGAAATAATTATGTTTGTAAACAGAAAAAACCTATATTATTAGTGCATTTACACGGTGGTTGTGAAGCAAATTTATTTGTACCCTCATTATCTATTCCCAAAACTTGTAATAAAAAAATATTGTTTGTAACTTATCCCATTTTTATACAATTAGCCCAAGCAAACTCATGGTTGCACACTATCCCCACAAAAGAAAACGTAGACCTTAATTGTAAATCTATTAAACAAAGATTATCTTTAACATTAAATGGTACAGGAATTTTTCACATTAACTCAAATTGTTCAGCGTATACAAAAGATATGATATTAGCCCCTCATAACGAATATTTTACCAAAACTACTATAAATTATATTCCACCTTTGGATATAAAGGAAGAGATACACTTCAATTTTTCGAAACTCAATAATATTGAAATGTTAAAAATAAATTCTCCTACTACAATTCAATCTAATGATATTCAAACTCTATCAAAATTTAGCCAGGATTTAAATTCATTAACTCTTGATTTAGACGAAGTTCAAGATCAGTCCTATGTCTCATGGAATTTGCATAATATAATTGTATATGTAATATTACTCATATTAATAAGTGTTTTGATATCATATTACATAATAAAGAAAATGTTTATTATAGTGAAACCTCAAGTTAAAAATGAAATTAAAATCCCAGAGACATGCCAAACAGCTGATGAAACTGAAGTTGTTAATGAAAAAGTTAAAAGTGAAAGCCATGAGCGTGCTGAAAATTGTAACCCAAGGTACAATTTTCAAAATTAGGTGGGAGGTGTTGTAAAGCCCTAACTTTACACCCTCTTCGAGGTATCGCTCCCATCTTTCTTAATTCTATTAATTGCTCCTATTTTCTTATTTCTATTATTCTATTGTTGAAATGCATACTATTACATTATTTATATTTCTATATAATATATTTCATAAATGTTATTTTCGTAATTAGCTGAGCTTTCTGTTTTTCATATAATAATAATAATAATAATAATAATAATAATAATAATAATAATAATAATGCCTTTATTAACTTTTAGAAAAGGAAACACAAATAATAACAAAAGAGATATACAATCAAGGCGAGGTTCAATTCATCCGTCCCGAGTGAAACGGATGTCTGCTCTTCCACCTAACCTTAGCATAGTTAATTCACAGCAAAAGCTGAGCAACGTAATGAAAAATATTCATATAAAACCTATACAGGGGAGAATACATATATCCATACAACTACATTACAATTTCATTCTTGTTGAGAGAGTAAATGAACAAGCAATTTATTTTTAAATGGGTATGACGAATATTAGCTGGCAAGTTATTGTATATATTGACAATTGAATAGCTGAAACAACATTTGAAAAATATACAGTTGAATAATGGCGGAGTAAGTGTCCCCCTAAAACGAACATTCAAGTTATGTACGTCTGATCGATACGTAATTTTTTCATACAAATAAGCGGGTGTTTTATACTGCAAAATTTTGGAGTACAAGCAAGCAGCATGTAATATTCTCCTTTGTTTTAATCTGAGCCATTGCAGTGTCGTGTAATGATGACTGATATGGCTATACTTTCTAACACCAAATATATATCGTATACAAGCATTTTGCAATTTTTGAAGCCTTGTCTCATCGGATTTACTTAGGAAAGTACCATAAACAACATCACAGTAGTTTAAGTTAGAAAGTATCAATGCTTCACATAAAATAATTTTAGTTTTTCTTGTAAGTAGATGACGATTCAGGTAAAGAAACCTTAATTTTGTATAAGATCTCTGCAAACAAAAAGATACATGCTTAGTAAAACGTAAATCCTCATCCATAAACACTCCCAAATTCTTAACAACCTGTCGACGCTCAATAACTTGGTTATTAACAACTATTTCGTTGCTACTCAAAATGTCGGAAATTTTAAAGCGACTGGATTTTCTACCAAACAGCACAAAGTTAGATTTAGTTGGGTTAAGAGTTAAACACATTTGCAGATATTGTGAATATAATGTATTCAAATCATAATTTACCGCCGTAATAGCTTGCTTAATTTCGTCTGCATAAAACGATACATACATTTGAATGTCATCAGCATAATAATGCTGCCTACAAGATGTAAAGAAGTGTGGAAATCTAGAAATGTATATATTAAAGAATAGCGGCCCAAGGATTGAACCCTGTGGAACGCCTCTTGTATTATACAGAAACGTAGATAATTTGTTATTGTAACTAACGGCTTGTAGCCTGTAACTTAAGTAGTCTTTTAATAGTAATAAAGCATCTCTTGAAAGATTAATGTATTTAAATAGTGATTCCATTAATTTATGGTTAATGGAATCGAAAGCTTTACTGTAGTCTAATAAAACCAAAAGCGTGAGTTTTCCTTCATCACTTGCTTTCACAATGTCATCTGTAAGTTTTAAAAGCGCAGTGCAGCAGCTGTGCTGTTTTTTAAAACCCGATTGAGTTTCTGGAATAACATGATGTTTAGAAGTAAAACTTAAAAGCTGCGTTTCAATTACCTTTTCAAGTATTTTAGACATGGTTGGAAGGATACTTACCGGACGAATATCATTAAATGTTGTAGCAGTGGCAACCTTCATCAAAGGAATAACTTTAGATTTTTTCCAGGCACCAGGGTATACAGAATTTTTCAAACAAAAATTAATTAAATGAGTAATAAATGGAAGTATATAAGTATATAAGGAATAATTGCAAACTTAATATATTAATGCCATCTAAGCCCGTAGCCTTACTTTTTAATTTTGTGATAATATTTAAAATGTCTAATTCTGAAATGGTTTTAAATTTAAATGAATTATCAGTTAATTTATTATTATTATAATACTCTACCAGTTCATCAGATACTGAAATAGTAGGAATGGACGTTATAAAATGATTATTTAATCTTTCAACATCACTGAGTTCATCAGGAAGTATCGATAATTTGTTGTTAGACAATAAATTTAGCGATCTTGCAGTATCCCATATAACTTCACTGGAGGCAGTACTAATCTTTGAGTAAAAGAAAGTTTTTTTTCTTTTTTGACAGCTACATTTGTAATATTTCTCAACATTTTATATGTAGTCCAGTCTGATTTACGTTTAGTTCGTCTAAATTTTGACAAAGCATTGTCTCTATCATGCATCATAGCTCGTAGTGTGTTAGTAATCCAGGGTGCGTATTTTTTTGTTATTTTATATGTTTTTATAGGAGCATGAATATTAAGAAGAGTAATAATGTTTTCATTTATGAATTCAATTTTGTTGTTAGCATCCCTCAAATCATATATATTTTTCCAGGGAATAGATTGAAGATCTGATTTAAATTGAGGATAATTTAAATGCTTAAAATCTCGAGATGTGACAAATTTTGTTGTAAGCCCTTCAGAAGTTTCAATATTCAACTTGCAGAAAATTAGTTTATGATCAGCTATTTGCTTAACATCAATAACACCTGATTTCGCAACAATTTGTGGATTAGATATAAGAACATAATCTAATAAAGTAGCGCTGTGGTCAGTAACCCTAGTTGGTTCATTTATTAACTGTGTAAGCCCTAACCCTTCAAAAATATCCAGAGCCTTACGTGCTTCGATTGAATCATGTTTCAGTAAATCTACATTAAAATCACCAGCACATACAATATAATCACTGAATGGGATAATAGTAGTGAGAGTAGTTTCTAGTTCATTAAAAAAACACTTTGTTGAAATAATGGCGACCTATAAACAACAAGAAAGGAAATATTTACTTTATTTACAGTTAGTTTAACACAGATCTGTTCAATTTTATCCGAAGTACTGGTCAATACATGCTGAATATCTGTTCTAATGTAGACACACAAACCTCCGCCTCTGCCTTTTCGATCTACACGTATCAATTTATAACCAGCTATTATAATTTGATTTCCATCAACGAGATCACTCAGCCAAGTTTCGCTGATACCAATTACATCAAAAGAATATTTTGTAATTATTTTTTTAATTTCAGTAAAATGGGCTAAGAGTGATCTAACATTTATATGGGCAAAATTAAGTACCTTTCCCATAATTAATATTTAATTATAAAGTTACATCGTAAGTTGTTCATTTAATATGAACCTTAAATAAAATAATTATTGTTCGTTGTTGAATTGTCAGTAAAACTCAAAACAATTAGCTGGTAAAAGTTACTATAAAAAGAACCCTAACTGCCAGGTATTTTACGAAAATAGTTGAACTGTATAACCAGAATATTAATGTTATTTTTAAAAAGTGTACACTTGTACTCAAAAAACAGTACTCAACAGAATATTTATATATTAAATACAATGTGTTTAAATGCAGGGATATATGTACTTCCGAAAATAATAATTGACCAAAATAAACTAAATTACACAAACAAATATACCTGAATTACTTAGGACTAAGAATAAACAAAATCAAAAAACTGTTTCAAGCAA
Source organism: Galeruca laticollis (assembly GCA_963921935.1). Lineage (NCBI taxonomy): Eukaryota > Metazoa > Arthropoda > Insecta > Coleoptera > Chrysomelidae > Galeruca > Galeruca laticollis. The sequence continues at coordinate 109,669,746 of OY998180.1, forward strand.
CAGAAAATCAAATACAAATGTTTAAAAATTAAAAGTTTCACAGATTTACGAAGTAAAAAGAAAGGAAAAAAAAGAATTTTAGTAGACAATGAATAGCCGCTCCAAAACATAACAAAATCTTAAAAAATTACCGGCTATCTACTAGATCTTCTGAACGTATCTCGATCTTGACGCCATTCGTAGATTTGAAAATCCTTCCATTCCACAACCAGCAGTTTTTAATCCCCAGCACATCACGTGCTGTCTTCAAAAGCATGTGTGATTTTTTTGTAAGCATCTCCGAAATGATTGCAACAGATCCTTTTAATTTTCTTTTGGATTTAAAAATCGCATCTCTTTTCCACCGGTGAATAAAGGAAACCAGAATAGGTCGTTTGTTACTATAACCCTTCCGGCCAATTCGGTACGCATAATTAATATCATTTTTTGTTACAGAATCAACACATCTATTAATATATTTCAGACAAACGTCTATTAAATTTTCAGATTGGTTTTCTTCAATTCCAGAAAATACCAGAGCATGTGAAAATTTTTCTCTCCGATGTGCTTCAATAATTTCTTGTGCTTTTAGAATAATAACTTCAGCTGATTTTATTTTTATTGAATTCTGTATTGTTTCCGCTTTTTGATTATTTCTGTGTTTTAAGTGTTTTTAACATTATTCTGGATTTTTAAAGTGTAGTTTTAGTCGGAACATTCGTGGTGTAGTTAATTTCAGTTGTAGATTATTGTTTTAAAAGTTATACCAAACAACAGTGATTGAACACAATGCCTTTTCATAGTAATTGTTGTATCCCTGGGAGTATTGAAATATCTAAAATCCGCCACATATTTCCAAACCCCATAATGGATTTACAACGATTTAACAAATGGCTGGGAAATATAAACGATGCTACGCCCCTAAGGGCGGGGGTGGGGGTGACTTTGTAAAATAGTCGTAAAAATAAATTTTTGAATTCGGAATCAAATTCTACGTAATTTTTTACGTATACACCACAAATTTCATTTCGATAACTTGTTTTTTTATAAAGTTATGTGGAAAAAATGTTATCAAAAAATTGATTATTCAGTGGTGTAGAGCTCTCGGGTCTAGCATACTTCCATATTTGATAGAAAAAAAACTTTTCGCGGGAATGTATTGATGGATGACTACCTTTCATTTTAACCTAAATCAGTCATCCCCCACCCACCCCCTAAGGGCGGGGGTGGGGGTGACTTTGTAAAATAGTAGTAAAAATAAATTTTTGAACTCGGAATCAAATTCTATGTAATTTTTTACGTATACACCCCAAATTTAATTTCGATAACTTGTTTTTTTATAAAGTTATGTGGAAAAAATGTTATCAAAAAATTGATTATTCAGTGGTGTAGAGCTCTCGGGTCTAGCATACTTCCATATTTGATGGAAAAAAACTTTTCGCAGGAATGTATTGATGGATGATTACCTTTCATTTTAACCTAAATCAGTCATCCCCCACCCACCCCCTAAGGGCGGGGGTGGGGGTGACTTTGTAAAATAGTCGTAAAAATAAATTTTTGAATTCGGAATCAAATTCTACGTAATTTTTTACGTATACACCCCAAAATTCATTTTGATAACTTGTTTTTTTATAAAGTTATGCGGAAAAAATGTTATCAAAAAATTGATTATTCAGTGGTGTAGAGCTCTCGGGTCTAGCATACTTCCATATTTGATAGAAAAAAACTTTTCGCGGGAATGTATTGATGGATGATTACCTTTCATTTTAACCTAAATCAGTTATCCCCCACCCACCCCCTAAGGGGTGACAACTTGAGAAAAATTTCAAGTTTAAGATAAAATTATGAAAATTTAGGGCCGTACCTAAAAAAATTCAAGGAAACCGATGACGTTGTTGGAATTTCATTTTTTCCAAAAATAAGGGTAGCCACCCCCCAAAAAAACCGCCCCCGAGAGGGAATTTTTTATTTTGTGTATTTTTTTGAGATTTCACGCATCTTATATGCCCTATCCCGAAAATGAAGTCTCCTTGTATTCCCGTTTCTTATATAAACGAGGGACCCAAGATCCAGAATCGTCGCGTTTTCTTTGAAATTTTGACAAAGTTCATACGTGAGAAAAATTTCAAGTTTAAGATAAAATTATGAAAATTTAGGGCCGTACATAAAAAAATTCAAGGAAACCGATGACGTCGTTGGAGTTTCATTTTTTCCAAAAATAAGGGTAGCCACCCCCCAAAAAAACCGCCCCCGAAAGGGAATTTTTTATTTTGTGTATTTTTTTGAGATTTCACGCATCGTATATGTCCTATACCAAAAATTAAGTCTCCATGTCTTCCCGTTTCTTATATAAACGAGGGACCCAAGATCCAGAATCGTCGCGTTTTCTTTGAAATTTTGACAAAGTTCATACGTGAGAAAAATTTCAAGTTTAAGATAAAATTATGAATATTTAGGGCCGTACATAAAAAAATTCAAGGAAACCGATGACGTCGTTGGAGTTTCATTTTTTCCAAAAATAAGGGTAGCCACCCCCCAAAAAAACCGCCCCCGAAAGGGAATTTTTTATTTTGTGTATTTTTTTGAGATTTCACGCATCGTATATGTCCTATACCAAAAATTAAGTCTCCATGTCTTCCCGTTTCTTATATAAACGAGGGACCCAAGATCCAGAATCGTCGCGTTTTCTTTGAAATTTTGACTAAGTCCATACGTGAAAAAATTTCAAGTTTAAGATAAAATTATGAAAATTTAGGGCCGTACATAAAAAAATTCAAGGAAACCGATGACGTCGTTGGAATTTCATTTTTTCCAAAAATAAGGGTAGCCACCCCTCAAAAAAACCGCCCCCGAAAGGGAATTTTTTATTTTGTGTATTTTTTTGAGATTTCACGCATCGTATATGCCCTATCTCGAAAATGAGGTATCCATGTCTTGGGTCCCTCGTTTATATAAGAAACAGACATGGAGACTTCATTTTCGGTATTGGGCATATACGATGCGTGAAATCTCAAAAAAATACACAAAATAAAAAATTCCCTTTCGGAGGCGGTTTTTTTGGGGGGTGGCTACCCTTATGTTTGGAAAAAATGAAATTCCAACGACGTCATCGGTTTCCTTGAATTTTTTTATGTACGGCCCTAAATTTTCATAATTTTATCTTAAACTTGAAATTTTTCTCAAGTCATCACCCCTTAGGGGGTGGGTGGGGGATGACTGATTTAGGTTAAAATGAAAGGTAATCATCCATAAATACATTCCCGCGAAAAGTTTTTTTCTATCAAATATGGAAGTATGGTAGACCCGAGAGCTCTACACCACTGAATAATCAATTTTTTGATAACATTTTTTCCGCATAACTTTATAAAAAAACAAGTTATCAAAATGAAATTTGGGGTGTATACGTAAAAAATTACGTAGAATTTGATTCCGAATTCAAAAATTTATTTTTACGACTATTTTACAAAGTCACCCCCACCCCCGCCCTTAGGGGGTGGGTGGGGGATGACTGATTTAGGTTAAAAAGAAAGGTAATCATCCATCAATACATTCCCGCGAAAAGTTTTTTTCTATCAAATATGGAAGTATGCTAGACCCGAGAGCTCTACACCACTGAATAATCAATTTTTTGATAACATTTTTTCCACATAACTATATAAAAAAACAAGTTATCGAAATGAAATTTGGGGTGTATACGTAAAAAATTACGTAGAATTTGATTCCGAATTCAATAATTTATTTTCACTACTATTTTACAAAGTCACCCCCCCCCCCCCCGCCCTTAGGGAGTGGGTGGGGGATGACTGATTTAGGTTAAAATGAAAGGTAATCATCCATTAATACATTCCCGTGAAAAAAAAATTTTTGTCAGGTATGGAAGTATGCTAGACCCGAGAGCTGTACACCATCGAATAAACAAATTTTTGATAACATTTTTTTCGCATAACTTTATAAAAAAACAAGTTATCAAAATGAAATTTTGGGTGTATACGTAAAAAATTACGTAGAATTTGATTCCGAATTCAAAAATTTATTTTCACGACTATTTTACAAAGTCACCCCCACCCCCGCCCATAGGGGGTGGGTGGGGGATGACTGATTTTGGTTAAATTGAAAGGTAATCATCCATCAATACATTCCCGTGAAAAAAAAATTTTTATCAGGTATGGAAGTATGCTAGACCCAAGAGCCCTACTCCAACCTATACAATCGACATCTAGTGGTATACCATCAACATCAGCTAGTATACCACCAACATCTTGTAGTATGTCATTGGAGGATCCATCATGTTTGCCACCAACATTAGATTCTTCTATACCAACCATATCTAATCGTAAGTATATATTAGTTCAATGAAATGCCATTCACAATTATAAAAGGTGGGTTTAGCTAGCTAATAGTGCATAATCGACAATTTATAATATTCAATTCATAATTATTGAATCTTAACATTTAATTAGACATGTTTATACAGCTAATAGTGGATAGTATGTAATTTAGTGCATAGTGTGTAATTCATAAAGTTATCAACTTTGAACTTTAAGCATTATGATTGTACACAAAATGCTAGCACGCAGGTGCAATCTTTTGATTTGTAAAATTTGTTGTTTCTCACGAAATTTTCTTGATGGATTTAAAATCCAAAAAAAAATCAAAATACACTTTAGAACAATTAAAACAGAGATGATCGAACCAAAAAATGGAGTTAGTTAAAGGAAACAAAAGAAAAAGATGAAATAATTTTCAATTATTAAAGCTGTCAATGGATAAAAATTATAAACACATGGTTAGACCACAGATAACCCAAGTTTAGACAGCAAACAGTGCATCATCGATAATTCATAATATTCAATTCATAAAGAGAAAAATTGGTGTTTATCCAGCATTTAATTTTTGGCATCTGGAAGTGAATTGACAGCTTTGAATAGTTGATAATTATTTTTAAATAATTTTGCACGGTTTCTACTAAAATGCCTTCATCTAAATTAATGTTTTTTTCTAATTTATTATAATTGAACTTTAATCAATAGAATATTAAAAAAAAACAATAAATTTTGGGGTTATTCTAACTAAAACCATAGAACCGTAGAAAAAGTATATATATTCGACATATATATACTGTTTCTATGACTAAAACTCACCTGTAACATCAAATTTTACAAAAATCAATAAGATTGCGTTTAAAGTTTTCTTCCCAATCATAATGCATAAAGTTTAAAGTTGTCAACTTTATAATTATGCACTATACACTGAATTACGTACTATCCACTATGAGCCTGGTAAGCGGGTGTATTGAAATGTTAAGTTTCAATAATTATGTACTATGAATGATGAATTGTCGATTATACACTATTAGTTGTCTGAATTACGCATTATTCATTAAGAATTGTGAATTAAAATTATCGACTATGCTCTATTAGCTGACTAAACCCACCTATAGTCAACTTAAATTATGACAGAGACAAATATTCTTACATAAAGCCTATAAAAAATTGCAATGCACCCCTTCAATAATATAAAGTTTAGATTGTTGTTATGGATGACATGTGAAATAAGATAAGATGTATCAATTGGAAACAATATGAAGTGATATTACAATTAAAACCAACTTCTTCTAACTGAAAGACTAAATATGATCCATGATGGGATTATGCACAACTACATGCATGCCCAACTATCACTTGTTTGTATTGTTTCGTATTTTTTTGGTTGAAAAATATTTTCTATGAATGTATTTGAAATGAATATACAAAATAAGATACCTATATTTTACAGTTGTTTGACCACATTTACACTGTCCCTCTCATTATTAGTTTTATCAACATCACTGGAACTTTTTTGCTCTGATGACACATCACTTATGTTAAATTGTTAACCCTAGCCATATAATGTAACCATGAATAACTAGTAATACTTCATATGTTTTTTTCAGGCGGTAAGCATGGTGTTTTACTTTCCCCATTTAAAAGTATTCAAGGAGTGGGGATTAGTAGAAATATGATGTCACCTAAAAAGAAGAAAATGTACTCTGGAATGAAGCATATGTACAAAAAGTACAATCAAGTGAAAGCCAGTCACAATGTATGTAATGCTTTGTGATTCCACAGAACGGTTCCGGACCTATGAAGTCACCTTAGAGCCTTGTTTAGATAGATGGTCCGCCAGTTCATTACCTGCAGTTTTTCTGCTATATTTGTTATTATTTTACCGTCTATGTCATATAATGTATTGAGTCGATTTCCTCTTTGTAGCCCTGCTAGTTCTTTGACCTTTCTATGTACATTTAAGCTGTCATGTTTTTGTTATAATTTTCAATTTCTTCACATTTAGTTTTATAAAAGTTCTTGTGCGACTTTCACTACCTTACTGTTAATATTAAAATCAAAATTTCACATTAAACAGCTGTTCCAAATATTGTTGAAAATATTTTATAAATGTTTTGACTTCCATATCATAAGATCTATATAAAGCAGAAATAATTATTTTTCGGTTTAAGATTAGAACAGGTAATTTTAGAACCTATTTTTATGATTTCATATTTTTATTCTGAACAATTTTTAATGTACACTAGCACCATCACAAATATCAACTCCTCCACCATTATATAATACATCGTAGCTTAAAATACATAAATCATTTATATTTTCAAGTTTTCTGGTTTGTGTTAAAATGACATTCTATTTACTTCCTAAATTCAGATAAATATGTTTTGAATCCATCTACATTTTTCTAATAAACTTATTTGACAGCAATGTTGAACTTTTATTTATCCCATGTAGAAGAAATGAAAGAACGTCCATTAAATAAAATCGGTATAGAAGTAGTAATTGCCACGGCAATATTGTGGTTTCTTCTGATTTCAGACTAATATTTTAATGCCTCAAGTGATAGAGTCATTTAAATTAGATTTTCAAATTTTAGGAAAATTTGAGTTGCACTTAAAAAGTACCTATTTTCAATAAGCAATTCAATAAATTTGCAAAATCCCTACTACATTTTCCAGAATAAATTTTGTAATTTCTCCCAAGTTTAACGAATTCTAAATATTTTTACAATTTGTTACGGACTACTATTCTGATTCAAGAAAACAATCTAAGGATAATATTGTTAATATGGCAACTTGAAATTTTGTGAAGGAGAATATGTTGAAAAGTTAGCAGAAATTACGATTTTGACATTATTCTTTGTAAAAAGTAGTAGGGTTTTTACGTAATTTTTTGAATTGGAAATAGGTACTATTGGTGCAATTCAAATTTTCTTTTTTATTATGCAAGTCCAGTGAGAGTATAGAATTTAAATTTCCCGCCGAAACCAGTCTTTTAAATTTCCCGCCGAAGGCAATATTTTAAATACCGATGACAGAAAAGAAGAAGAGCACAGCTAGCGACGCCTACAGGTCTGTCCCCGAGTTAAGTTTTTGGTTTGATCTTAGATAACGTACGTGGGATATCTAGGGGTTACTTTTACTTATCTCTGAGACTGACGCCACAGATTACTGACTTGGCAAGCGTGTAAACGTACTAAATAGCGTATCAAAGGTGGTAAAACTGGCCATCAAAGTTATAAAAAAGAAGATAAATACAGGTTAGATTTTAAAAATCAAGAACTCAAATTTGTTTATGTTATCCCTATTCTGCTACAAGATTTATTAAAAACGTAATCTAAACGAAAAATTTAACGAATAAACCTTCAAACATGTCTGAAAATGTGATAACGAATTTTCCAGTACTTGATAGTGAAAAAGAACAATTTATGATATACAATACTCTATCGTGTTTAGTAAAATCATTAGAAGGTATTACACCACAATAGATTTAAGAAATGAGAGTAGTGTTGCAGGACTAATTGCCAAAGTAGACGGTTTTATGAACATTGAATTGTGGTATATCTTGATTCGTATAGTACGTTTTATCAAAATAAATTTTAACTTTTTTATAATAAATATTTTTAGGTAGACGACATTTTTTTAATCAATTCTTCGTTCGTCATCGTAATATTAGGTATGTTCGTATTCCAGAAGAATTATCATCGAAAGGATTAATGTATGAACAAATTAATGGTATGAAAATAATTAGAACGATTGATAAAAAACGAACATATAAACAACTTGGAGCTCAAAGATACCAAAAGGAAACTTTACAGTCTCTAAAGTAAATAATTTTTATTACAGTGGAAACTCGATTATATGGCCTTCAGTTATATAGGACAAACCGTGATCAGATAAATATATACCTTCAAATCAAATTAAATCAAGAAAATATGTCATCTCTTAATAAACATTCATTTTTGTTAATAAATTTAATTTGTTTTTAATAATTACCTAGCAATATGTATGTACATACTGGGACGTCCTTTTTTCCCCTCAGCTCCTTACGCAGCTCTTGCCACCTCAGCACGTCACTTTGGACACCCTCGATGCAACACGTTCGGAATTAGTGCTCGGGCGCCAGATTTTTATCGTGGTTATCTCCACGGCCCCCTGACTTCACTCGTCAGGAGTTCCAGGTAGCCTCAGATGGAGGTATGGACGGTTCCAGGGGTCTAATCATATCTCATCCGGCAGGATTGTATCCAGAAACTTCCTCACTGGTCCTAAAATGAAAGTTATTCTCCTGGCCTACACTACGGAGAATCTAAATTCGTGCAGTAAAACAAATACTCTACCACAGGATTATTTTAGTCTATAGTAGGTCAGTAAAACACAGAGGTTCGGTTAGGTTATATTACAACAATGTCTTTATTTAACAATAAATACAGGCTCTGTAGCTACTCAAATCGTTATCTATATAAAAAAAACCTTATCATACATAAAAGTAACCCATACTCTGGTATCCCCAGAAAAGCAGAGAAATGTTAGTGAACTATATACATTTAACATGCGGTCATTAGAGACGAAGCGGGCAGGACATAAGCGAGAGAGTTTTTATCTGCAAAAGCAATGTTTACTATAAAAGCGTTAAAAGCAAGCTCCTATTTCACCGGTCTTTTCAATATACAGGTTAATAAATTAAAATTAATAAAACGGAGTCTACATTGATGCTAGCAAAGTGTCCAATCACTTTAGATGCACCCGGTATGTAGAATAAATGTGAGTATTGAGTACACGATGCTTCTAGAGATCGGGAAAGGAAATACGAAAAAGGGTTCGGTTCTTGAATAAAACTGTCGAAAGCTCGAGCCAAGTGGTGGGACCACTTTCGGGAATTTTGGGGAATCGGGACTAGATATTAACGGTTGAGATCCGGGAATTAAAATATCAAGGAGCCCTGGCTAGACACCTGGAAGTCCTCAAGATTTCAATTCGGACGGAATTTACGGCTTCTAATTAAAATATCAAAAGAGCCCTGCTGGCTAGACACCTGGAAGTCTTCGATATTTCAACCGAAACGCAAATTAGGGAATCGGGACGGGGTACTGACGGTTGAAATCCGGGCATTAAAATATCAAGGAGCCCTGGCTAGACACCTGGAAGTCCTTAACATTTCAATTTAAACGGAATATACGTCTTCTAATGAAAATATCAGAAGAGCCCTGGCTAGACACCTGGAAGTCTTTGATATTTCAACCGAAACACAAATCAGGGAATCGGGACGGGATACTGGCGGTTGAAATCCGGGAATTAAAATATCAAGGAGCCCTGGCTAGACACCTGGAAGTCCTTAAGATTTCAATTTAAACGGAATATACGTCTTCTAATTAAAATATCAGAAGAGCTCTGGCTAGACACCTGGAAGTCCTCAAGATTTCAATTCGAACGGAATTTACGCCTTCTAATTAAAATATCAAAAGAGCCCTGCTGGCTAGACACCTGGAAGTCTTCGATATTTCAACCGAAACGCAAATTAGGGAATCGGGACGGGGTACTGACGGTTGAAATCCGGGCATTAAAATATCAAGGAGCCCTGGCTAGACACCTGGAAGTCCTTTAAGATTTCAATTTAAACGGAATATACGTCTTCTAATTAAAATATCAGAAGAGCCCTGGCTAGACACCTGGAAGTCCTCAAGATTTCAATTCGAACGGAATTTACGCCTTCTAATTAAAATATCAAAAGAGCCCTGCTGGCTAGACACCTGGAAGTCTTCGATATTTCAACCGAAACGCAAATTAGGGAATCGGGACGGGGTACTGACGGTTGAAATCCGGGAATTAAAATATCAAGGAGCCCTGGCTAGACACCTGGAAGTCCTCAAGATTTCAATTCGAACGGAATTTACGGCTTCTATTAAAATATCAAAAGAGCCCTGCTGGCTAGACACCTGGAAGTCTTCGATATTTCAACCGAAACGCAAATTAGGGAATCGGGACGGGGTACTGACGGTTGAAATCCGGGCATTAAAATATCAAGGAGCCCTGGCTAGACACCTGGAAGTCTTTGATATTTCAACCGAAACGCAAATCAGGGAATCGGGACGGGATACTGGCGGTTGAAATCCGGGAATTAAAATATCAAGGAGCCCTGGCTAGACACCTGGAAGTCCTTAAGATTTCAATTTAAACGGAATATACGCCTTCTAATTAAAATATCAAAAGAGCCCTGCTGGCTAGACACCTGGAAGTCTTCGATATTTCAACCGAAACGCAAATTAGGGAATCGGGACGGGGTACTGACGGTTGAAATCCGGGCATTAAAATATCAAGGAGCCCTGGCTAGACACCTGGAAGTCCTTTAAGATTTCAATTTAAACGTAATATACGTCTTCTAATTAAAATATCAGAAGAGCCCTGGCTAGACACCTGGAAGTCCTCAAGATTTCAATTCGAACGGAATTTACGCCTTCTAATTAAAATATCAAAAGAGCCCTGCTGGCTAGACACCTGGAAGTCTTCGATATTTCAACCGAAACGCAAATTAGGGAATCGGGACGGGGTACTGACGGTTGAAATCCGGAAATTAAAATATCAAGGCTAGACACCTGGAAGTCCTCAAGATTTCAATTCGAACGGAATTTACGCCTTCTAATTAAAATATCAAAAGAGCCCTGCTGGATAGACACCTGGAAGTCTTCGATATTTCAACCGAAACGCAAATTAGGGAATCGGGACGGGGTACTGACGGTTGAAATCCGGGAATTAAAATATCAAGGAGCCCTGGCTAGACACCTGGAAGTCCTTAAGATTTCAATTTAAACGGAATATACGTCTTCTAATTAAAATATCAGAAGAGCCCTGGCTAGACACCTGGAAGTCTTTGATATTTCAACCGAAACGCAAATCAGGGAATCGGGGCGGGATACTGGCGGTTGAAATCCGGGAATTAAAATATCAAGGAGCCCTGGCTAGACACCTGGAAGTCCTCAAGATTCCAATTCGAACGGAATTTACGCTTTCTAATTAAAATACCAAAAGAGCCCTGACTAGACACCTGGAAGTCTTTGATATTTCAACCGAAACGCAAATTAGGGAATCGGGTTAACAATCAATAAAATATTGTCGAGATTTTAAATGTACTGTTTCTCGTTATATTTTTGATATATCACAAAACCATCAACGCTTGCAGTAAAAATGAAATGTCTAATATTCAAATAAATTCAAAATAGGAATTCAAATACCTATTGAAAAGACCACTTTTATTATAATTTTCAAATATTTTTACCTTCACAGTTATCGCTTCAACATTTTTATTTTAAAAAGAAAGTCGGGAAAAAAATTACTCAAAACATTCAAAAGAAACGGATAACAGTTCGATTTCTGCTATATCACAAAACCACTAATGCTTATAGTAAAATGAAATATCTAATATTTTTATTAATTCAAAATAGAAATTCAAATATCTATATTGAAAAGACCATTTATGTTATAATTTCAAATATTCTTACCTTCACAGTTATCGCTTCAACTTTTGTTAAAACTCAAAAAAAACTACTTAAAAACAACTACAAGAAACGGTAAATAAATTGATTGAATTGCTTACAGTCGGAGCGTTGTTCTACTGCTGGCGGTCGGAACTCGGGACTCGATACAACTCTTCTCTCGACTATATCACCTACCAGGTTTCAAACTGCTTTCCCCTCTCTCCGCTAGTTCGACCTGCGCGCTCCTTACTCTGTATTCCGCGGTAGGGGTAAACATAAATTCTACCATCGGATCGCAGTCAAAATTTGAAATTTTTAAATAAAAATCCGGAATGAATATTTTATATCAAAGTGATTTCTACATATATAACGGGATATAAGCAATATTAAATAACAGTTGATTCGGAAACTTAAAAACATTAATAACAAGAAAGAAACTTCGTTACATCTAGAATAAATATTTCATATCTAAGTAATTTCTACATATATAACGGGTTATAAGTAATATTAAATAAAAGTAGATTCGGAAACTCAAAATCAATAATAACAAGAAAGAAACTTCGTTACATCCGGAATGAATAATTCATATCGAAGTAATTTCCACATATATAACTGGTTATAAATAATATTAAATAAAAGTAAATTCGGAAACTTAAAATGATTAGTAACGAAAAAAAACACTTCGTTAAAATACAAAAACCAATTTTCTTCATTCATTCAATTATACGCATGCCCAACGACAACAATTAGTCTGGTCAATCGAGTCTCTGCTATGTTTACTTTATAAGAATATACAATTATTTTGTATATACATTGATTCAGTTATCTTTGTTTAAATAAAGATAATTATAGTAATTTCAGTATGCAGTCATTTATTCCATTCATGAATGTACATATTACCATATAAACACTGTAAGTAGTAGCACCTTATATAATAAACAATTAATCCAAAGGAGTGTTTACAAGTCAATTTTAGCAATTAACATTAGTCTTAATCGTTGCTGTCACTTAACAAGTTTAATTTTCAGTTGCGGGAAATCAACAACATTTCAAAACTTAATTTCACCAGTCATTCAGTTGATATATTTTCTCCTATTCTTCATATCTGCTTCATTTCCTAGCTCTTATTATGTCCATCCCACTTTTCCTCGGCTTGCGACTTTTCACCTATATATACTCCCTACTTTTGTTACTCTTTCTACTATGTTGTAATTTTTAATGTGCGAACCAGCTTTTTATCGGTGCTCTTAATTATTCGATCGGCAATATAAATTATTTGTATGAATTCTGATATTTATATCTCTATTATTGTATGCATATTTGCTCCGTCCCTGTTTTCCTACAAATTCAATTTAAAATTATACTATCATTGGCCAAGAAATGGAGTCACTTTTTATCATTTGGTGTTTTAAATTATAATATATGAATAAAAGAAATTTTCCCTTACCTCAACGCATCCTGATGACAACGCAGTGTAAACGCCAAGTCAGCAGAGTGCGGAACCGAGGACATAAAAACAGTCGTAAAGAGTTTTTTGTTGTTGTTGTTAATTTGAATTTAAAGTAAACGTAATAAATGTCAGAGAATATATTTGTAACTTGAAAATAAAGTTTTTAAAAATAGAATTTGATGCTTGAAGCAGTTAATTCGCGGCACCCTCTCGCAACGGCGTCTATTGTAGTATACACGTGATAGCGACGTGAGTGATTCCCATTAAGATTTTTTGTGCTGGTTTTTGCTGGAAAACCACGTTCTCCTAAAGAGACATAGGACAAATTACATGGGTCAAAGAATTTAATTTAGATAGATCTAGAGGTTCATCCCACACAAGCTGTATCTTTGTCGATTGTTTCCCGTCATTTTTATAAAATTTGTTTGGTTTTGTAGTAAAATAGGGAAATTCAAACTTTATCAATGACGCATCGGAGTTGAAACTTCGGACTACAATCACACATTTGATCAAAGGATAGTTCGATCCGCATGCTGCAATTGTGAGCGCGTTCTCTCCACTCACTGTGACGTAAGCAAGCCACCTACCTGTGCATCTCACCCAGGCGTCAGTGATGTGTCTTGGTGTGAAGTTTTAAACGAATTAAATTGTTTTATTTCATCGTTCAATATGGATCTTCATCAAGTAAAAGCCTCATCTATTCAATTTTTTAAAGTATTTCCTAATTATTCACAAAGATAAAGAAATTTTAGAATTAAATATGACACGCTTTCATCTTTATGTATACGTTACGAGGTCATTGGACTTTTTGGTTTTAGTATAAGCCCACGTTACTGTTTTGTTTCCAATGACGTGGATCCGTATTTATATTGTATTGATTATAAAAGGAAAACTTTGAAAAAAAAATGAATTAGTTTAAAAATAAATTTTTATTTTTTAAAATCACATGATGTGATATGCGTACAGTAAAATATTATACTGATAAATATGAGTTTACAAAATATATTATAGGGCAAAAAGGGATAAAATTGTAGCACCTTTTAATGATTTAAAATATAAGGAGAAACTATACATAAAATTTTGTTTAATTACGTGATGACTGCTTGAAATTAAATTTGTACATATTTAGAATAGGAATATAATTTAGAATACTCCAATATTATAATATGGGGAGGATAACATGAAAAATATTGAACTATTTAGAAAACAAAAAGTATTTTTTAAATATTTTAAAAACAACGGTCCTGGATGAAAAGTGAATAGACTTGTTTGAGACTCTATGTGCAATCAAATCAAATTTCAGAAAGAACCAACATTTTAAAAATCAATTACATTCATTAGCGTGGCTTGTATAAGTGTCCAGAAATTGCAAGTGAAAGGACAACGGGGAACAAGCAAGATAAGTTCTTGGAAAGTACCTAGCAAATCAGTATAGAAATAAAAACTAGAATTGATAAGGGTGTCAATGACAAAATTTATTATAATAGCATACCTTAATAAAATAATTAACATTTGTATGAATTAAAAAACAACAGAGATGGACTTATGAGATTTTAAGAAAAAAATTATCGGGAAAGTCAGCTCGTGTAGGTGTAGGTGGCTGAGTAAGCAATTGGCGGTAGCGTACACGAAACACAATATCAATACAAGTTAAGCTATAGAGATGGGAGAAATTGAGGAAATAAGGGAAATGTTCATATTTCTTACGGAGAAAATAGCAACAATTGAAAATAAAATTGAGAAGAGATTTAAAGAAAGTGGGAAACTAAGTGAAGTGAACCAAGAAACAGAAAACACAAGAAACTAAACGGTTTTAAGGATTAAAACTAACTTTTCCGCATCTGTGAGATGCCCTGATTAATATTCTATCATAAAATTGTCACTTGTATCGTGTTAACAAACCGAAATTTCTCCAAGAGTAACCAAAAATGCAGTATATCTGGATTTATAGGACCCGCTGTACTCGCTATAGTCTGCTGAAAATCAATAGGGTACATCTGTGAGACACCTTGGAAAATATCCAATTATAAAATTGGCCACTTGTATGTACACTCGAGAGGCTGTATCGTACTAAGCCCGAAATTTCTCCAAAAAGAACAAAAATATGGCACTCCAGGTACCATAGCACCCGTTGTACTAGCTTTGGTGAGTTAAAAATCAATAAGGTTCATCTATAAGACGCCCTGAACAATATTCAATCATAAAATACGTCACTTTTATACACGCTGGAGGCTGTATTGTGGTAACAAACTGAAAACTCTCCAAAAATTACAAAAATTTGGTACCGCAAGTATCATAACACTCGTTGTACTGGCTTTAGTGAGCTGAATCTCAATAGGTTTCATCTTTGAGACGCTCTGAATAATATCCAATCATAAAATTGGTCACTTGTATATACTCCGGAGGCTGTATCTGAAATTTCTCCAAAAATGACAAAAATGTCGTACTTAAAGGTACTGGCTGTGGTGAGCTGAATATCAATAGGGTTCATCCATCACCAAATCAACGTCGTTGACAGGGGAAAAAGCTCTTCTCATACAATTTACCTAATATTTTGATATCCAAAGACAAATTATACAAAAGCAAAAAAAAACACTACAGCAGTTTTTATTGAAAACAAAAATATATTTGATACAATTTGCTATAAACTATTAAATAGACAACTGAATTTAATTTCAGTTTTTTTTGTAAATATTTCTTCTAAGGCAAGTTCAATGTTTAAGGAACCATTAGTTTGTCGATATACTTAGTGTAAATAAACAGAAAAGATTTTTAAATTGAATTTCCTATCATTTTCCAGGACTTATTAACTCAAATTTAAATTACAACAATTTTCTTGTGCGCACTTTTTTCTTCTCCGTACTAGACAAAACCATTTTGTAGAGTGGTTCTAGATAGTACTAAAACAATTAATCTGCTATATTTTTACGATGTCAAGATTCATGGGGGAAATAACTGGGTATCGAATGTCTGTAATTCATTGGTTACATTTTTATAATGTAGATCGTTCCTGTACCAATAATTGAATTTTGATAATTTAATTTCCCATTATAGGTTAGCAAAATGACTCAAAAATTCAATATAAAATTCCGTTTTCTTCTAAACAATCTCATTGTATAACTTTACAATATTTCTTCAATTATTTACTTCTTAGACCTTTTTATATATTTTTTTAAATAAATGTCCTTTATTTTCGGTCAATTTTAATAAATAACATATTTTTTATGGAAACATCGCATTTCGGTTGAATTCCGGCCTTTATCAAAATATTTGACATTAACAACCCTGATATATATAAATATATTACTATATTAACATCAAAATATAATCAATTTCAATTATAGAAGACTTTTTGTCTTTAATTGTCAAAATTTTGGTTTTAAAATGCAAAAAAGAAGCAATTATAAATTTAAATTATTAGATATTTTTTTATCATTCATATATGTCTAATTTTTGTGTATATACAAAATTTCTAAAAATCCTCTTTTCTTTGTATTCGATTCTATTACAAGAATTTCTGTATTTTTATAATTAAATGTTAATTTGATGGTTTGTTAATGCTGTTTCATTTCTTTTATCATATTGATTATTATTTAAATTCTTTTAATTAGAACCAAGAAGTCATTGCAGCAATATTTGACAAAGAAAGTGCATTTAATTCCCTTCCTCACTCACTTATACTCCAAAACTTAGAAGATCTTCATATTAGAGATATGGTTTTTCTCATCAAACACTATCTAACAGAGTGACGGCTAACGGAAAGATGTCTAACACACATTTGCATGAAAATAGTGTAGGTACCTTAACGCTCGGTAATATATGTAAAATAATCCAACCACTGCTAATTTCTGCTCTATATGCTAATCTTCTCTGCCGTGGGAGCAATACTACTACAACCCATATGCTGCAAAAACAGTTCTCTTTACAAATTGTCCATCAGAATAGGTCTCCAATTTTCAGCTCCAAAGTCTAAAATTATTAAGTTCTCCAGAAGAACAAATAATCAGAACACTCCAAATACTCTGTTAAATAACATTATAATTCCTACTGTAGGAATGGTATTTGATAAGAGACTTAGTTGGAAATGACCCATCAAACAACTGTCTAGGTAGACTCAATATCCTAAGAAGCCTATTGCACTGCCAACGGGGAGCTGAGGACGAGATATTATTAACATGTCAGCCACTAAACAAAATGTAACACCTCAAAACAGTGTATAAAATTCAGCTTTACGGACTTGTTTAGAAGCTTTCCGATCAAGTCCAATTGAAAGTTTTTGCTGTGAAGCCAACGAACCTCCTCTCTGGATAAGAAGACAACAGCTTCTCTTGTCATACTGTTCAAGGGTATCTGCACGCCCAGAAAATCCAACCTATGAAAGTTATACACAAGAGGAATATAAACCCTACCACACCAATCAGCTATATCTTGCTATTACTACTTAAACAAATGACATCCATTACTAGTTCCTTTACTTCTCCCTGAAATAAAAATTTACCAATGTTTAAGCAATCACTTAAAGCATGACACTCCCAACAAGCTTGTAAAACAAATCTGCCTGAATCTTATGCATAACTCCAAATTTAATAAAGTATTGTACACTGATTCCTGTAAAAACAACAATAGGGTAGGGTGCTCAGTTACGCTCTCCCAAACTAGGGCTGGTGGTGTCATAAAACCCCCAGCTAAGTAGAATTTGTAAGAGGAAAAAGTTTGACATTACATTAGACAACCAATATTATTCAATTATGTACTGACAAGGATGGCAACAGTGTACAAAGGCAGTTGTCTATACCTAGATTGTAATGTGTGACCTTCTGAACGAGAATAAAAGAACCTAGTTATAGTTATACATTATTTCAAATATATCCTGACCCAGTTATAAGAATAATACACAGCCATCTAATGACTTCAGAATCTCCTCCTCTATGTCATCATTGCAACAAAATTCAAACATGACATCACTGATTGCCAGCAAAAAAAAGACAATTAGGACTTTTGAATACCTCACCAGAAATTCTGAATTCTCATGATCAAATATACAATGTTCTAAATTACTTAAAAAAAATTTCATTACCAAAATGTAATCAGTTCTAGATAAGTCAACAATGTAACAATATATTATACTCTACTCTCTAATATTTATTCTATAACTGTGTCAATGGCGTCTGAAGCATTAATTTCAATAAAAAAATCCAGTTTATAAATATTGTGATGTTTGTCCTATCAACAGCATCACAATTATTAGTAGGAACTTTGTATATGTTATATTGTTTATTTTTTGGCGTTTTTCATTTTAGTCTACAGAAATATTTTGATAAAGCTTTATTTATGTCCTTTATGGCTTATTCTAATTTCATATTTACTAAAATAATTCGATAACTGCGGAGATGGTATGGTATTATATGTTTGATTTTTAGAATGTTTTGTTTCTTAGTTGATTATAATTTTTGTTTACACTTTTTATAATATGTTTTCAGGATAATTATTTCTTCTTAATGTAGTTTTTACTTTCAATAGATGTGTATCTAAATTCAGGATCTGATAGTTAGATAGCTCTATCAGCCAAAATAACAATCGCTGATTTTTTTGGAAGATAAGATGACATGATAGATACACAGCTATTCAAAGAGCAAAAACTGCACTAAAAAAATTATTATCCTGAAAAAGTGATAAATAACATTCAAAAAAAGGATAAACAAAAATTATAATCAATTACCAAACAAATCAGATCCTAAAAATCAAAATATAAAACATATTTACCATATATACAGGGACTATCTCACTAGTTATTAAATTATTTTAGTAAACATGAAATTAGAATAAGTCATAGAGGACCATAACACTGTGATGTATGTATTAACCCGGTAACAATTTATTGTTATATTTTAATATATTTTAAATTCTATATAAAAAAGCGAAGTCAACTTTGTTTAGACGATGCTCATTCGAGTATTTGTTTAATAAAACTGGACAAAAGTCGGACTCGCAAAATTTTAAAAAAATGTATGCGATTTATGTGAAGAATTTAAAGTTACAACTCCAGAAAAAGTAATTCGATATGAAGAAGACATTAGAATGAGAAATATTGGAAACGAGAAAGATATCGAGATATGATGAGGAGTGAAATTAAGGAAGATAATAATATTTTTTTTTGAACTATGATCTGCAAAATGTTTTTTCTTTGCTTAAGGTTTACGTCGAAGGTCACAAATCCAAATTGAATACTTACAATTTAACCGCTAATTCCAGCACGAATAACTATGTTTATAGTACTATTTGGCATGAAAAGGTTTGTGGGCCATATAACCAACGCCATAATCACAATTTTAAAAGTACTATTGAAAGATAATCCTAATTTGACTAAAATTATTACTTGGTCTGATAGCTGCGTGCCCCAGAATAGAAATTTAATTCTGTCTTTTGCCCTGCAGCATTTTCTAAATTCAATGGGGCAATTTAAAAACTATAGTGCATAAATACTCAGAACCAGGTCATCGAACAATACAAGAAATTGACTGTGCACACAGCTGTATCGAAAAATCAGAGATTAGGAAATATGATCTCCTCTGACGTTAATAAGAAGCATTGGATACTTCAATTCAAGATTTTACAAATGATGCCTAAGGACTACTTAAATTACCAAAAATAGTCTAGTTTGGGCACCAACTATTACTGTATTCAAAAATAAAACGCATAGAGTACGAAAAAAGTTAGCATATTTAATATCAGATACCAAGAAAGCTTTGAATAATCTTCGTCTTACTAAATCAACTCGTCAAAACACTTCTTCAAAGGCAAACGAAATCTTAGTTATTTTTCCAAAGAATATTGAAGCTCTATCCGAATTAAATGTTTGTATAATAAGAAACAAAAAAGAAAGCTTTAAAAGAAATTATTCCTCAGATGCTCCACGAAGAAAAGAAGTTTTACAATTCTCTAATTTATAAAAGGACAGGAATTTCCCCAGTTAATAACAACCAAGTGAAGAATGCTAACACCGCAACTAAAAGCGTACAAGAAGTGAAACGCAAACAAGCCAAAGCCATGTGATGAAAAAAGAAATTATAACCATATAAGAAGAAATTGTCACTAAAACAACAAGCAGAAAAAGAAACGGAAGATCTACAAGTGAAGATTGCTAACACATCAACTAAAACTGTAAAATATGTAAAGCACCCAACAAGCCAAATCCAAGTAAAAAAGAATGAAATCAGAAACGTACAAGAAAAAACCACCAGAGTATCAAACAGAAAAATAAATCCAAAAGAAAAGGAAGAAGTACTAAGAGATATCTTAAGGAAGACTGGAATGCCCAAAAAAAAGTGAGACTCCCGACCCAAAAATAAAACCCAAGAAATAAATAGAATTAAATGCAGTAAACTTCGATTATTTCTCGTTTTGTATACAGAATCAGTTCATTATTTTTGTTATTAGAATATATATTTTTTGCATTTTATTTTATTAATATGTTCATCGAAATTTTTTGTTCTATCCCGAAATTATTGTTCTATATCCCATGTTTTCAAAACACTACCTGTTGGGTGTTTTTATTGTATATCCTATATTTTTAGAAAACAACGTGCCCACTGTTCTATATTCAACTTTTAAAAAACTTGTTGGCCATGTATTTTTTGACAATACATTTTTATCGCTATAGAACTTAGAAATTACTAAAAGTACGTACATGGTAATTAAAAGTTACAAAAAATATTAATTATAGTTAACATACCCACATTAAAGAAGGTTTTTCTCAAAATTAGGGTTGGGGTATATTGAACAGTAATTCTGAGCGATATCCACAATCTTTTTATAAAGAGGTGTTCGTATGTCACTCCAAACTTCAGTCTTTGTCAAGGTCGTGTATTTTTGTTCTCGACGCTTCAATTGCAATAATAGTTTATTTGGCTGTTGTGTGACTTAAATTGAATATAAAAACTTCATAGAAAAAGGTGTGTAATGGATTTTAAGAAGAAATAGACATCTGCTAACAACAAGGAAGAACGTTTCTTGAAAACAAATGCACAATGGCTGGCGTCATTGATAGAGTCGCTTTACTGGCCTACGAAACCTACGCAAAAACATGGATGGCCATCTAAAACTTCTGATTAGCTATGCAATTGCAGTACACGTCGCAAAATCAAAGAACTGCGAGAGCAGGTAATAGTCGACGTATGCAGCTAGCGTTAGTCAGCGTTCTTCGGGAAATAGTGACGCTGCGCAGATATTAAAACAAATTACTGTTCCACCAACCAGAAGTTTCGGCTGTACAGATTAAATTTTCACGAGTTGAGTGTAATCAAGATTTATTAAATAGATTATTACTAAGTTCAGATCCTCTTTGACTTGGACCAGACCAAGGCAACATTAAGCCATTTTCGCAAGATGCTGTCAATCAGATGATCGCAGTCATTCCACCTGTACCTGCACATGAAATAGATAATGGCGAAACTAAATATGATGAAGAATAATTGTATTTTAACTACCTTCACCTGTGACTTTATTCACGTAGTATGACCATCTCACAGGAACTGTCAATTTATTATAAACTAATTATTTATTACTTGAAACAATTGATTATGATCAAACAGTATTAAGAAAAATAACAATAGGGCGCATTAAATATTTTTGACCGGTTTTTCACGCCAAATATTCCTATGTGCGATGCATAGATTCACAGTCACTTATGTGAGCATGTAAGGTTAGTAATTATTGATATAATAGAAATTAAGTCGACAATGTACTATAAATAGAGAGTGATAAGTCTTAGTTAAGATAAGATAGTGTATATAGTTAGTGAAATTATAATGGTTTCGAGAAAATAAACTTTTCCCTTTATTCCATGACGAGCCATTTTCGTTTATTACAACACATCAAAATATTTCAGTAATCTAAAATCAAAATTAACAAAAAATAAAAATATTACATACAAAGTTCTTTCTAATAATTATGATGCTGCTGATACATAAGACAAACATCAAAATATTGAAAAATAGATTAAGTAGTCGTCAATATGATAAAATGTGAATTTCATTATAAAAATACAAAAATTATTGAATCGAATACAAAGAAAAAGAAACATTTAGAAAAGAAAATATTTATCAACAATAAAAAATTTAAATTGTTAATTGCATCTTTTCCGTATCTTAAAACACAAATTTTATTAATTAAAGACAAAAAGTCTTCATATAATTGAAACTTTCAAGTAGTAACATATTTATATATACCAGAAGATTACCGCCAGCACTGTGACAATCTGACTCATGAATAAAAATCAAGATTGTACCTTTGTTTCAGAATAGAAGATATTTTGAGTTGTTTGTTGTTTTTTAGTTGAATTATTATTTGTAACGAAAAGTGAATTTTGAGTTTATTTTACTTATACTGTACTAGATTACTGATTTTTCTTTTGTGCTGTACTTAATGATGTAACGAGTACTCTGAAGATGATAATCCTAACACCTACACACTAATTTTCAAAAAAAACCTGCTGATACTCTAACTTTCTTGAAAAAAGGTGGTAATTCACAAAGACGTACATAAAAATATTCCTATAGATATTTTCGACTTTTTTTGTACATTATTACAAAAACATGCTAAATAAACTAACTGTATTTTACTTTTTGTTCGAAAGCAATGTTTCTTGGCTTTCCTATAAAGTTTTCCAATTGGTGGTTAACATATTTACAATCTTAGCAGAGGATATTTTGTTTCCTTTCATTCTAGAAATTTGGGGAGATTCAAGAGTTTTGCCAGAGTGTATATTTTGGCAAAGTCTGAAATTGAACTGAAACGCCATATTTCCACAAAAACCCCGTTATTTATTAAAATATACCAATAATCAAGAAAATAAATAAGTATAAAAGGGTTTAAGGCGATTGTACATGATACATCGAAATATACAAAACTTATGTTCAACGAATAAAGTAATAAAAATATATATATCTCTGTATAAATATAATTTTAAAATAGCAAGAAAAATATAAATGGCAACATTCAATTAAATTCCAAATAATTAACAACTAATCAGCCTTATCTCAGTCATGTTTTGTATATATACGTATATATATACATATATACATATATATATATATATATATATATATATATATATATATATATATATATATATTTTAAGCGTGATGTACTTTTCGTTGGCAGGCAACAAACACACAAAAAAATACGTTTTGAAATAGGGCTGAATGTATATCATCAGCACAATATAAAACTCGATCTATAGTGTCCGAGACGTATCTGTTTTGGACATTATAGTGTCTTTTTATATCTGCCGTTTTGTCAACAATAATTACGATAAACCGAACAATTTCATGGAATTAAATGATGTTGCTAAGGCGACCTCTTCGGGTTTCTTTTTCATAAAAGCTGCTATCATTTCGACTATTGCGGGTAATGAGCAAGGTTCGTTTCGTTGAAATGTACAATAACGGTGTAGAAACATCATTGACCTAAAAAATAAATAAAGAGAATGATATATCTGGTTATAATGTAGTAGGGTGCGGCTCCGAAAACGAAACAGATTGAATATATTGAAAACCGAGTAGCAAAAATCACGATTTTTTTAAAAAATTTGAAAACATTTCATTAAATCGTGATTTTTAAATTTATATCGATTTTTCTTTAAATATGGCGAGGTAAAGTAATATTAGAATTTACAAATAAAATAATTGCAAATTTTATAAAGAAAACAATTATTAAAATCTAAGTCGAACAGGAAATAATAATAACAAATTTTGTTTATTAAAACTATTCATATCAAATAAGAGCATCCAAATTTACACATCATATATAATATGTTGAGAAATATATTTTTGCGACTTGTTTGATTGGACTCTGCTACTCAACATCATTGCTATTAAAATAGGTTGTTAACTTTAGTTAAAAAAGCAGGTAATTAAACTGGAGTCTTTAAACAGAATGGTTGTGTTTTTTTTTTTTATTAATTCTCCGCTTAGCAATCAAACCGATGGAACTATATAGGGTGTCAGGGTAGATATGCTGCCGCACTTAACAACTACCCAATGACATCCGTTCATACCGATCCTGCCCCCAGTGCTAAGTAATAAATGGGAAAAAATTAACTAAAATTAAATAAAAACTTGGAAAAAATAGTCAGTTATAATGGGAGCTAAAGAATCCAAGGAGGAAAAGAAGTAATAATAGCCCAGGCGGGTAATAGCGGTGGACAAACCAGTGGCATGGTCCATGTTATCGGCTGGTCGATAAGGAGTATATTGGAAGTCAGTTAGTAGTAGTTTCGGGTCCACATCAGTAGGCATGTACGTAGTTCGTCGCAGTATTTATTGATGTGGAGGGGGTGAAGCACCGACCCGGCGCGTCTCCAGGTGGCGGATAGGAGAAAGGCCTGTAAGATGATTTTATACGAGAAGGAGGTCTACGGGGAAATACCTGGGGGCTCGTTGTGTCTAAAAACTCAACTGGCAGCCCTCGAATACCCTGCCGCGGACCAACTTTACCTGTCCTAGCTGTAGTATCGTGGCTAAGGGATTGCACACAGGGTTACGATGCCGGGTGAAATTTCGAGCTTACCTCGAAATCACCTGTTATACCAATGTCTCCTGGCTGTATGTGGTCAAGTCTCGCGGGCCAGTGGGAAGGGGGGGGGCTCTTGGCTTTACTGCCCGGACCAAGAGGAGACAACCTCATTTTAAACCTAAAGTCAAGGTAGGAAACCAGGCTGAAGAATGCGAGGCTATATAGAAGAATAGTCCTTACTGGTGTCGACCTTGGAGCACCGGGGGGAACTCCATTGTATTGAACCACTTACCTCTGCATGCGGGGCTCTGCAGCGGTGGACCGTAATGACCCTAGCTTCTCGTGGGACCATTTATGGAAAGAGAAAGAAAAAGTAAAACTTTCACCGGAAAAGTAGTGGAGAAAACCTCCACCTCTTCATCCGGGCACCTCATAAAGGGAAAAAAAGGCCAAACGGCGCAAAGGTCGTATGCCGTTCGACCTCCCAAAACTGGAAGAACCGGGCGGCATCGACGACCCACTGAGAAAAGGCCTCAGTGTAGCAGGGGTGCGGAAATACCTGCGACTCCTCAATCAGGGAATGTCCCCTGAAGAGGCCAGGAAGCAAGTTATTCAGCGCCCAACGCCCCCGAAGGAACCACCAACGGGGAAGATAAAGCTTAAAAGAGGCCCGGAGCATATTACTCCTCCGCTGGCTCATGAGGTCAGCGCCGAAATTAAACTCTTGGGAAGGACCCAAATTGGTGGCTCGAAGTGGAGACTACATCCCAAAGCCGGTCACCATAACGGTGTTCTTCCCAAGAAGCAACGACATGAAATTGGAGAAGATCCTCCAACTTGTCGATGTTCAGAACTCCAACCTCACTACTGGGACTTGGAAGATCCTGAACTTTAAAAAAGAGGGACAGGGAACTATCCTCACGATTGGGATCGATCACCAATCTGGGGAAGCTCTGAAGGCAGGAGGTTATACGCTAAACTTCCGTTTTGGGCGGATTCCTGTCTCGGGGTTGTAAAAAAAAGATCCCGCGGAGGATCCAAAGGACATGGAGATACCCTCCACATCCGGAACCTCTGAAAAAGGGGAAAAAGGCGAAATATTGACCTTGGGTCAGCCCGAGATCTCCTCCGGCTCTGCTGGGGTGACTGGGGATGAGTAGATCGCCTCTGCATCCCGGGAAACTAGGCGGAGCAGACTGGGGGTCGAGAGTCTGACTCGAGATCAAGAAACCTGCTTGAACTCCAAGGAAGATATTGCCATGGTCGTCGAGGAGGGTCAGGGAGAGACAAAGGAGGGGGACGAATAGAGGCTGAGTAACTCGGCCTCTCTCATCCATAATAATTCACCTTCATGTTCACGAATGTAGCTCAGATTAACCTACATCACGCGAAGGGAGCTTCAGCCGTGATTGCAAGGTGTTGTTCGCTAGACTACAACTGGATGTTGTACTGATCCAAGAACCATGCATCAACAAAGAAGGCCAAATCAAAGGTTTGGCATGCAAGGATTCTAAATTGATTTATGATCAAAGGCAAGTATCTCCGCGTGCCTGTGTAATTATAAGAAATAACAAAATATATTTGTGTTTCAGAATACGTGTCACGGGACCTTGTTCCAATCATGGTTCACCTCAACATTGGGGGTATTGACCGAGACATCGTCTTTACCTCTGCCTATTTCGCTGGAGACGGGCCGATGACACCGCCAGAAGAAGTACAAGAGCTAGTGAGACACTGCAATAGCAGACGGCTGCCAATTATAATTGGTTGTGATGCCAACGTACACAATACCGCGTGGGGAAGCACTAACAACAACGCAAAAGGTGAGTGTTTATTAGAATATTTCTTAGCAAATAACCTTGAGACCTTAAACGTGGGGACAACCCCCACTTTTGCCACGAGAGTAAGTGAAGAGGTCCTGGACGTAACAATTGTTAATGTTGCTGCTAGGAAAAATGTAAAAGATTGGAGGACGATGAGCGAGCCACCACTTTCCGACCATAGAATCATCGAATTTAGGACAGAGGGAGATACTACCTCGATTCCTACAATCCGAAATCCTAGAAATACTGATTGGTCTCTTTAGAACACCAATCTGAAGGACAAATTGGAACACATCGAAGTGAAAGGGGTAAATCACCCGCACTATGACCTGGAACAAATAGTCGAATAGATCAGTGAAGCAATAATGGAAGCTTTTCCTTCCAGTTGCCCACTGTCAAAAGCTCGTTCAGAAAAGGATGCTCCTTGGTGGAATGCGAACCTGTCAAACCTCAGAAAAGAAGTCCGACAGCTCTTTAATAGAGCAAAACGTGACGGTAATTGGCAGGGGTACACTGAGAAGCCTACTCAGTACAATAAAGAGATTTGAAAGGCCAAAAAGGCTTAATTTTCAAGCCTTTTGTGAAAAGATCACTTCCACTCACACAGCGGCCAGGCTACAAAAGGTCATGGCAAATGGGGGAACTAACCCCACAATGTCGCTGAAAAAGCCAGACGGATCATGCACGGAAGGTGAAGAAGAACGATCGATTCTTCTTCTTAGAACCCACTTTCCAGGTAGTGAACCAGCAACAATCACTCAAATAGCAATGAATTACACCAAAAAATCCCGCAAGGAAGATTGGGACATTGTTAATAAAATATTTACCAGACAACGGTTGTGACTGGACAATAAGTACCTTTCAACCATATAAATCACCAAGAGTGGATGGAACATTTCCAGCACTCCTGCAGCAAGGGATAGAGGAGATTCTTCCTCACCTGCTGAAGAATACACGAAGCAGTCCAGCAGTGGGTCTAAGTACCTAGAAAATGGAGAAGGGCTAGGGTAACCTTCATACCAAAAATAGGGAAAAAAGACGGGACTGATCCTACATATTTTAGGCCCACCTGCCTAACATCGTTTCTACTTAAAACGATGGAGAAAGTAGTGGAAAACTATATAAGAACAGAGAATCTGGAGAATACACCAGTTCATAAATGTCAGCATGCTTACAGAGCAAGTCGATCAACGGAGACTGCTCTGTATCATCTGGCCGATGTCATCCAGAGTACCCTGAACAAAAAAAAATCGCAATGTGCGCATTACTGGATATACCTGGGACCTTTGACAATACAACTCATGTGTCTGACAAAGAAGCACTAAAAAGGCGAGGAGTGAATGAAACCATTGTAAAATGGATGTATGAGTTGTTGACGACGAGGATAGCTGAGACATAGGTGGGGAATCAAACTACCTCAATTAAAGCCACTCGGGGGACACCTCAAGGGGGAGTGAGAGAGGGAGAGGGGGGAGTGAGAGAGGGAGAGACAGAGACACAGAGGAGAGAGAGATAGAGAGAGCCGATCTTTGTGACACTGGTGCAGTTAAATAGCAGAAATGTGATAATTATCTTTAAATTTAAATAAAAACATTTTAGGGATGGGATACTAAATACATTAAAATCCCTTTTTATTATATGTGCGAAAATGTAAGAGACAAAGCAATTTTTGTAAATATTCAATATGCTTTGATATTTAAAATAAATTAAACACGAGTGATAATACTCTATTATACCTTTTTCCTTATTTATTGTCATTCAGTGTTATTATTTTAATCAATTTAGA
Organism: Galeruca laticollis; assembly: GCA_963921935.1. Taxonomy (NCBI): domain Eukaryota; kingdom Metazoa; phylum Arthropoda; class Insecta; order Coleoptera; family Chrysomelidae; genus Galeruca; species Galeruca laticollis. Next base: position 109,698,094 of record OY998180.1, read on the forward strand.
GCTGTTAAATAAAATTGTGTACAATTAGAAATTTTCCTAAAGTCTGCAATGAATAAATTTAAATAAAGTTATTAATTGAACTTATTTAAAATACCTAGACTGTCAGGACGAAATTATTGTCATTATGTATATTTGTAATCAATAATGAACCATATAAACAAAACTTAAGAAGAATAACTTCTCAAAACACAATTAATCAAAACAAATTAGAAAGAGAAAGTATTCCCTACCACAGTACCTGTTCTTTTCTACAGTGTGCCTTTAAATTTGAAATACATTCGAACTTTAAGTGCGTGTTCCAGTATGTTTATTCATTTCAGTGCTACCTTTACCTAAGAAATTCAACCAAAATTTACATTTGGCAACATCGCTTCTATTTGCCGAATACCAAGTTATAGAAATCTGTAGAATTGAATTCGAGGATGTTCATAACATCGGCGACAGATGACAAAAATTACGGGTCCCATCGTAATCACAAACAATGAATGTACTTTCTAATAATACAAGTTTTTTTTTGAAGTTCATTCATCCATAATTTTGAAAATTTATATCTAGGTATCTATGAAAAAGATAAATTTTCAAATGAAAAAACAATTTCCTAGGAAACGCTATTGTTTTGTTCCTTTCTAGACCATTCAAAATAATACACATGAGATGTAAAAATAACCAGGAAAACAAACATTTATAAGTCCAAGGTCATGATCAGTATATAGAGCAGATGCTAAAGCTAAAAATAACTATGAATAAATTTAATTACCCAGAATCGTGTGACCTGACGAACTCCTGTTACACTTTTAAATAATAGATTTCAAATTAGACAGATTTTGACGGGGTTTTTTACTTAATTATTCTTACTTGCCTTTCTGTTAAACTATCCTTAACTTGATCCGGTAATTTCGAGGCACGAGTATTGGGATACATAAAAGGCGAGTCCGTTTCCACAACCAATCGATCTAGAGGTAAAGATCCCGATTCCAGAAGCTTCCGCACTCCCACATCTGATTTATCTTTACACAAGTATCCTTTAATAGAAAGTAATAATGGAAATAAATCATTCAAATTGATATAAACGTTAATTTTACCTGTTAGTCCTATGTAAAACCCTTTATCAAGATATGCGAGGGCTTGCTCTTGAGTACCTGTAAAACAATGTATCACAACAGGTGGTAGCTTAGCACTGTATTCATCTAGAACCTTCAGTAGATCTTCATGAGCGTCTCGTTCGTGTACAAATATTGGTTTGTTCGTTTCAATAGCTAATTCAACCTACAAGAGGTTTTAAACAAAGTTATTGACAATTTAAAAAAAATATATAGTATTTTCAAAATCAATTGAAACGAATCAATAATTTGATCAAATTACAAGTTATGGGTAAGGGGAAACAAACAGTGTCACAAAACTAATTTACAGAAGGTTTGTTCCAACCGACACGAAAACCGTACAATGTACGATGCAAATTCAGTTGACCAGCTGATTAGTGAATTTGATGTTACACTTTTATATTCACTAATCAGCAGCGTTGGAACAAACCTAGAGAAAACTTCCGATATGGTCAATGATGTAGATGTTCCGCTGAGAAGTGTTTTACGCCCCCTACTTTTTGTTTTATATATACATGTTTCATATGTTTCCAAGAAACCTATTTTTTAAAAATGTAGATCTGTCTGTCGGTTTGTCAACACGATAACTCAAAAAATTCCATTTTCATTAATTTTTTTAAGGTCATCTTAACAAAAAATTTTACTCCAACTTTAACCCTGAATATTTTCTACAAATATGAAATGGAAGAATTCAAATATTGTCAATAATTAAGATGCATATTTCCTCTATCGAATGGCGTAAGAAACAAATCGATATATAGCATAGTTTCGGAATTACAGAATTTTTTATGGAACCATGTTAAAAAAAATTCAAAAATTTTGCGGTCCTGACCAAAAAAATTGGAAATTTTGGTTGAATGTATGAAAAAAATTATGCAGTACCATGTATTTTAATACGAGCAATCCATTTGTTTGTTCAGTTTTATGAAAGTTTTGTTATTAAAGAAATTAAAAATATAAGTATAGTATTAAAAAAAAATGTTGGGTGAAAACTAAAAGCTTCTTTATATAAAGTGAAGTCATGTGCTAGATACCAGGGTTGGGCAAAATCTGATTTTTAGTAAAAAAATCAAAAACCATTGATATTTTTTCAAAAAATTTATATGATTTTTTAAATTTGAATATAAAATTTGAACATTTTGATTCTTTGAAACCATTGTTAATTATTTTAATATATAAGTCTACAAATTATAATACAATTTGCGGCTCAAAAACTTGTGACAACGCATTTGTCGCACTTCTTGCAAGAAAATTCTTGTCGCGATTTGTTTTCCTTCTGTCCTATACACTCACTATACAGTGCCGAGTACTGCCGAGTGAGGCACGAACGCGTTTGTTGTGCTTTTTGCAAGAATATTCCTGTCGAATTTCCTTCTCAACCTATAAATTGATGTTGCCCAACAATTTCACGCATTTCGCTAGTTAGGTTAGTTAAGTAAAGTGAAAACATATAAATAAAGTAAAATGAGTGGAAAAAAAGATACCCAATACGGCAGTTCTATATTAAGACAACAAATCCAAATAAACTGAGGTGTAGGGCTATTTGTAGAAAGTGCAAGAAATATCTTCAAGGGTTAGTCCAAAGACTTAAAGCACACCACGATGTTTGTAATTATCAAGAGAGGAATACAGGTAATTAAATTATTGATTTTATTTTATTTTTATTTAATAAAGATTTTTATTATTAACCCGGGAATGATCGCGTTTTTTTTGTTGATTCTCCAAGCACTTGATATTTTATTTTTGAGATAATTTAGTGAAAGTTTTGAGACATAAATATTAATTATAAGTTAAGTAACATAGTGTCATTTTTAATTATATATTCTGAGATATTTTGAAATATTTTTTAAATATATACGTATTATATTATAAGTAGATACATTTTTGATAAATAACAGAATACAACAAGGTAACAAATGTTTCTATGCATTACAAGACACATTTAAATCAAAGATATTGTCTTCAAACACAAAAATTAAAATATACAAGACAGTAATTAGACCAGTCGTACTTTACGCTGCAGAAACCTGGAATTTAACAAAAAAAGAGGAAAACACATTAGAAATCTGGGAAAGGAAAATACTGCGGAGAATAACGGCCCAATTAAAGAAAATGGAGTATGGAGAAAATTAAGAAACTACGAAATTAATGAAAAATTCAATAGCCCAATAATAACAAATTAAATAAGAAGTAAACGATTAAGGTGGGCAGGACATGTACAACGTCTAGGTAATGAAAGGTGTGTCAAGAAAATACAGGAAACTAAAAGACAAGGACGAAGAACAAGGGGACGACCGAAAACTAGATGGTTGGATGGTGTAGAAGAAGATCTTAAAGAAATTGGAATAAATGACTGGAAGAACAAAGCTAAAGACCGGAAAGAATGGAAAAGAATAGTAGAAGAAGTGTAATAAACACGAGATATGACATAGAAAATTTTAAGAACGCCCTATATAGACAATTTTTTCTTAATTCGAAATAATTATTAATTGTTGACCTCAACGAAAAGAAAGTGATACAAACAAAATGTGTTATCACAAGGTTAATAAAATATCACAGCTGACGATTGTGTCATGTTTTGTTTACCAATACGTTACAAATTTAAAAATACAGGAAACTAACCTTCACACAAGGTAAATTTTAGAATAAATAACGAGAAATTTTGAATCAAAAGAGAGAGACAGTAACTCTCCCCTGAAGTGGCCAGTCTAAGTACGGACGGTCCCTTCACCCTCAACAGTAATATTGTGCAGTTTGTGACTAGTGATATTCCAAAACGTAAGTTTTTAACATACAATTAATTTTTATATAGTGTATTGATCTGCTTTATTATATTTTCATTTACTAAACCGGGTGTCCCAAAAAGGTAGGGGACCCCACAGTTCTTTTTCGGTCATATCTACTGTATCACATACATCTGCGCCCCTCATCTACTATTAGAATCTAAAAAGTTATAGGTATTATCTTATGTTCAGGGACCATCTCCCTATATATCTGATTATTTGAAATTGCGCACAGATATTTATATTGTACAAGGGATCATATTTAGTCCTATCTTAAAGTTTCAACCGATAAATTTTCAGTCATATTACCGGACATCCAGATACCGGAGACATCATAATTAATCTTCCGAATTTTGTGGATATATATTGTATTCTACATATTCAAATTCTACGAGAATCGTAATTAGAATGCAAAGTGGGGGATATAGATTTTCTTTTTTTTATATTGTACCAGTTACCTAAATTTCACGAGATTCATAATTATTTTTTTCCAATCCCAGAAATTTTGGCAATATAGATATATGGTTTACAGGATAACGTATTTGTTCTAGTTCATAAAGTTTCGTTTGATTCCTATTTATTGCCTTAATTTTTGTGAAGGATACCCACCATAATTATCGCCAAAGGTATATTAGTTACTATTTTTTGTGTGACTTTCAGCATACTACTGTCATTATATGATTTACTGTAGTGTATAGGGTACCATAATTATTCCAGGTTAAGTACCAAAAAGAAATTCCGCTCGTTACTTTGTTATTTTTTTTTATATCACGTAGGCTATCCAAAAATCAGGAGTGAGCCGAGTTATTATATTTCATTCGATTGCAAAAACTTTCGTATATTTTTTTGTAATATATGCTTGTACATAATTAACCTTTCAGTTTATTTCCTTTAACCTCAGCCCTCACCCTCGTACAAGCCAAATAGGACGGGCCGACTCGACCTGCATTACGAACTCTGGCTTGGCACACTGTATAAGCCCAAGGGGTCCCACGACGACCTTGATCGCTCGAGCCAGGAACAACCCTTCCCTCGAGGTAATCCCGCAGGGAGATTTCTGGTTCTAAATTTTGTGCAACGAGGCACTGGTGACAGCACGCTGCAACGATTTTGTTCTTTGGATAGGAATCCGGTCACTACCAACAGAGAAAAAGGAAACCCGAAAAATAACCGATCACATTACACTGGTGTTGGATAAGGATAATTCCGACTCGATTACATTTATCGGGATAATACCGGTCCAATTACATTACACTGTTGACAGCGGTGGGATATCAGCAACATCGACTGAGTCGATCATTGCTTCATCATAAGAATAAATAAACAGGAAAGAGCCCAGAAGTATTACAGAAGCAAAGGACAGACTTCAGAGCAGAAACTAAATCACCGAATTCACAAACTCCCTACTGATTTAAAGCAGTAGGGTTGGCCAAGCGGCTGGCCACCGCTACCGGAAAAATGAGGCTAGGAATACCAATAGGGAGACTATGGACCTTAGGGTCTGAAAGTCAACGAGAAGAAGAAGATACATTTTTGAGATAATTTTAAAATTTTTTTGGTAGATATTATTTTTAACAAAGATAATATAATTTTTAAGTATTCATTTATAGATATTTTATGATATAGATTTTAGGCATATAGGATTGTTTTTAAATGTTAGGTGAAATCTAACACGTGGTCTTTAATGTAACTTATTTAACGCGACCTTTCCCAGGTTAATTAAAGATTATCTTTACTCTTTTATACTTACTTAGTTTTTAATTTTTTTCAACTTGAAAAAATAAATTTGCTTTGCATCTCTATTGAACATTTCCACTTTATTTTAAAATCAATAATTCAATACTATATCAATATATCATCAATTAATCAATTTCAATTATGTTTTTTCTCTTTCCAGAGAGTCCAACAACTTTTGAGCCAGTCCAAAAAAAGAAAGCAATCGAAACTCAGCCTATCATGAGTGGTTTTGTAATGCGGACTTCAACTTCTGAAAAACATAAAATTGATAAACAAATAGCAAAGGCAATTTTTGCTACTAATTCGAACTTCAGATGTATTGAGAATTTAGAGGTGAAAAAAGCCATTCAGTTATTAAGGCCTGGTTATACACCGCCCTCGAGAAAACGGCAGCAACAAGTCTTTTGGACAAAATCTATAAAGAGGAAAAAGAAAAATGTTTCTCCTCCCTGTCAGGACAGTCCGTAAATATGTCAATTGATGGGTGGTAAAATGTGCACAAAGAACCAGTGATATATGCAACGATAACCACTGAAGATGGACAAGCCCTCCTATACGAAACTATAGACACATCAGGAAATCCACATACTTCAGAATATTTAACTCAAATAGTTTGTGACCTGATTTCTTCATGTGAATTAAAATACAAGTGTACCGTAAAATCTTTTGTGACAGACAATGCAGCAAATATGACACTTATGAGAAAAACGTTATAAGAAAAAACGAACGCAAAAGTTATAACTTATGGCTGCTCTGCACATATTTTTAATTTACTGTGCAAGGACTTTCAAGTTAAAGATGTTAAAGAACATATGGTCAAAATTGTTAAGTATTTTCGAAACAACCATTTGGCTAGAGCTAAATTCAGTCAAGCAGGAGGCAGAGCTTTAGTCCTTCCAAGCGATGTGCGATGGAATAGCCTTGGCGACTGCTTAGAGATGTATGTCACTCAGTGGGACATCATATTAAAAATCTGTGAAGAAAATAAAAAGGAGATTGATTCCACTATTTACCAAAAAGTTTCAAATATTATGATTAAACATGCAGCGCAAGATTATTTAAACATTTTAAAACCTATATCAGTTGCTCTTGATACTGTGCAGAGGAAAAATGCTACTATCGCAGATGCTGTAGAGCAGTGGAAACATTTACAATATATCTTTGATGAAACTGTGGAATTACCATTACAAAAAACTGAACAATTTAATAATCAATATAAGCAAGCACTAACGCCATATCATTTTATAGCGTATATGTTGAATCCACAAAAAACAAAATACCAGTTAACACCAGAAGAAAAGAATATAGCTTTAGAAACAATTAACGAGTTATATGAAAACACTGGACTGTAATAAAGTTAAATGCCCGCAGTGCTCCATTTAAGCAAGTTATGTTTTCGGACGAAATAATAAAAAATGTAAACGGACTACAATGGTGGTTATCACAAAATGATGAGCCGAAAATCTTGAAACAGCTGCCAACAATAAAACAGTTCCTGTGTGCAACTGCTTCTTCAGCTTCAGTAGAACGCGTATTTAGCTCTTTTGGTCTTGTACACTCGGATATTAGAAACAGATTAGGCATAGAAAAAGGAGGAAAACTCGTGTTTTTGTTTAAATTGTATAACGAAAATGAACAGACTGAAAATATACAGTAATAAAATTTAGGCGTTACGTTTAGTTTAAGAATTTGGAATTATGTACTTCTTTTTTGTTGTTTTTGCTAAAAGCAGATACTTCTTTTGATTTTTGAGAAAACTTTTATATTATGTTGTTATCTGGTTCTGAATAAAAAAGAAAAAAATTGATTTTAAATCATGATTTTAATTTTAAAAATGAAGCGATTTAAATCATGATTTTAATCGTGATTTTAATCAGCCCAACCCAGCTAGGTACATAAACTGGTTTATTTTGCAGGTATCATTTGTATCTTAAGAAAGCTCTTACTGTATTCACTGATCAATTTCTAGAGTTCTGTCGTTATCTCCTTTTATGAAGATTCCTAAATACTTGAAACTTGTCTCTACTTCGTATTTGTATTCTATTTCAATTGGCTGCAGTTGAACTGTATTTCTGGATATAAACATTGCTTTTGTTTTCTCTTGATTTACCTTCAACCCTCTCTTTTTAGCTTCAATCATCAATTTTATAAAGATGTCCTTCAGTTCTACTATATTTCTTGATATTATCGCTACATCGTCTGCATAAGATAGGATTTGTGTCAATTTTGTTATTATGGTACCTGTTAAGCCGACAGCTGTGATGATTCCATCTAATGCAAAATTAAAAGGAGTTGTGACATTGTATCTCCTTGCCTCACAACGCTGTTAAATTCAAATTCCTTTGTTTGCCTTTCTTCTGTCTCTTGCTGCCGATCGCTCCATCATCATATTTATTAGTCTTCCCATTTTATCCAGTACTCCAATGTTTCTTAAATCTTCTTTAAGTATCTCTCTGTTTATTCTATCAAGCATTTTGTAATACCTCGACTCAATGTTTGAGTACCTCCATTCTTGTTTTTAGATTGATTAGTCCCATATTTTTATCACATTCCAGGTAAGAATGTTGTCTGATGGAAAATGTGAATGCTATCTAGTCGCTTCATATTATGGACAACATAGTGAAGAAACTCAACCATAAAATTTTTATTTTGACCACTGGTGGAGTCACAAAAAATGTGAAGATGGCGCACTTCCAGTGGTAGTTCATTGAAAATAAAATAAAAGAGAAATTATGACACTTTATCGGCTCTTTTTTTGACTAATATTCAGGATATGTACAAAACATTGATTTGCCTGAAGAGAGTCTATGAATGTTAAATGAAAATATAGATAGGTGTCGTCTATAATAAACATCATTGTTGTGATGTTGGGCAATGAAATGTTGTTTTAAAAATCCATGGAAATGGTTTCATATTCTATAGTTTTCCTAGCCTTCATTCTGGCAGCACACTTTTTATCATAGAAAACTAGAGCACGAGTTTTCTGCAATTTATTTTCTGTAGATAGTGCTTTTATCTGAGCAGCATCAATGCAATGAACTCATCACATTTGCTACATGTACCTGTTCTCAGTTAGCTTAATGAAATATTGAATTTTGTATTAAAAATATTACTGTAGCTGTCATACGATACAGATACAGCAGAATACTTCTCTTTAAATATCTGAAACATTTTGGTTATATTAGGTTCTCCATTTTTTTTTCAAAATAGGTTAATGGCTTTGGCTGAGGCCAATTAGCCAGACTATGTAGGTGTCTGATTATTTTATTTAAAATTTGTTTAATTTTTCTGCAGGATTGAGCACAGTAAATATGTTTATTTGTGTTAGTATTTTTTATTCTAATTCAACATTTTTTTTCATTTTCTTGTTTATATATATGTTATATAGGAAAAAATGCTTATGTTTAAGTAATGTTATGCAATGTCAAACATCAGATTACGATTTCCGTATTTTCATGAGAACGATGCTACGTTGCGTTTTTATAAAATAAACACATTAAGTAACACAAGTATCATGTTACAGAAGAATAATAATTTCTGCACTTTCATGGGAGCGACGCTACATCGAGTTCTCCATGAAAATAAACGCTGACGTTGATTTAACAAAATCTATAAATTCTTTGACTTTATGTAAAATAGTTAGTTACAATTATAATCTCAACCTATTAATTCTTTTTTATATAACATAAAACTGTGTAACTCAATAAAAATTGTTTTTAAAAAGTTTAATGTGAATTTGTGAATATAACAGTGGCGCAGTCAGTAGGATTCCTAAACACATTTAGAACAAGGATTGCCTAACTAAGTGTGGTGGTTCCTAAACCTTTAAGGAATTTTCAAGTACCAGCTCCAGATCTTCAAGAAGCAGACGGTCTCTCCGGCACCAGGAACACGCAAACTGCTAACCAGGTGTAGCAAAGCTCACGGATAAGGATTTCAGCTGCCAAGGAAGGAATAAAAATATTTACGTAAGAATCATCTCGTTGTATTTTTATTCAATATTTTGCAATTTATTTTTTATTTTTACCAAGTTCTATTGTCATAATTTACTTTTATTTTGAATACAATCATTTTAATATAAAGCAAAATGCCTGAAACACGTAGTGCAACAAACACTAATTCCAATGCTAATACTCCAGTTGCTCAAACCGGTCAAGCGTCAAGTATAGAACCTTACAGATTATCCGAAATATTTTCAATAATTCCGGAATATGACGGTAATCAAATTTTCTTAAATACTTTTATAAATGCTTGTAAAACAGCTTACAGAATGGCCGGCAACGACCAAAAAGTACTTTTAACTGTTCATATAAAAAACAAACTTAAAGGAAGAGCCGCTGAATTAATTAATTCACGCGACCCTTCAAATTGGGAAGAAATTAAAACATTATTAAATACTCACTTTGGAGATTCTCGCGACTTAAATTCATTAATTCAAGACCTTCAAAGAATGAAACAACTACCAAACGAATCGCCTTTAATTTTTGTTTGGAGATTACAAACTCTGGAAGCAAAAATGTATTCAGCTATAAGTAAACAACAGCATTTAACAACAGATCAAAAAGTAGCACAAACACGTCTTATAGAATCATTAACTTTGAATACTTTATTAACCGGTCTAGATCCAAAAATTGGTCAAATTGTTAGAGCTAGTAATCCAATAAGTGTTTTATCAGCTATTTCACGAATCAGAAGAGAACTTCAATTAACTTACTATGAAAACCACAAACCTCAGACTAATTGTAATACAAATAATATACCTACTCGTAGATTTAGCCAAAATTCACCAAAACAATGTAATTTTTGTCATAGAATAGGACATACTATAAATGAGTGTCTCACACGTCAAAGACAATCTCAAAATTTAGCTCAGGGTTCCTTTAGACCAAATCAAACTCCTAATTCACATAACCAAACAGGCCAAAATTTTCAACAAAGGCCACAATTTCAAAATAACCAACAAAATCAAAATCGCCCATCTGTAATTAGACCAAATCCAAGTTTTAGACCTCAAGGACCACCGTGAAATCGACCCAACACAAATTTTAATCAACAAAGAACTTTTCATTTCAATCGAAATCGTGATTTTAACAAACACTCTCATAACAGTTATGACTATTATACAGATGATAGTCAAAATTATTATGAAAATCAAGAACAATATTCCGATAATTCACTTGATTATCAAGAATATTACCAAGAAATTAACCCCAGTGCTCCTGACTATTATACTGTTAATAGTGGAATAGAGAAAAACTATTATACTGCTGATAGTGATCCTAACTCTGATAATGGTGTACCAGTTTGCAATACGAATGAAGGCGAAACTTTCGATTATAAATATATCGAACAAGACAATTTTAATTATAATAATGAAAATGTTTATAATTTTGATTCTGATAACCTCCTAAATCCAAATCATGATTATTATCAGGATTTTCGACAAGGCCCTTTTCAAACGAAAACCCCAGATCCGCTAAACAATCAAACTTCAAATTTGTCGATCCCAGACCTCAGTTCACAAATCCAAATCATGAGCTTGAACAGTCCAGAATCGGACTGCCTCGAACAGATGTTCATGTAAAAAATACCTTACCGGTAAATTCTAAAAACTTATATTATATTAAAGACAGAACAAACACTTATAAAATTCTAATTGATACAGGTGCTGGATTATCAATTTTCAAGCCCAAAACATGCGAAAATTATAGAAATCGATCCCCTGAAAATGTAATTATTCAAGGTATAACGAACCAAAAAATAAGAGTTAACGAATCAACCCTTATTCCATTTAAACCTAACGATCCACACAGAGTATTTATTTGTAATTTAGATAATGATTTTGATGGATTATTAGGCATGGATTTTTTAGAACATAATTGCATAGTTGATCTAAAAAATAAACAACTTATTACTGATTTCAAAATTGTACCATTATTTAAAGTAACAGATAATGAAACTACCAATATTTCAATTGAAAACCAATTCCCACAAATTTACAAAAATATAATTTCCATTGAACCTAGGACTGAGCAAATCTTTAAACTAAAATGCGATTTAGTTAATACTGATGCTATACTGGTAGGTCAAGAAGTAGAGAAAGTTAAACTACCAAACGCATTAGTTAAAATAAATGAAAAAGGAGAATTTTTTTGTTTCAGTATTAAATGTTAATTGTATACCTAAAACTGTAACATTTTCAAAACTTAACTTAGAACCATATGAAATAAATACTGTAAATAATATTCAACAAACTACCCAAGAAATGTGCACCAATAGAACATCGGAATTAAAAAATCAACTAAGACTTGATCATCTTAATGAAGAAGAACGAGACTTAATTTCCCAACTTTGTCATGATTTTTCTGACATTTTTTATTTAGAAGTAGACATACTTACTTTCACCAACGTAATAAAACATTCCATAGATACGCAAATTTTAAGCCCACTTATGTAAAATCATATCGCTATCCCCAAATTCATAAACAAGAGGTGAAAGATCAGATCAATAAAATTCTTTCACAAAACCTTGTGCCCAAGAAGCTCGACGCGTCAGGTAAACAAAAAAGGCGTGTTGTCGTAGACTACAGAAAACTGAATGAGGTTACTGTAGACGACAAATACCCGTTACCAAACATTGGAGATTTATTGGACCAGCTTGGTAAATGTCAATATTTCACGACACTAGATCTTGCATCAGGCTTTCATCAAATTGAAATAATGCCTGAAGATATACCAAAGACCGCCTTCACAGTTGAAAACGGACATTTCGAATTCCTCAGAATGCCGTACGGTGCACCTTCAACATTCCAGAGGGTCATGGACAATGTCCTTGCTGGAATTCAAAACGAGCGATGTCTTGTCTATATGGACGACATCATCGTCTGTTCACCGACAATTCAAGAACATATTACCCGCTTAACAGAAGTATTCAAGAGACTTCAAAAAGCTAACTTAAAACTTCAGCCGAATTCTTGAGAAAAGAAGTCGCCTACCTTGGACATTTAATCACGGAAGATGGCGTTAAGCCGTTTCCGGCAAAAATTGAATGCGTCCAAAAATTCCCTCAACCTACGAACCAAAAGGAAATAAAATCCTTTTTGGGACTCGCTGGTTACTTCAGAAGATTTATACCGAACTTCGCTAAAATTTCCAAACCAATGACAAAACTTTTACAAAAAGATGTCCCATTTAATTTTGACTCCGAATGTCAAAAGTCATTCCAAGAATTAAAAAATGCTCTTACCTCTACTCCGATATTGATATACCCAAACTTTGAAGAACGATTTCTTTTAACTACCGATGCTAGCGCATTTGCATTCGGTGCGGTTTTGTCACAAGGCCCAATAGGTAAGGATTTACCGATAGCCTATGCGTCTAGGACATTGTGCAAAGCAGAAACCAAATACTCTACGATAGAGAGAGAACTTTTGGCAATTGTGTGGGCAGTTAAACACTTTAGACCCTATTTATATGGCCGAAAATTTACCCTTATAACTGACCACCGTCCACTTACTTGGTTATTCTCTATAAAAGACCCCGGTAGTCGTCTAGCACGATGGCGCCTCAAATTAGAGGAATACGACTATCAAATTGAATTCAAATCTGGCAAATCCAATAAAAATGCTGATGCCCTTTCTCGAATAAAAATTAACCACATAAATGACTTTGATTCATTTCGTTCAAAATTAGGAAACTTTAAATATTTACCTTACCCAATTTATCCCGTTCTTGAAGATGCAGGGAGATCCCAACAAACTGAAAATAAACCTGAAATTGACTGGGATGTCGCTGCAGAAGAATTTTTGTCTTTTGAGGAACTTTATAAAACAAAATCACTGATTGACTATTCTAAAATAGAATATTCCAATAATCATCTACTAGACAAACAAAATAAAAACATTTTAACCTTTTTTCAACAAAACAATTTACAAGATTTTCATGAAAAAATATTTGAGGAAAACCCCGACTTTTCTTATGCAAAAATTAATGTACTTAGCAGTAAAACTGTCAAAAAGAGAAAATACCTTATTATTGCTATACCATGGGATCCAGACAGTATTAGTGAATACTTATTTGCAGCAATTTACAGAAATCGAGATTTATTTAAACCTTCAGAAAAATATTTTATCGAAAATAATCCTGACATACCAATACTAGAAACACTATCATTTCTACTTTCGGAAGTTGACGTAAAATTCACTATTTGTCAAAATATTACCAAAGAGCCAGAACAAAATCAAATACCTATTATCTTAGATCAATTCCATAATGGCAAAAGCCACCTTCACCGCGGAATTAATGAAACTATTAGGCGAATACGACAAAAATATAATTTGGCCGGCCTCAATCGTGGTGTCGAAAATTATATTAAGTCGTGCCGGGCATGCCAAGAGACAAAAATATGTCGCAAAAATTTGGACAGTCCCCTCGTTATAACTGAAACCCCTAAAACACCTTTTGAACGTATTAATATTGATATTTTTGAGGTACCTCAAAGAAATTACGCTCTTACGATAAGAGACGAACTAACAAAATTTTCTCAAGCATATCCGCTTGTACAGTTATCTACGCATCAAAAGTTGTGTCGCGATGTTTACGTGTACCCTATAGACGATAACGCGATATGTGAAGCCCGTTTGTTAAGACAATATAAAACATTTCCTGCGAATTGTAAAAGTGCGGTAGTCAACGGACAAGGTTATAATGTGCAAAAACTCGAAGAAAACGTGTGGCTAGTGTCGATTGCCGAACCGGTACACGTGACCATAAGTCTTCCAGAGACAAAAACGAAAACATTAACCGTAAATGAAAATTCTATTTTACAGCTATACTCAGGATATTCCGCTTTTGTTGGCATTACTAAAATACAAGCTAATACCAGAAAAACTATAAACATTCCTCATGTACTTCATCCCGTAATGGTTGATTACAACTGTTGTCTGGACATTCCAAACAAAGTAGAAGTACCCAAAATAGAACCACTAGATCTTAATAACATTAACTTGAATGATCTGCAAGTGACAAAACACAAACTGGACCAATACTCAAAAAGTTTAGATGAACTCATAAACAAACCGTTTGTTGAGAAAAATATTTCTTGGTTCACATATACTACGATCTCACTCATCGTTGCCTTGATCGTCCTCTACACCTGTTACAAGTGTAAAAATATTAAATTCAACAAATCGCCAGGAAAGCCTGTTCCGGACCAACCAAATGATGTTTTTATCAAAATTCATAACATTCTGCCAAAAAGAAGACCCAAACTTGGAACCGAAGCCTCTGAGAAAGTGGAAACCGAAAATTGATAATTTTATGGTTTGATGTATACCTTTATATTTTTATTTTTTGTGTATTTTCCTTTTAATCTTGAAATCTCTGTATATATTGTATTGTCTATTTTATATTTTATGTATTTTGGTTTTTATTCTCAAAATTGTTGTTTATCAAACAACAATTTTAATTAAGGGTGGAGTTGTTATATAGGAAAAAATGCTTATGTTTAAGTAATGTTAGGCAATGTCAAGCATCAGATTACGATTTCCATATTTTCATGAGAAGGATGCTACGTTGCGTTTTTATAAAATAAACACATTAAGTAACACAAATATCATGTTACAGAAGAATAATGATTTCTGCACTTTCATGGGAGGACGCTACATCGAGTTCTCCATGAAAATAAACGCTGACGTTGATTTAACAAAATCTATAAATTCTTTGACTTTATGTAAAATAGTTAGTTACAATTATAATCTCAACCTATTAATTCTTTTTTATATAACATAAAACTGTGTAACTCAATAAAAATTGTTTTTAAAAAGTTTAATGTGAATTTGTGAATATAACACACACACACATATATATATATATATATATATATATATATATATATATATATATATATATATATATATATATATATTAATAATCATTTTTTTCCATAATTTGTTATTTATTTTTATTTTTTAAACCTTTTTTTCATATTTTTTTTTAAATCATTTTTTTTTCTCATAATGTGTTTTTTATTTATTTTTTTCTATTTTATTTTTTCTAATTTAATAATTGTTAGTAATTACAAATACAATGTTGTGTTTGCATAATTGCTTACAAATTTTACAATTTAAGTTTGCAGTTTATTATGTATTGGTACAGTATGGAAAGAGTGTTTATACTTTCTGAAAAAATAATACAATTTAGGTCTATTGGAAGGGTTATATTGGCAGTTATTAGTTGATTATATAATTTCCTAATATTTTGGGTATGTAACGGACATTCAAGTAGGATGTGTGTCAGTGTACCTATATCTCCACAGGAACAATATGGGTTATCAATCATTTTTAGCCGATGTTTGTATACAGGAGTAAGTGCATGATTTGCACGCACTCGATTTATTGAAACTATAAAATTTCTGTTCACCTCTTTGTAGAACCAACTTTGTTTAGGGATCCTATCCTGATGTTTTTTAAAGTTTAATCCAGTTGTAGATTCATTATAGAGTTTTTGCCAGTTTTCTTTAATTTTCTGTTTTTGTGATTTGAATACGTCGGAGGGTGGTAATTTAAGTTGGAGTTTTTCTCCTGTTTTTATGGCTTCCTTTGCAAATTTATCAGCTGTTTTGTTACCAGTTATACCAACATGAGCTTTTATCCATACATATATGACTATTTTGTTATTTGTGTGAATTTCGTGGTATAAGTTCAAAATGTTTGCTTCAATATGTACATATTTTTAATCTGTCCACTGCGCATTTACTGTCTGTAAATATTACATATCTATTTTTAACTGAATTCAATATGTATTTCATTGCTTGTAAAATTGCTGTTATTTCTGCTGTATATATAGAAGCCTCCTTTGGTAAAGTATATTTGGAATGATGTTTTTTGTTTGTTGTAGAACACGCAGCCTGTTTGTTCATTTGCTTTTGAACCATCTGTAAATATATATTCGTAATTTGGCCAGAATTTGTTTTTGAATTTATTGAATTTGGTTTGAGTCAGGTTTGGTATTTCGTCTTGAATTTCGAAATAATATGTTGGTATTTTGTGAACGTAGAGATTTTCAGGTAGATATGTAAAGTTAGGTAGTTTCCCGTTTGTATGTAATTTGTGTTGGTAGCTAGATATTTCCATAAGACTTTCCACTATAACTGGTTTTTTTTTTGAGTACCAATATTTATAGGTGAGGACCTGAACTGTTAATGATTGTAACCTGTTGAGGTATGATGCTTCCTTTGCTATTATTTTAGTAATAAACATATTACTGAGTAATTGTCTTCTTAGTTTGAGAGGTGGTATTATTGCTTCCGCTTGCATAATATTTATAGGGGTGGATCTGTTATATCCTAGGCATATTCTCAAACATTTATTCTGTTGGGCTTCAATTTTGTTTAAGTGTGTTTCAGCTGCTGTCCCATATAGATGACTTCCATAATCTATAATTGACCTTACCATTGTTTTATAAAAGAGTAATGCCATATTTGGATCCGCTCCCCAGTTTGTATTGCAGAAAGCTCTTAATATATTCATTGAATTTTCAGTTCTTTTGATTACTTGGTGTATACAGTCTTTCCATAAAAGTTTCTTGTCTAACAGTAATCCAAGGTATTTGATGGTATTTTTTATGGGAAAAGTGTATTTACCTAGGGTTATCAGATTTTACGGACAACTTCTACTTCTGGAAAAGATACATACTTCGGTCTTGGTTTCTGATATAGACTGCCCAATATTATCAAGCCATTTTTGGATTGGACCAAATTCCGCGTTAATAATTTTTGTACATCTTTCCGCTGATTTTTCTGTGGTGTATAACACAATATCATCGGCGTATTGTACTATTTTAGATTTTGGTGATATGATTTTTTCAATATCCATTGTATAGAGGGTGAATAGGATTGGACTGAGAATGCTGCCTTGTGGTAAACCATCTCTGAAAATTCTTGGATCTGAAATGTGATGGTTCATTTTTAAGGAGACTGATCTATTTGAATATGCGTTTTCTTAATGAAATTTGCCATATGGGTTTGTAATCCTATGTTGATGAGTTTTTCCTCCAGTAAATTCAATTGGACATTATCGAAAGCTGATGCTACATCGATAAATGTAGCTAAAGTGTGGTGTTTTTGTGAATAACCCAGATAAATATCATTTACTAATATTGTTAGAGGTTCTTGGTTCTTCACTTAAATACGAACTCTTGAAGAGATGGCGCTTGAATGAACCAATATGTTCCTGAATTTCGCTACTAACAGCAGGGTTTAATTTACCATATTTTCCTCCTTTGTCGACAGGAGCAGCTCCGGAAGTTTTTAGAGCGGATTGAATATGAACCAGTTTGGCTCTAGTAATGCTATGAATTGCAGTAAACGCACGAGAGCAAATTTCTACTTCTGTGTTTCCCCTCTTCACCCGTTCTTGGTAACGGAAAGTAGCATCATCATATTGTTCACCCACTGCGTCGGGTTGTCGTGATCTGCGTCTTAAATCGGGCAATCATTTGCACTTGCAATCATCACCTAGTGAGACTGCAACCTTAACTTCTACATATCATCAGATGTTCTATGTTTCTTACTTTGTTTCACTATGTTTTCACATGAATATTCTTCACTACTTACACTCATCGTAACGTACGTTTACAGTTACCAAAACATGACTGATTACCGCACTTTATTGCTGTTGTGCAATTATTTGAACTACATTGGTTTTTTCCTAGTAGGGCACGGACATCATTGGTTTTTAACCACTATGGTTATTTCTAAATCCATAATCATTCGGACACCATTTGTTTTATGAACATACAATTTGGTACTTGATCAAGAGAGAGATTATTATAATAAGAGGAGTAGAAGACAACATTGTGGAAGAACATAAACAAATGAAACATAAAGTGGGGAAAGTATGAAAGGAAATTGGAGTTGAAATAGAACCAGAACATTATTTTGATAAAATTAGAAAAATGGGAAAACCAAAAAATGGTACAAACAGATCTATATTAACTAATAGGCACCAACGTTTGAATTGATGAAGATTACGCAAAACAAATTGTCGAGGAGAGAAAAACCATAATTCTATATCTAAAAGAGAAAATAATGAAAGAACATAAAGCTGTTATTGAATATAATAAGTTAATCAACAGTAATATTTATGGAGTAGATGACACAAACACAACTACATTCCAAAGAGCGATGGCCCCAGAGGACAACAAACAGAAAATAAATTAAAGATCACCAGAAACATATGGTATTGATGATAAAATAACGAAAAACGTGAGAAATGCAAAAAATTAATAGGAAAGGTAAATGATAAAAATGGAAAAAGACCTAAAAATGACAAGGAAAACTCAAATTGAAATATCTATGACAATTGAAACGTAAATCTAATGGGAAACGAGAACACACGTAATAGTAGAAATACAAATAAAAACATCACAATGCCTGAAATCAAAAAAACGAATAAAAATAAAAACATAATTAATGACATCAATGAAAACATGGGGAACATTGCAACATGGAATGTCACAGAACTGGCAGGTAATATCATAAATTAATACAGATATACTGGAGTGAATGGAATGAACAAATACAAACCCAACCCATGTAAAGATGAAGAAACAAAAATAGAAAGAGTATGTACAAAAAACAATGAAAGCTACAAAGCTGAAAGATCTAAAACCAAAAAGATGGTAAAAAGAATAATACAAGTTATATCAAGAACAAACACAGTGTTATACAAAGGGAAGACACAGAAATTATGGATAGATGGAAAGAGAGGGTATTTCAAATAATTATTGAATGTAGAAAATGAGCGTGAATTAATGAATGATAAACAAGAAATCATTAATCAAGATGAAGATAATATAGACAACGAATTGATAACAATGGACAAAGTCAAAGATGCTATACATACACTAAAAAGAGGCATGACAATATCACCACTAAAATGCTACAGAACTTGGGAGACAAATGACTTCAACTGATTACAAACATGTTTAATAGAATATAGAAAGAAGAGAAAATTCTGGAAGATTGGGAACTAAGAGTAGTCATACCATTATTTAAAAAAGGTGGAAGGCAGTAACTGTAACAATTATCGCGTTACTAAGTATGGCACTGAAAGTCTATGAAAGAATTTTAGAGAAGCGACTACGGGAGACAATAGACCTTCAGTTGGAACAGTCACAAAGCGGCTTCAGAAAGGGAAGAAATACCCATAACCAAAAATTTTCAATTCGGCAGATTATAGAGAAAAAGCATTCACAAGATGAAAAAGTATACTTAGAGTTTATAGATATACAGAATGCATTTGATAGCATCCCAAGAAATCTAGTTTGGCAAAGCTTGCCACAAAGAGGTGTTGGAAAGAAATTAAGAAACATCTATAAAACAACTAGAAATTATGTGAGGAAAGACAATGAGCAATCTGCAGAATTTGTAACAAAGGAGGGTCTAATGCAAGGGAGTCCTGTACTAAGGAACTAAAAGGAAAGGTAAAGCAAATACACGTATGATACAGAAATATGGAAGGTGTCAACATATCTGAGTGTGTTTTTGTGGATGATTTAGTTATCTTCGGAAAGAACGAAAGAGACCTCCAACATAATTTATTGGCATGGAAAGAGTCTAAAAATTCGGAATATGCATATAAAAATAGAAAAAAGTAAGTAATAGTGATAGAAAAAGAAGATGACAGCTTATAATAATAATAATTAGTGTACTTTATTGGGTCACCCAATAGGCCATCGACCGAGGTCCTTCAGCCTGTTACAATATATTACATGGTGGTTTGTATAATTATTAGATAATAGTATTGAATTAAAAATATATGTAAAGAGGAAAAAAACCAAAAAAAATTGGTATGTGGTCTTCTTTCTTGATTCCTGTTTGTACAGAACTAGCTTAGTATCTCTAGGTTGTGTTATTTATGTGCAAACTTTTCAGAGAGGTTGTGTATGCGTTGATTTATGGGGACAATTCCTGTTGTTTCGTACAGTAGGTTATTGGGTGGGTTGTGCAGAGGATTTCTGGGGTGTCTTATCTAAATCTTCGTTATGGTTCTCAAGGAAGTGGTTTCTGCAGTTTGAAGTGTATTGATGGTAGGAGTCTTCCCAATAAGGTATATTGGGTGACAGTATTCTAGGATAGGTCGGCATATTGAACTATAAATATATATATATATATATATATATATATATATATATGCAGCTGTTTTCTTACTTATCCCTGAATTCTTGAATGTTAAGCTCCAAAAGTGTTTGCTCCTACTGTTACATTTCTCTTTATATTGTTAGCATGTTGTTTAAAGTTCAATTTGTGGTCTATGTCTACCCCCAGTTACCTCACATAGTTTACACAGTGAATGTCTTTGCCGTCTATATTTATTTTAGGTGAGTGGTGAATTATTGTGGTTAAATATTATATATTGTGACTTGTCTGGATTAACTTTCAGCCTCCATTTGTTGAACCAGATCAGGGTCCTGTCTAACAATACTTGTAGATTTTCAATGGTTTTCGAGAGGGTTCTGTAGTGACTAGTCAAGGCCGTGTCATCAGCATACTGCAAAATGTAACGATTGTTATTGAAGTAGTCTTGTTGATGACTGTAGTTGTACATGTCGTGACAGTAAACATTATATAGAAGAGGAGACAATGGCGATCCTTGTGGAACTCCTTGTTTGTTGTGGAATGTTGCCGAGTATTGGTCGTTGACTTTGACTTGCAAAGTTCTCAAGATAGACTTTCAGGAGCAGGATCAAATATCGAGAGCATTCTAGTATCATTAGTTTGTAGAGTAGTCCTTTGTGCCAAATACTATCAAATGCCTTGCTTATATCAAGAAATAGGGCTGCAGAGTGGTTTCCCATTAGTTGGTTAGCTTGAATGTTGGATATTAAAATGGTTACTGGGCGAATGGTAGAAGTTTGATGTTTAAAGCTGAATTCGAGTTGCTTTCCCAAAACTGAAAGAAGAGTGATAGGACAGTAGTTTTTTGTTCTATGATGGTTCGTATTAGGTATAGGAATGGTGATAATGATTCCTTACTTCCACTCACTAGGAAAGTAGTGATGCTTCAAACAGTACTCGTATATTTTGATGAGATATCTGTGTATCTTTTCACTCAGTTTTCGTAATAGATCTTTAGTAATGTGGTCATGTCCTGGAGCAGTACTCTTTCCTTTGCTTAATATTTCAAAATACACATCTTATATATTACTGTTGTGTGCTATGTGTTCCCCTTCAAAGTATTCATCATGCCACTGTCCGATTTCATCATATATTTGTTGGTCGTATTGGGGTTCATGGTTTTCTCTGAACGTTTTCTTGTAGTAATTTGCAAATACCTCTGCTTTTTCTTCATAGGTGGCATACACAATGTTGTTTTCTTCAATTGGCTGTGATTTTAATATTCCTTTGTAGTTTGTTAGTTTTTTAATTTGTTGCCAGTAATCTTTACCTTTTCTAGCATTTATTTCAGTACACACTGTAGCCCATTTGTGTTCTTTGTATTGTCTAATTAGGGCTTGTACATTCTTGTTGTAATTGTTTAGTATGGTGGTAGTTCGTAGATGTAGTGCTCTATTTTCAGGTCTGGACTGTTTTCTATTGTGAGTGATGTTATTGTGGCATTGAATTGTTCAATTTTTCCTCTATCAATCGAATCGTCCCCCAAACGATCAATGTACTCCTCCAACTTTTCCTTAAGTTTGTCTATATCACACTTCTTGATGTCCTTTTTTATTATTTCTTGCTCTATGATTCGTTTTTGTAGGTCGATGGTTATTTCTATTGCATCATGTTCTGTTTCTAAGTCTGGATGGGTTTCTACTGTTACTATATTATTTTTGATGTATTTCGTGTATATTATACGATCTGGTGTAGAGTCTGGGTTATTGGCCATTCTAAAGGTTGAAGGAGTAAACGCCATTTCGAGGGTGCATTATTGATAAAATCCTTTATTTGTCTGCTTTTATTCCAATTCACATTTAGATCTCCTACAATCACAGCATATTTGTATAGGAGGGTTTGTTGAAAAGCGTTTGTTCGATGGGTGCATTTGGGTGAATATATACAAGAAAAATGTGTAGTTTATCTCCTAGAAATGGAATTGAGAAGTGAAGCACCTCATTAAGCGGGTTATTCATTTTGGGAGGGTTTTCTTTTAGCGTTTTTAGTCCTGGATGTGTCTGTATCAAACTTCCACCACGCACATTAGTGTTCACTATGTTTCCATTTAGTTGTAGAATGTTCCAGTTTATGTAGTTTGTGTTACTATTTTCTTTTGTTTTTGACTACACAAATAATGCACAGTTTATTTTATGCCTCTCAATAATGTTGTTGATGAGGTGTTTTCTCGGTGAGTAACTGTTGAGATTGGCGTACATGATTTTAAGTGTCGATGTGAACTTGAATATTATTATTCCCTTGGATAGGTTGAGTGGCCAAAGTCGTCAAAGGTTGCTCCAAGTCGAACATCAAAATATAGTCTGTTTCCCGAGAAATGCGCAGCCTTGTCTATGGAGTATTGGGCGACGAATTTTTTCCTCAGCTTTGCAATTATTTCATATCTGTTGGTGCTATTCATTTTATTTAGTTTGTTGACATGTGTCAGTAATCATATCGTGAATTGTGACTGCTGAATGTATTTTGGAGTTTTTGGTTATTTTCGGGTCGATTTCGTGGGATTTCTTGTTGAGTGTCGTAATCTGAGTATTAGGAATTCCTTAGTCTACAAGGGCACTTCAAGGACCATGCTGAATGGTCTTCTGCTCCGCATGATGCACATTTTGGTGGTAGATGACTGGTTGCATTTACTATAGTGGTGAGGACCTTCACATTTGGTGCATTTTATAGGTGTTGTGCAGTGTTCACGTGTGTGAGCAAATGCTTGACAGCGAGAACATGGTTGTGGGATTGGTGCCGGGTAGTATCTGTGTTTATAGAACATCCCCTCCACCAGCAACTTTTCTGATGCCTCCAAACAGGGTGTGATTACTCTAATCATTAATGTTGGTTTGTTTGCTGCTCTTGATATAATTCGTTTGCAATAACGATGTTCTATTTTGCATTTTGTTAAGTGTTCACTAATTTCGTTTTCGGAAAAGTCGTGTTTGACCGAACCTATCACGATACTATATGAATCACCAGAGTCAGGTAAGTGGGTGTTTGTGATGCTTGGGTTTCCTTATAATTTGATATTTTTTTATCGGAAATTAGTTGGAGAAGAGTGTCTGTTATAGTTGTTTTGTTTAGATTGGATTTGAGCAGAAAGCTCTGCTTTGTTGAAAGTATTACATCCTCTGTGTTTGGATGAACTGTGTCCCATATGTCTGAGCATTTTTTACATGTTAAGTCTTCAGGGGCCTTTATGCAGAATAAGTATTTAAATGGTTTGTTTGTGATCTCCCTCATTTTTGCAGAGAAATTTGGTCTGTAGAGTGAGTTTGTGGGATTTGTTTCATTTGTTGCCTTGTTTTTGTCTTGCAGTGTATTTTCTTTTGAAGCTCTCTTCATGTATGTTTTTATTGATATTGCTTCTGCTTGGCTGATAATTTTTTGTTCATATTTAGTGTTCAGCTTGTTTTGCTTGATTGCTGTTAGTAGGGAGGCCAAATATCACTCTGTGGATATCTTCAGCATCAGGAATAAATTGTTTTCGGTTATTCAATGTAGGGG
The DNA here is from genome assembly GCA_963921935.1 of Galeruca laticollis. Lineage (NCBI taxonomy): Eukaryota > Metazoa > Arthropoda > Insecta > Coleoptera > Chrysomelidae > Galeruca > Galeruca laticollis. Next base: position 109,722,381 of record OY998180.1, read on the forward strand.
AGTTTCCTCGCCTTTTCCTTTTGTAATGCACTTTTCTCCATGTTCCATTGTCCTCTCTGAGTATTCTCCATCATTTGAACTGCTCATGGTGATGTTTTGTCTCCTGGACTATTGTTAAAGTTCTCTAAATCACGTCTGCTCTCTTTGGTAGCTAGCAGGTTACTCTCTTGATGTTACGCCACTGGTAGAATTAAATGTCCCCAATAGCTGATACTTTTGGAATTAGTTGATGAAAGCTTAAATTTACAAATAGTAGGAACTGAACTAGAACTAGTTAATAATTTCAGATATTTAGGAATACAGATACAAAGTATCAGAAAACAAGAAACAAATAAACGAAACGATAAGTGTCCCAGTAAAAGTATACTATATTTTAAATAAAAATGTCCTGCATAGAAAAGAGGTATCCAAACAAACGAAGCTAAATGTTTATAGAGTGGTATATTGCCTAATTCTTACATATGGTTGTGAAAGCTGGGATCTTACAAAATCACTCAAGAGCAAACCGCAGGCAGCAGAAATGAAGTACTTACGTAAAGTGAAAGGAGTAGCTAGAAGGGATAAAATAAGAAATTAAATCATAAGGGAAGAGTTAAATATCGAACCAATAATGAAAAAGATTCAGAGGCAACATGTCACCAGAATGGATAATAATATACCTGTTAAGAAGATATTTTGGCACTACAGAACAAACGGGACGTCCAAGGCAAACATGGAACAATGCGGATGCGGAAATTCTAGGGAAGAGGAATATTTCTCGGACTGAAGCAACTGCAAAGGCTCGAAACAAAAACGAATGGGCCAAACTTGTGTATAAAAAGTAAAAAAGCCACCATGACACCGTAGGATAAACCGGGGTTAAGATTATGTATGTATGTATTAGTACTTGACAATACCAACATAATCTCATGATTAACTGCATTTCCCCATTAAGTTGACTTCATTTGTTTTTCCCCTCATCCTTCAAGTATTTTCCAATAATTTTTAGAATAAATTAGGAAACCACGATTTAAAACTTCTAAATGCTCTTATAATATGTATTTTTCCAAAATTAAATTATTAATTTGTTTAATTTATTATAAAATCTGTTTTGAAGTCAAATATTTAATGTAAACTTTGTAGATAATACTGACTAATTATACACAATTACGTAAATGACAAATTAACTACTATGATTCATCAGCAAACACAAACAAAACATATGGATCAAACAAAAACTAATTAACAAGCACTTAAAAATTGTATAATCATTTTAAATTTAATTAAAATAAAAGTGATCATTTGTTTGCTGACATAATTTTACTACATTTTCCATATAAAGTATAATTTAAGATACATACATGCTTTCTGAACACCAATTTCTGATCTTCTGGATCTGAAAAATTTCTGTTGTAGTCTAATCCACATTCTCCGATTGCTACACACTCTGTATTATTTGCTATATGCCTCAATTCATCCCACGATTCGTCTGTATAAGATTTTGCATCATGAGGGTGTATACCTTTAAAATTGGACAATATAATAACATTACAAGAGTATAATAAGCTTTAGATACCTGCAGTTGAGTATAATGTATCTGGATATATTCTGGTTAATCTGAGAGCCTCTTTGCTTGCCTTTACAGATGTTCCAGTTACCATAATTTTTCTAACACCTATAAATTAAATTAAGTACTTGGACTAATAATTTTTTTAAGGAATTTTACTCAACAGTTTTAGATTAATTTAAGAGTTATCATAATTAATATAATAGAAATTACGCTTACCTGAATCTTTGGCTCTCTGAATAACAGAATCTAAATCTCTGCCGTACTTTTTATTTGTAAGATTAGCACCAATATCAATAAGAATGTAATTTTCGTAGTATTTTTCCATATCCACTAAATCTAGTTCCTGGTTTTCTACTTGAGCTGCCATGTTACGTAAATATGTTTGACGATGAACAATCAAAAATTTTAATTGGCAATTAAAATAAATATAATCTAATTATGAAAAACTAACTACAAGCATTTAAATCTTAGATCCAGTTCTAGCGTTCGTGTCAAAAATTTACTTGTTGATGTCTACTGTCAAATAACCTCCAAATATTCTTCTCTACACTTCTCTTAACGAATGTACATACGACAGCTAAGCTCTAAGCTATCTAGTTATATATTATTCTATATTCATAAAGATAGAGGCGGGAATAATATTTTAAGCTCGTTATCACTAGCTTATAAAAAGCTGCTTTTTGGTACTGCATTACAAGCCACTTTCTAGCTTGTAATTGCTATTTAATTGCAATGTTCAGTTTAGAACGAAGGTAATAATAAATCTTCTTTTAGTAATATCTTTTGCAGCGGTGCAGATAGGAGTGAGCTCTGTTCGAGCAACACTTGCATTGCAGCCCATCGTCCATGTAATGTTTAGATTCAGGGATCTGGAACAAATTCCACATCCTGAGCCCACATTGGTTTTAAACCTATCTGTAAAGATGCGGATAACACATTCTTCTAATGGATTGGGTCTTGTGTGTTATTTTTAATGATTACCTTATAGGCCTCTGAAAGGCAGACGCGTAGACGTGTCATGGTGATAAAAACAACCTCCTTGATGTCAAGGGGAGTCAGACCCAAAATCACCTCCATCGCTCTAATTGGTGTGGTTTTCATGCCTCTTCTTGTGTTGAGGCATGCCGTTCTCTGGATTTTATCCAATTTACGGACCACTATCAGCTGGTTTGCTTTAACTCCTCAGGCAATCGCGCCGTACGTTAGCATAAGTCTAATGATGGCAGTGTAGGTCCAGGCAGTGACCCTAGGCGACATTCCCCAAGTACGGCCGATGGTCGCGACACTGTTCATAAGAAATATTTCATCTCTGAAGAAAAGCTAAGTTTGGCATTTAGGAACTTTGGGGTTTGATGTTTTGCAAGCTTCCTTTTTTTTGTGAAAATAACCATATCCGTCTTTTTCGGTTTATTGATAGTGAATGGTCTTTGCACCATTATTCTATGATATTGATGTTCTGTTCACTGACCTATATTGTTGTTTATAGGTCAGTGGCTCTGTTGCATTAGAGCGCAGAGTATCTCCTCGAATCTTCATGTTAGTAGAATATCTAGGAATCTGCATAAGATATTGTGTAGAAGTTGCCATCGTTGAGGCGGCTGACGAAGGAGTCTAAGACCATGTTCCACAGTAGTAGCAAAAGTACCCCCTTCTTTTCGAGACTATGTTATATATCCAGCCATTTATGGTTAGGGGGATATTCTTGTTGGCAAGTGCATTTGTTATTTCGTGAAAAGTGGTTTGTTTTCTCAAACGCACCTTCTATTTCTATGAATACATCCAGCGATTTTTCGATGCGGTCCGCCACGTGATGAAGAGTCGAATCGGTAGATTTCCCTGTGGTACATGCACGTTGATTTGGATGCTGTGGATTTTGTGTTATCACTACATCTCTTATATATCGTCTACACAACATCTCCAAGATCTTCATTGAAAATGATGTGAGGCTAATGGGTCGATATGCTTTTGGAATGGAATACTCCATTCTCCCTGGTTTGGGTATGGACACAACTTTAACTTCTCTCTAACCTTTTGGAATATACCTCAGTGCAATGAGGATCTGAGGATTCCCACCAGGTACGTCATTAAACCATCCAGGCCCCACTTAAGTAGAGCTGGATAAATGCCGTCCGTTCCTGGGGATGTAAAGGGGGAGAAGCTTGAGATGGCCCACCCCAGTCTGCCGCGTTATACGGCAATCTGCGTCCGTCGGGTAGTGATCCTCCTCTTCTTACCAGATTACCGTATTTGCGAAGTCAGGGAAGTGGGTTGACATATATTTTGAGGCTTTCCTTGAGGTAGGCAGTTTTTGTGCCATCCTCTTTGCTTAGTGTACCGATATGACGGTAGGGATCTTTGGAGAGGGCTTTTTGGAGTCTAGCTGTTTGGGGGAAATCTTCGATTTATTCACAGAATATTCTCCATGCTTCTCTTTGTTTTTGTCTAATGCCTGTTTTACTCCTTGAGGTGATACTTGTATGAGTTCCAGTCCTCTTCCAGTCTGGTGCTTTTTGCCTTGTTGAAAGATGTCCCCACCATCATCCTCAGCTGGTCAATCTTATGGTACCACCATGGAGTGGATACGCCATTAAGATCGACCCGTCTGAGGAGGGCAAGATGTCTTATAGGCATTAATTATGGAGTTTTCAATACTTTCAGAGTAATTTTACAAATATCCTTTATTGTTAGTCAACACGTACTCGACTCCTCGCAGAGTCCGTTTCAAACAGTGGACATATTTTATCCCATCCGTTTTCCTGGGGTCGCGAGTTAATGTGGAGCGCAAGTTTTATTTAAAATTTAATCAAGCGATGGTCCGACATTGAAATGTCGTTGGATACATGCCAGCCGGAGATTATATTCGAAATGTTTATAATAGATAAGGTCATATCTATTTGCGTTTGACTTAATAAAAGTTGGTTTACTCTAGTGTTAATATCTTTGCTGCTCCAGCTTACGTGGTGAGAGTTTGAATCGCAGCCTATTACCAATTCAAGCTTCTGGGTGAGACAGTGTTCCACAAGGTCCTCCATATCCTTTATTGCTCGTGGTTTGGCTGCGTCTCAGGGGAGGTATACGGATGCCACTATTAACACTTTCTTATGACCTTTCTGCGCATATTCAACCTTCACTACCGTTAGGTCGGAGGGCGAAAAGTGCGTCAGTCGGTAGGTCTTAAAATTCCTAGGGACATATATGGCCGTCCTAGGTTGCTGATTGTTTGGGAAGATGAAAATTAATCATTTTGGATTAGTTAGTCCCAAGGTTTTAGTTTGTCTTATCTATGGTTCCTGGATAAGTGCTATTGTGTCCTGCATCACATCAATGTGGTGGCATAGTGTTGCCGAAGCCACCTTTTCGTACTGAAGCTTACACTGACTGATTATTACATTGTCTATAGGCCAACTCCACGTCCGCCCCTGGAGGTGGGTTGACGTTGTCTACGTTTTGGCTTAGAGCTGTTAGTTCTGCCAAGAGACTGTCGGTTGCCATCTTAGGAGATGATTCGACAATCTACACAGAAACAACGGCTCTTTGTGGCTCCTAGGATGGGGAAGGGGTATCCATATTGGATTCCTTATCACTCTTCTTTTCCGGGTCGGCCGAAGCCGAAGATGTGCCCTTTGGGGTTGGCCTTTGCTTCGTGGTGAAAGGAAAACCACGCATTCACCCGAAGGTCTCGGTTTTGTTTGTATATTATGTTATATTTTCTTAAATGTCTCCCTAGATTGTAGAGCTAACACTCTACCAACAGCAATATCCTTATTTTTCTCCATGAAAGAAATTAGAATTTCCCAATGACCTTCTCTAATTTTAAAAGACATGACTTAATCATTTATAATCAACGATATAAACAAAGAAATAAAAGTTATCTACAATATAAACAAAGAATTGGTGTATTCTTTGATAAAAATATATTTTCGTAATTGACTTTGACATCACTCATAAACATCGTTTAAATCTGTAGTTTATTGTTCAGATTAACAAATAAAATAGTACTTGCTTCGGCAGTACATATACTAAAATTGGAACGATACAGAGAAGATTAGCATGGCCCCTGCGCAAGGATGACACGCAAAATCGTGAAGCGTTCCACATTTTTCAAAACAAATATTATTGAACATAATAAACAATATTTGGTCAAAAACGACCTTTCCAGAAGACTGGAAAGAATTTTTAATATTTCCAATATTAAAACATGGTAGGGATCCGGAGCTACCTCAGTCATATAGAGGTATATCACTAGCATCCTGTCTCATGAAACCTGTAGAAAGAATGATTAAAGCACGGCTAAATCACTGGTTAGAGATTAACAACAAAATATCTAAAATATAATTAGGGTTTAGAAACGGGTGTTCTATTAATGAAAATATAGGATATTTAGTTAGTGAAATAAATTCGGCCTTTTGTCAAAAACAATCAGTACCTGCAATATTTCTAGATTTGGAAAACGCCTACGATAATGTCGATTTAACTACTATGTACAATAAAATGGTGGGGATATGGGACTATCAAAAAATTTCTCAAGCAAAATTAGACACCTTTATTCGAATCGTGTTATATTTTGAGAATAAATAATGAACTGGACGGTCCAAAAACAACCAATATTGGCCTTACACAAGGTAGTATCCTAAGTCCAACTTTGTATCTAATATATACTATGGACTTAGAAAATTCTGTCATAATAAATAATGCTACAAAAGTAATACAATATGCTGATGACATTTGTATATATCATAGATGTAAAAACATTGCTGAAGGATGCAACAATCTTAACATTGCATATAGTAATCTGGAAAAGTGGTGTCAAAATAATGGACTAACAATATAAAAAAGGAAGAGCCAGGCCTGTATATTTACAAGAAAACGACAGTGTGTTCCAAAACAAATTAAACTGAATGAAACTACTTATGAGATATGCACATCTATCAAGTACTTGGGTATATCGCTAGATCAAAAATTATTGTGGAAAACACATATAAATTATATCATAAAAAAATGCGAAAGAGGAATAAACATACTTAGGTCGATATGTGGTACCAAGTGGGGATCAAACCCAAATATAGCGTTGCTTCTTTATAAGTCTTATATAAGATCTATTTTAGATTTTGGATGCTTTTTTTATGACCAAGCGGCAGAATGCCATTTAAAGAAGATAGACGTTATAATCCATAAATGTATTAGATTTTGTTTAGGAGCTCTAAGAAGTACCCCAATTGATTGCTTATATGCTGAAGCTGGTGAAGTTCCAATAAGATTCCGTAGGCAAATATTAGCTGGCAGATTTTTAGCAAAATTAATAACCAAAAATAGTGACCTCGTAAATAATATCTACTCCCTGTATATTCTGGATTTTTCACACAACTACTATAGTAACAAGAAAAGTTTTACAATCGTCCAAGCCTATTCAAGAATCCAAAAATTTAAAGAAGATATTTATTGTGCAAATTTAGATCCTATTTATTCCAGGGATATATACAACACAAATAACCACATACGGTGCCGATACCTTCAGGACTATTCCTTAATACCGATAAATTTGAGGCAAATAATATTTAGAAATGCCTGTGGATATGGTGTACACACTAGATGCAAATTGAGTGAATGAAAACGACGAATACTCAGTGTGTATTAGTTTATTACTTTCAGGCTAAGCGCTTTCGGCTGTTAAGCCATTATCAAAGCCGTCGTCATTTAAAAAAGTAGTTGTCAAAGCCATCAAGTTGATCAAAAACAATACTCAAGATAGAATCATCGTTATGATTGAGTCATTCGAATAAAAACATTAAAATACCCTATTGTAAGGGTGTAAAATTATATTCACATGATGTAAATTCACTCAAAATTAAAAAAAAAAACTCAAAATTAAAAAAAAAAAAAAAAAATTTGAGTGAATTTACATCATGTGAATATAATTTTACACCCTTACAATAGGGTATTTTAATGTTTTTATTCGAATGACTCAATCATAACGATGATTCTATCTTGAGTATTGTTTTTGATCAACTTGATGGCTTTGACAACTACTTTTTTAAATGACGACGGCTTTGATAATGGCTTAACAGCCGAAAGCGCTTAGCCTGAAAGTAATAAACTAATACACACTGAGTATTCGTCGTTTTCATTCACTCAAATAATATTTAAACATGATGTCGTAAAATATTTTCCAAAACATAATATCATCTTCACCGATGCATCCAAAATGGAAAACAAAGTAGCATGTGCAGTTTATTTTGATCCAAAAAAGAACTATACTTTATCCTTAAGGCTAAATGACTACTTCTCAATTTTTTCAGCAGAACTAGTTGCAATCCTGGAAGCAATAAAATATATTAAAGCTACGGAAAGGGATACTAATCAATATGTTATAGCTTCGGACAGTAAAAGCTCGATAGAATCCATAAAAACATCTATTATTCAAAAAAATCACACTATATCCTGGCTAATATCTTACTAGAATATCAAAAAATGGAAGAACTTGATGTCAAAATACAATTTATATGGATTAAAGCCCACTGCGGGATTAAGGAAAATGAAAAAGCTGATGAAGCAGCCAAACAAGGAATCTACTAAGAGGATGTTGCTCCATATAAGTGCATTCACACTGATATATCATCCTTACTGGAAATCGAAACAAAACAAATCTGGAACGAACAATTTAAAAGAAAAGAAACTGGTCAAGCATATAAAAATATTCAAACTGATATTCCATCTAAACCTTGGTTTACAGCAACAGCTAATACCAAAAGATTTGTCTCAACCATATGTAGGATGAGATTTAACCACGCACTTGTCCCGGCATATTTGTATAAAATCAAATTAAACGAATCACCGTATTGTGCATGTGGCGAAGTAGGACACCTGGAACACGTACTTTTAAATTGTAAAAATATTCAAAACAAAATTGATTTATTTGGATTAAACTAGTTAAAGATATTAGGTATTATATATAATCTGAAGGCAGAGTGATGACAATCAATCATTTTTTGCAATACAAATTAAATCTGGCGAATGGAATCTCTTCCGAAGCCATTGTAACCTCACACACAAAACAACAAATAAAATAGATATGTTTGTTTTGACTTTTTTGCCCCAAATATTGAGTCACATTCTAAGCTCACTTGCGGACACTTCCACTGCTTTGCCATATTTACAAATCCTCTTTAGTTGCGGGAAAAAAGAAATTAGAAGTTTAATTGAAAATTTGTTAAAACATTATGCATTTAAAAAAAATCATACTAATTTATGTATTTGAGTCGCTGCTTTTGAAATTATTTTTGAATTTTATTTAATAAATGCATATTGTGTGTGTGTGTGTGGTAGGAGGATGGCATCAGCTTTAGCTATTTGCCACATACATATTTAAATGCATATTCTTATATAAATTTTAAAGAAGTATTTGTTGTATCCTTAGATACCTTTATGGTTATAATTAAATGTGGCAACATTGCTCAAAATTTCAGTACCTGTTTAATGTGTCAATAGTAATCTATTTAGTAGTTTTGTCCTTGTTTAATTACCATATAAAGAGAGGTGCAAATATCGTCAGAGTGTGATCGACGATCATTTCGAATACGTCGTAGTATCAAAGAATACACCAACAACAAGAAGCGAAAGCCGGCGTAAATCCTTTGATGTTTTGGGGGCAACATTTCGTGACCTTGAAACTGACGTTGACAGATAACTGAGCATCGTTACTTGATTTTACACTTAGAAAAGTGTTCCAAAAATGTAAATTAAATCTTACCTACACGCAAAAAAGTGAAACCAAAGAATCTCAAATAATTATTGTTTATTTTTATGGCTTGTTTCGACAAATTTTCAATTGTCAAAGAAAGATTTAAGCATCCAACCGTGTAATATTTTGAATGTTGGTTGATAATTGGTGAAAACTCATTAAAGATGAAGAAATACCAAAGTTTAATTTTCACAATAGGTCTGTTAAACTTAATTTATGAATTGTTAAAGTTAATTTAACAGCCAAACAAACAATGTGAAAAATATACTTTAGCATTTCTTCATACATACAGTTTTAGGTTCTGTTTTTGGAGTTCCATCCATTATTAAAAATAACGAGCTATTGTTTAACCAAATGATTTTTATTTTCTATATTGTTATCGAAATTATATGTGTAAGTATGTATTTAAGTAGCGCTGTATGTAGGATAGGGTGAGTATAAAAACCAATACAATAATATAGATTATATATTTAGAATACCAGTTTACAATAGAAAGAATTTCAGTAAATGATGATATAAAATTACAATAAGTATGGTACTTGAATACAAAATTTTTATAATTGATATATCTAAAAGTTACACTTCACCAGATTCTGAATTAAATATTTTACAAGAGAAAATCTACAGATGTATGTGACAAAGAAGTTATAAAAAAGTAGCGACAGTAAACTTTTCTGCATAGTTATCGAAGTTTTGTTGCGTTTTTCAATTATTATCATATTTTGTGCTTTTTTCTGGTTGAACAGTTTATGCTGATTTTCTGGTAATCCCTCCAATTAATATTACGAAATAACTTAGACACACATAATATAGTACTTCTTGTGGCACTAGCTTATTTTTTGTGATCGCTTGTAAAGAAGAATTTGTATGCTTATGGCGTGGATGATCCTCCAATACTGGAGAAGGAATGAGTTTTGTTACTATCCCCAAGGACGATGTTAGGTATGTGTAATTTATAATGTTATTTAGTCAAACCAAAGCATTATATTATGCTTGCCAAACCCATAATCAAAGTACTGTTAATTTTTAGAACCTAAATATATAAAAAATGTCTGCTTTTCAGTATCATTTTATGTTTAGTATGTCTACAATAAGTGAAAAGAAATATATACAGTCATTTTTCTTGTCAAACAAAAGTAAAACACATATATGTATTGTTGTTAGGGTTCTGAATCATGTACATGTACATTTCCAAAATATATTATAATTAATATACTTTTATAGATCCACAGGAAACTTCTGTTGTAGGCACCCATTAGAAACAGCTTACTCTTGAAAATTCTCTAACAACTTTCACTCAAACTCCTGCTTTCTCAAGTTCTGGACACCACAGAAAAGCAAGGTGAAATTAGTGGTTATGGCTGGCTCAAGGGAAACGAAATTTTGCAAAGGAAACCAGAGAAAACAAAGAAATATGCAACCTGGAGGACTTCTAAGAAATATGTGAGAAATCTCTTGAATAACTTCTGGCATCAATTGTAAAAGCGCAAGTACTACTGAAAGGCAGAGAACCTCTAGGTAGGAGGTATTTTGTAGTACACAAACGATTTGCCTTGACACAATATTTTTGGGATCACAGACACACAACTTTATGATTAAGTTATTAGTCTTCCAACAAAACGAAACCTGCAAAGAATCACCAAAAAACTTGCTTGCAAGCCTGGTTTAGGTTACGATTCAATATTTAAAGCTGTAGAAATAAAGCTTCAGACAATGTCCAATGGTAACAAACAGTATACCATATGTATTGATGGGATGTTACTGAAAAGTCATGTCTTCTATAGTACTGTATGAGATGAAGATACTGAACTAATTGATATTGGGACTGGATCAATTGTCCTTTGTCCTGCAAACAATGAACTCGTAATTATGCAAAAGGACTGTAAGCGAACTGGAGGCAATCGCATTTTTTTGTGGGTACCAAATTAGCAGTGAAAGAGTTTCTTCCTATCATTGAAACATGCATACTAAAATAGGAGAGCCGAAGTTTGCATGTTGATGGTGATATGGGGTGTTATTTCATTAAACTAGCCAATTCCTTTTTAGTAACTCCTGATAATCCAATATTCACAGTAGATGTCAAGGAGATTATTTACTTTTTTGATTCTAGTCACTTAATTGAAGCTACAAGAAATAATTTGAAAAGAGATACATTTTGTTTTGATGGCAAGCAAACATCCTGGTCATTTTTAAAGTAGTTTTACGGTCAAGACAAACAGGCGTACTATATTAGATAGTACACAAAAATTAACAAACAGGCAAACTTATCCATCGAATTTCGACAAAATGAAAGTACGTCTACCAACTCAAACTCCAAATAATAACGTAGGAAGTGGTATGAATGTGTATATGAGCTTGGGGGCAGTTCCTAGTATTGGAACCATTAAAGTAATTGAGAAATTTGACAGACATATTTCATTCCACAAAATCAAGAAACATTAACAAATACAAAAATGAGTTTGTATCAGCAGACCATCAAATACAATTTTTGAATAAAATGTTGCTTTTTTAAAACATTTAACATTCAATGAAAAGTGAGGAAGTGTTACTTCCAGAACAAGGATGAAGAAATGCAGAACAAACACAATAAGTAGTTAAAAAAATTGTAATCCAATTATTTTAAATATTTACACTGCACAGAACTAATACAGATTCTCTTGAAAGTTTCTTCGGTAGTATGAAGAAGCAAGGGGGCAATTGTATTAAACCCACTTTTATCCAATTTGAACATACCTTTAGAAAAGTGTTTTGCCAAAAATTTACTATTTCAAATGAAATGTACTGTACTGATGACCTACACAATTTATTAATTAAGTTGAATTCAACAACTGTTTGCATTATTCCTGAAACTCACCAAGCAGCAGTTCAGAATGTAGCAATATCATTATCAGATTAAGATTACAGGAACGAAGAACTGACAATTTTACATGCGTTCAATTTTGTTTGTGGAAATTTGATGAAGAAAGCATTTTGTCACAGGTGTGAAACGTGCATAGAATTCTCAAAAGAATGTGGAGATCTGGATACAAAGCAGCTATTGACATATTTTGAAAAGTATCATAAGGACAAAAGTATTATTGGAGGCTTTAGGGTTCCAAGTGAACACTTTATAAATTGTATTTGTCAATTGGAAGAAGCATTTACTTTAATGTTTAGTGAAGTGTTTGATTGCCAAAGTATTTCACATGTGGTGCATGAAATATGAGAATAGCGATATAATAAAAATGGAAACGTTTCAATTAAAGAGTTATAACTCTTTGGTATATATACACAATATTAAAAAACATTTATTTTACAGTAAAATCATACTAGTTACTTTACAAGTTTACAGTGATACTAACGCCAAGGTTTACTAAGTTTACAGAGAGTGCCAAAGATAGAAGAGTGTTGTTAAACGAGCTCACTAGCTGCTGTGAAGACAGAGCTATGATATAATAATAATGATTTAATCCCATCCTACAGATGGGATAAAATCATTATTTTCGGATGTTCTTTCAGTTTATTATTTTTTTTATTTTAAAATTGTTGTTGCAATATTTGAGAGAATAAAATATTTTCAATCTAATGAATAATTTAATAACATATTCCAGGGGGAATGAACCACATGGATGATGAAATTCTATTTTTTGCATATTTGAATATATATTATGTGAAATATGTTGCCCTGTCAAAATTTTTTCGAAAGATGAAGTAAACAATTTTTCTAACTTATATATATATTCCACAAATGTTTGTTTCACTTGGAGCTCTCAAACTTCCAAAAGTACCAAAATCATTGTTGTATGCCTTAAAATATGTTAACAAATGACCAATGTCTAGATCTCTTACTTCACGAGAATACTGAATGCAGGTATTGCAACTATGAACATTAATACATTTTTTAATCAAATATCCACATACATAATTAAAAGAATTCTGTATAATTGCTGGTTGTTGGCGGTAATCTGTATCTGGAAGAGATATTGCTTTTAATGAAATTTCAGGTATTGGTTTTTGTGATTGTTTCCTACTTGATTGAATAGATCTTAGATTTAATAATAATTGATCCATGTCATTAATGCAATTCATATTATTTGAATGAAGGTATGTTTGGCAAAATAATTTTTTAAAAGCTCTTTGAAATTGTATGGGAGTTGGATTTATAGAATTACCGCCTTGTTGCCTGATAGAACCAAATAAGCTTTCAAAACAATCCTGATTGATTCTTCTACAGCGTAGATATTTAAAATCGTCCGAGGAAAGTCGACTCCAAAGAATCTTTAAAGAATTTATTGTGATAACACAACAATTTCTGCACTTCGATCTGGCGGTAGCATCCACATCTTTTTTATCAAACATTTTCAATTTTGTAACAAATTCCACCATTTCATCCAAATATTTTAATTGAAAATCTGTGCCTTCAAAAACATTTTTGTAAGGATTGGAATTTCTTAAGTCCACAGAATTGAGCATGCCAAAAAGCTTATCAAACTTTTCAATAAATTCTATGGTCCCTATGGCACTTGTAGGAAGTATTCCTAAACTTATATATGTATTCATTGAACTTGCCACGGTATTGCTTAATACCTGAGTTGCAAGTTTAACACACATTTTTTCAAAACTTGTTGGATATATATGAGAGTTTGTAAGTTTTGGTGCACATCTGAAAAACTGTTTTTTGTCATATTCATAAACAGATTTTACAAATGTCCAGGACGTTTTCTTATCATCAAAAGAAAAAACATTGTTTATTAAATTATTTCTAAATGCTTAGTTTAACAAAATTAGATCCCATGTCACTTACTAAACAATCCACAATCAAACCACAGTCAAACAATTTGCATATGCATTTTGTTACGACAGGTAGTAGTTTTTCGGCGTCACATTCAGAATCAACAAAAAAGTAAGAAATTGGTAACTTCCAATTGGTATACAGTCCTCTTACCATAATGACCAAAGCATGTTTTGCCACCAAGCTTTCCTTTGTTCCAGTTCCAAAATCACATAAACCAATTATCTCATCTTTTCCAGTATCAAAGTACAAAATAGATTTTAAAGACATCTCATCAATAATTATACTACAATGTTTGTCTTGTGGTAACATTGTGTTTGTTTTCATTTTTATTGCATGAAAAACTTCTTCGTTACCTAAACCTGCTTGAGAAACTAAACCCTTGGTCATGTTTTGCAAAGTTCTTGGAGTTGGTAGACTTATTATTTTTCAAAGAAATCTGTATGCTCTAGGTCCTAAAAAATACAAAGTGAGGGCAACCTTCTTTAATTCATCAGAATAACGTCTGCCATGTGATTTTCTGTTTTTCAAATTAATTTGGGTTTTGACAATGTCTGCCAATGGTTTGGTCAAAAAATGATCACACATATCTCTAAAGAGTTTAGGGCTATATTTTGGTGTTGCCTCCACATTACATGTTTTCTTGAATAACTTTTTCTTTATTGTTTTCAATGTAAACCTTAACTTTTCCTTTCGTGGTGTGCCGAAGGTCATGCTTTGTGGTGTTTGAGTTGAAGCTGAGGGATATTGTAAATGTATGGGTTCCTCCATCTCAATAAGAATTTTAGAAGATCTAGTATCTGAAACAAAAAAGGAAAATAGAGGAAACTATATGCACAGGATTTCTTATAGACAATGTGTTGTTCTATTCATCCATCACATTTTCCAGTGTCTATTTTCTGAAGACCAGCAGGAACATTTTCTTACATTGATAGCAAGTGAACTTTGAATGAATAACTGAACATTTTTCCATTTTAGTAAAACCATAAAAAATAGTATTGTATAATAAAAAACAAAACAGTTAGGCTAAATGCAATCTAATTATAAGAAAGTCATCTATTTTGATGCATATTATCTTACAGAAGTGAATCTAAATGATGATTATATTTACCAAGAGATGGAGAAGCATCATCAATATGTCTTGTGGCGGCTTGAGACGAATGTCCCACTTGCTCAAACGGCATGGTATCTGTAATTATAAAAGCAATTATAATAAACAGCAATTTCAAATAACCAGTTCAAAAAATTTGAAGCATTCCTAGATTTGTCACTCTACACTCTAAAGAATACATAACATTTACATTGCAATTCTATACAGCTGTTTAAATACAAAGCATATGGCGATTCACAGATAGGCTAAGTGCAATCTAATTATAAGAAAGCCATCTATTTTGATGCATATTAAACGATGATTATATTTACCAAGAGATATAGAAGCATCACCGATATGTGTTGTTGTGGCTTGAGACGAATGCCCCACTTGCTCAAACGGCATGGTATCTGTAATTATAAAAATAATTGTAATTAACAGCAATTTCAAGTAATCGGTTCAAAAAATGTCAAGCATTCTTAGATTTGTCACTCTACACTCTAAAGAATACATAACATTTACATTGCAATTCTATACAGCTGTTTAAATACAAAGCATATGGCGATTCACAGATAGGCTAAATGCAATCTAATTATAAGAAAGCCATCTATTTTGATGCATATTAAACGATGATTATATTTACCAAGAGATATAGAAGCATCACCGATATGTGTTGTTGTGGCTTGTGACGAATGTCCCACTTGCTCAATCGGCATGGTATCTGTAATTATAAAAATAATTGTAATTAACAGCAATTTCAAGTAATCGGTTCAAAAAATGTCAAGCATTCTTAGATTTGTCACTCTACACTCTAAAGAATACATAACATTTACATTGCAATTCTATACAGCTGTTTAAATATAAAGCATATGGCGATTCACAGATAGGCTAAACGCAATCTAATTATAAGAAAGCCATCTATTTTGATGCATATTAAATGATAATTACATTTACCAAGAGATATAGAAGCATCACCGATATGTGTTGTTGTGGCTTGTGACGAATGTCCCACTTGCTCAAACGGCATGGTATCTATAATTATAAAAATCATTGTAATTAACAGCAATTTCAAGTAATCGGTTCAAAAAATGTCAAGCATTCTTAGATTTGTCTCTCTACACTCTAAAGAATACATAACATTTACATTGCAATTCTATATAGCTGTTTAAATACAAAGCATATGTCGATTCACAGATAGGCTAAATGCAATCTAATTATAAGAAAGCCATCTATTTTGATGCATATTAAACGATGATTATATTTACCAAGAGATATAGAAGCATCACCGATATGTGTTGTTGTGGCTTGAGACGAATGTCCCACTTGCTCAAACGGCATGGTATCTGTAATTATAAAAATAATTGTAATTAACAGCAATTTCAAGTAATCGGTTCAAAAAATGTCAAGCATTCTTAGATTTGTCACTCTACACTCTAAAGAATACATAACATTTACATTGCAATTCTATACAGCTGTTTAAATATAAAGCATATGGCGATTCACAGATAGGCTAAACGCAATCTAATTATAAGAAAGCCATCTATTTTGATGCATATTAAATGATAATTACATTTACCAAGAGATATAGAAGCATCACCGATATGTGTTGTTGTGGCTTGTGACGAATGTCCCACTTGCTCAAACGGCATGGTATCTATAATTATAAAAATCATTGTAATTAACAGCAATTTCAAGTAATCGGTTCAAAAAATGTCAAGCATTCTTAGATTTGTCTCTCTACACTCTAAAGAATACATAACATTTACATTGCAATTCTATATAGCTGTTTAAATACAAAGCATATGTCGATTCACAGATAGGCTAAATGCAATCTAATTATAAGAAAGCCATCTATTTTGATGCATATTAAACGATGATTATATTTACCAAGAGATATAGAAGCATCACCGATATGTGTTGTTGTGGCTTGAGACGAATGTCCCACTTGCTCAAACGGCATGGTATCTGTAATTATAAAAATAATTGTAATTAACAGCAATTTCAAGTAATCGGTTCAAAAAATGTCAAGCATTCTTAGATTTGTCACTCTACACTCTAAAGAATACATAACATCTACATTGCAATTCTATACAGCTGTTTAAATATAAAGCATATGGCGATTCACAGATAGGCTAAACGCAATCTAATTATAAGAAAGCCATCTATTTTGATGCATATTAAATGATAATTACATTTACCAAGAGATATAGTAGCATCACCGATATGTGTTGTTGTGGCTTGAGACGAATGTTCCACTTGCTCAAACGGCATGGTATCTGTAATTGTAAAAATAATTGTAATAAACAGCAATTTCAAATAACCAGTTCAAAAAATGTCAAGCATTCCTAGATTTGTCACTCTACACTCTAAAGAATACATAACATTTACATTGCAATTCTATACAGCTGTTTAAATATAAAGCATATGGCGATTCACAGATAGGCTAAGTGCAATCTAATTATAAGAAAGCCATCTATTTTGATGCATATTATCTACAAGAGTTGAATCTAAACGATAATTATACCTATTTACCAAGAGATGGAGAAGCATCACCAATATGTCTTGTGGCGGCTTCAGACGAATGTCCCACTTGCTCAAACGGCATGGTATCTGTAATTATAAAAATAATTGTAATAAACAAAATGCCAATAAGGTATTAATGAATCCTGTTGAAAAGTTATAACTAATTCTGCACTAAGGTGGCAAAAATAAATATCAATAGCAACTGATTGTAATGTTTACTTAAATTCAATATTTACCAGACTGAATAGCTATTTTTGTTGGTGGATCGCTCAATATAACATGGCCCTTGCGTTTTAACCATGGGAATATTGTAGGCACAGCTTGAAGACATAGGTACTTTTTACGTCCCCTTTTGGAAATAAATTTATCCTCAAAGTGGAGTTGACATAACTTATAATTGTTATGTAAAGAGTCTAGGGTTTTTTCAAACAAATCTCCACGGTTACATGCATCCAACCATAACTGTGCTCTAAAATGTAAATAAAGCTAAGTAAGTATATTAATAATTATCATATGTGTATAAAAGAAATAAACTACTACCAATTTATATTGAATATTGTGTATTATTATTCAACATATTCAAGCTAAACTCATTAGCAGTGACGCTTAAGTTGGATTTATAAACTTTCCGTTCGCCGTTGCCGTTCCCAATTAAAAGTACAGAAACCCGTAAGACCATTTATATCTGCCGTTGGCGTTCGCCGTTCGACTTGAATGAACTTTAACTTTCGCCGTCGGCCGTTCGTAGCAAGTCTGAAGAGCCAATCAAAACGATTTTTAGCAGTAACTTGGTTTAAGTCGTATGTCAAATGCCATTTATTGGCATTTCATTGTGTTTGTTTGAACAAGTAGCTTGTTGGTTTCTTTGTTTATTTTGTGAATAATTAAAAACATTTTTTTCTTCATTTTTAATCGTGTTTGTTTGAATCAGTAGTTAGTTAGTTTGTCAAATAGTGAATAGTTTTATAAACATTTTTTTTATCAATAAAAGAAACGCTTGAAGGTGGTTAGATAGGTATATATTTCACTTCACATAATTCATGTTCTATCTTCTACAGATGTGTGATCTGGACCACAGTGAAGACATCCTTGAGGATTGTTACGAACTGGAGACGGAGGCTACCCAGAGCCTATCCGGTTAGTAGTTTTCTCCTCGGTATTTTCTGTTTTCTATATATATATATATATATATATATATATATATATATATATATTTTTACAGAAAAACAAGAAGGTACTCCAGACCCAGGCCTCTTGATAGAAGCTATCCAAGAATTCGAGTACTTGTATGATTTGTCCAACAAATCATACAAGGATACGAAAAAGAAGCAATTGGCTTGGCAACATATTAGCAGGGTGCTAAACTGTAGTGGTGAGAAATATATCTGAGTACCTACATTGTTTATTTCAATGCTGTATCTGAAAATATTTCAAATATTGTCTGTTTCAGTTGAAGAGTGCATGAAGCTTTAGAAGCACCTTAGAGACCGGTTTGTAAAAGAGAAAAATAAGTTTCCCTCTGGTGCTGGTGCGCCTGTGAGCACGTGGGTTTATTTTGATGCTATGCTATTCTATAATAAACTGACGAAGAATAGAAAGTTAGTATTCACTGTTTTATTGACTTTTCTACTGTTTTATTATATATGCATATTATCAATAATTTTGGTTTTATGCTTTATAGGACATTTACTGCCACAAAAAAAACCCCGCCTAGTAGGCAGTCGACGTCACCCTCTGTGTGGAGCACAGTCACGATGGATAGTATAACGTCTCCAGAAGGTAGGAGTGAAAGCCCCATGGAAGAACCAAGTCCTGGGCACTCCACTCAGGGGGAAGAACCACCAGTTGTCGGTCCTAGTGGCATCAAAAGGAAGATGCCCACTGGTACGACGCCCACTACACCCGTTGGTAATATAAATAAATAAATAGTATGTGTTAGTTCACTTATCAAAATATTTTCTACCACAGGTATACCAGGACGCAAACGCAAAGAGGAGAAATTAGACGAAATTCTGGGAATGGCTAAGTCCATAGCAAATGTGTTTGAAACTAGGCAGGCCGTTCCCAAAAACATAAATAGCACATTCTTGCAGTATTTGTACGAGGAGTTGGAGAGGATGCCCGAAGAGGAAGCTCGCCAAAAAAGAAAACAAATACTATTATTGTTATTTAACGAAAAATAAAAAGTCAAAACTATTTTTAAGATTTTTATTTTACTAATATTTTCAGCCTCCAAAACAAACATCATCAAAGTATATTTAAACATGAAAATAATGGAACGTAAATCCATATCAGCAGAACAGATAAAATCACCCTCAATAATCTTAATGCTTACCTTAAATGGCTGTTTTCAAATAAATTAAAAATTAACATTGATAAAACCAAATATATTGTATTTAAGCAGAAAAATAAAATAATAAACCAATGTATCTTAACATTAATGGTGTACCGATAGAGAAAGTAATGTGTATAAAATATTTGGGATTAATTGTAGATGAAAATTTGAACTGGTCTCCACACATTACCAAAATCACTGGAAAAATAGTTTCAATGCTATCCGCTTTGTATAAATGTCGAGATTATCTGTCTGAAAAGTAAATTTCAAGATTATAATTCTTTTTTCTTAACACAGTTCAGATATCTTTTGCCTGTGTGGGGAATGTGTGGAGAAGTTAATTTTGATAAAGCTCAGAAATTACAAAACAAAACAATTAAAATTTTATTTAAATATGATTGGCTCACTAGCACAAATATAATTTATTCAGAATTGAAATTAATTCGATTAAAAGAAATTCTGGATATAGAACAATGCAAACTTGTTTATAAAATACATAATAATCAACAGAAATGTAACATAAATATTGAGTTTCTCTTTGATGTACACAGTTACCAAACAAGATCACATAATACCATCTATCAAATATATACAAGGACAAATATAGGTTTAAACAATTCGATTGTAGATGCAATCAAAACATTCAATAATTTAGCACAGTTTATAAAAGGCTTGAATAATTATAAGAGTTTTGTTAGAACATTGAAAGTTTATGTAAACGTTAATTAACTGCCTTTGCATCACTGTATTAACTTTAAACTTTGTTACTCTCAAGGCCAGTGTTTAAAGCACTGATTTGAGAATTTTTTACATTAGTTTAATGATATTGTAATAAATGTTGTTTGCGTATACGATATTTCAAAAAAAATATCAAGTAGATTTATTATTGATACAGGTAAATAATTTTTTATGGAATACTTATATTAACTTTGATTTACAAAAAAAATATTCTAATTTAAAAATGTTAAACCTAGTAAAACTATACATTCACCCAGACTCGACCACAATAGATCTAGCTTTTGTCAATAAATTAAGTTTGGACTAAAAAAAATATTTATACAAAGAAAGTCGAAACTTTTTTTAAGATTTTCAATTTACTAATATTTTCAGCCCCCAAAAAAAACATCACCAAAGTATATTTAAACATAAAAATAATGGAATGTAAATCCATATCAAGTACATTTATTATTGATACAGGTAAATAATTGTTTCTGGAATACTTATATGACGTTTGATTTACAAAAAAAATATATTCTAATTTACAAATGTACAACTGAGTAAAACTATACATTCACCCAGACTTGACCACAATAGATCTAGCTTTTGTAAAAAAAAATAGTGTAAATATATTAAGTTTGGACTAAAAACAAATATTTATACAAAGAAAGTCGAAACTTTGCCAAACTGCAGATTCACCCATAACTGTACACTCCCTAAAAATTATTTTAAACAATTGTATATTTATTCTGCAAATAACACCTTGTCTTGCCATGCAACTCTACCTTTAACTGACATAAAATATTCTGCAAATGTGTCTCTAATTGCATAAATATAATGTTTAGACACATTCGAACCTAATCGACCAACAGATGCTAAAGGTTCTTGTTCTGCCCTCCACCCTCCACTTTGCTCACCATCTGTATCCACATAACTTGGTGGACAATATAAGTTTGTGCCTTCAGACTCTGAAAGTTCAGTTTGGCAGTAATTATGCAGAACAACAACTGCCTTAACAATATTTTCAAGTTTGGCATTGATTGTAGTTTTTAAAATCCTCCATCGAGCCACTAGTATACCAAAAGAATTTTCAATGACTTGCCTGGCCCTGGAAAGTCTATAATTGAAAATCCTTTGCCTATCTGTTAAATTTTTCCCAGGATACGGTCTCATTATATATTTTTTTAATGGGAATGCTTCATCTGCAACAAAACAGAAAGGTGTGACGATGTTTGTTCCTGGTAACTGTTTTTCTGCAGGTATGTTTAAATTTGAAGATTCCATTCTCTGCCCAAACACACTATTTCTGAAAATTCCACCATCACTCTGCGAACCATACGCACCAATGTCAACAAAGGAAAATTTATATTTATAATCACATGATGCTAATAAAACAATACTAAAGTTTTTTTTATAATTGTAAAATAAAGAGCCACTTTTAGCCGGAGCTTGAATATTTATATGTTTTCCGTCAATACTTCCTAAACAATGAGGAAAATTCCATCTTTCATAGAAGCCTTTAGAAATGTCCAACCAATCTTCTTCAGACTCTGGAGTTTCCAAGTATTCAGGACTAAGAATATTCCACAGAGACTGGCAAGTCTCGTGTATGATTTTATGCACAGTGGTGTGTCCTATATGATAAGTCCAAGCTAGGACCTGCATACTAGTACCTTGTGACAAATATCTGGAATAAAATAATATTAAATTCTCAAAATCCTTCTACAATTTAAAATGTAACCTACTGTAGAGTAAGAACAAGTCTTTCTTCAGGTGTAATACCATCAGATCTATACTGTTTTCCGATTTTTGTCCTCACTTTGTTCAGCAGTTTTTCGAAGACTGGAACTGTCATTCTGGAGTATTTAAAAAATTGTTCTGGGTCCCACGATTTCATCTTTCTATAATAATTGAAATTTCCAAAGGTTCTTCGTGCCCTATTGATGGGTCTCACTTTAAACCGTCTTTGCCTCCGACGACTTGTTACAAGATATGCTGCATATGAGCACAAAATAACTCCAAACGCAGCAAGTGCATAATCGGCTTCAAAATCCAAATCCATTTTATTTAAGATATAACGCTTTAAATACAGACCACCCTAACAGAAATCAAGAAAAATAAAACGTAAACTAAAAACACAAAGACGACTTCTCCCTGTCAATTCATATAGATATGACACATTAAAGTGAGGTTATGATAGTTTTCGTAACGCCAACGGCAAGTTTATAAATGGTCAATGTCGTTGCTACGAACTGCCGACGGCGAACGCGAACGCCAACGGCGAACGGAAAGTTTATAAATGCAGCTTTATTGTAGTGTATTCATTGATTGTATTATTATCATTATTGTTTATGTTAACAAAGACACAGAGACAGAGGAATGTTAACACTCAAAACATATTATATACCTATAATTTATTGCATATAGAAACAATTCCTCTTACCTTACAGGATCTTTAGGAAATCTAAACATAGTTGTTCCGTCTCCATCTCTTGAATGACACCCACGAACTGCACAAGTTCTTGGCGCCATAACTGATATAATAGTTTTTTAAACAATTAAAAACACAAACGAAATATATATGTTATATTGTAAATAAGGTAAAACCGTACAGCAAAGAATATTCTTTGTTAAACATGTAAACAAAGAATAAACAATAAAATCACATGACATTGACAGATAACTGAGTCTGAATCAGACATGCGCACTCAGAAAATGAATTCTAAAATAGCACAAGCTTCGTTTGTTGTTGTTGGTGTATTCTTTGGTGCTATAAGAAATAATTAGTTTAACTCTTATGATTGTGACTGTGATTATGACTATGTAAATGTTGTATAAACCCGCCTTAAAAACAAAATAATATTTAAGACTTTAATTCTTATGCAACGTTTTATACATCTAAGAGGTTTTAGAAATAACAAGAAACAACTGGAAGGTAAAACTCGAGAATACATTTATGTTTCAATTTAATCGATGAATTAAATGTTTAAAACTATGCTCAAAATACACTGTAAGAACCAAGGACATTTGGTTATAAAAATAATAATATATGCATTAATCACTAATTTAGTTACTCTAAACCATACATAAATAATAAGTCTTCAGTCTATAATTTTTATAAATAGCACTTAATACCAAATTTTGCACAAAAACTTTCAAAAACCAAAAACTGTGGTAAGAACACAATAGAACCCAATGGTAAAGGCACAAAATGGTCTGTTTTCTGTGGGTAAAGGGTATGTGGTTTGTGATGGAAATAAACAAACATTTAGCAAACTAATGGCGGCCGATACCACGTGACATAGGTAACCAATCACTTAGGACGACCAGGGTTGCCAGTTCTACTGAATTTTCAGTAGATCTACTGATTTGCATATTGCTCTACTGATCTACTGAAACATTTCATAATCTACTGAAAAAAAATTATGACACTTATTTATTATTTTTATTAATCTTTAATTAATTACTTAACGGAGTTGTCTGTTACTATGTGATGTTTCATTATAAATGAATAAATAAAAAATTTACTTTCGTTATATATCACGAAATTGTATTAATAATAATATCAATCTTATTTTGTTTGATAATGTAGCGAAACCTACGAAACTGAAGCCATATTGATATAAATACAATTTCGTAATATATAACAAAGTAAATTTTTTTCTTATTCATTTTTAATTAATCACCTACACAATTACCTTGTATGATATTTCCGCACGCTCTGTTTAAATTAATTTACGGGTGCCACTGATTATAAATTCGAACATTTCGAACTCGTCTTAGCGCTTGATATGTTGGTGATACTTCACCACCACGCGGGGAATCACCGGTTATTGATATGTGAACGACCGGTCGACCACACCCACCTGAACCGGGACTTCCCAGTCGATGTTTTCAGTTTTAAGTACATTTGTTTTTAATTTGTTAATTTTACCACATTCATCGGCGAATGTAGAAAGAGTTTTCTCTGAAGTAAATTTAATGAAAACTAATGAAAGAAACAAACTTTCAACAACTAGTATTGTGGGACATCTACACACAAAAAATTATTTGAAGTCGAGAAATGCAAATTGTACTAACGTTAAGTTTACAAAAGAGATAATAAATTTACATAATAATGATATGTATAAACCAAAAAAGGACAATACTTTATCAGATTCAGATTGGATTAGATTTTTCATATACCTATAACAGTATTTTTCTTACATTTTATTTTTTTATTTGTTTTGTATTTTTGTTGTTTATTTTTACTATTTGTTCCTGTTATATACTCGTATCTGATAAGTACCTAAGCAACTATATTTTGTGATACTTGTGAGTATTTTTAAATTAAGAATTAGGTAGTATATGTTCACTTTTTTTATGAAAATAATTGTTTTGTTCGTTCCTATTTTGTTGGACATATGTTTCTTTTGTTTATTTATAAAAATACATATTTTTTGACGTCATAGGTTTATTTCATTATCCTTTCCTGAAATTTTTATATCATAAAATAAATCTACTGAAATCTACTGAATTTTTGACAAGGTATTTACTGATGAAATGAAAATTGAACTGGCAACCCCGGACGACCATAATCGTCGCCACTGTCTTGTATATAGTCACTGTAGTTGTTTGTTTATACGAGCGCCATTACGACTAGAGAGAAAACATTTTTAGAACTTTCGTTTTGATGTGTTTTTCAAGACAAATAATAAAGAGAAGTTGATCTGTGATTGTATTCAAGTCGAGTTTCGAATCGACCGAAAGTTGTAAAATAGAAGAAGACGAGACAAAGGAACCTCATATTACAAGGTAACGAACCTTAAAAAATACTGAAAATTCACAACAATAAATAAAAAAACGTTTAAACAAATATAACATGAATTATTTTTATGTTATTTCTTTTGATTTCGCTAGGATTATAATATACACAACTTAAGGTAGAGATTTACCCATTAGTTTAATGATAAATGCGTAAAGAAAGTAATATATTATTTGATTTATCTATGGATAAATGAAAATTAACTAACTCTCTCGCCAAATTTTGACGCAGATGGGCATTGATCTATTTTATAGTTTACGATCTTGCGACATGATACAACAAAATAGAAGATATGATCTCTAACCGTTCGAAATATCGTTCGCCACGCGCATGACGTCACGCAGAGAGTACAATTTAAAACCGTGAGCGCGGGCTAATGCATTTGCCCCTGTAGCGCCAGTCCATCGCCTGAGGAAGGTGATACAGCAAGAGCGGGTCACTGATTCAAACCTGTTCACCGCGATTTCGCCGGCAACGTAGACGCCTCCACCAGAAGACAACCAACCCCATGTTCTGCCGAACTTTTCAGTTCGACAGTTCATATACCACACTTGGAAGTGTAAATTGTTTCTCTCGAAACAACTTATATTTATGAAAATAATAAACAGCGTTAATCTTGTTTTTATTTTAGCCAACACATAAGCAAGCGACACCATCCGAAGAGGGAAGGACATTTAGCACCCAGGTAAATATAAAACTCCTGAAGCCTAATAAGTCAGGAAACCTTTAACTGGGGAGGCAACTCCCTCTGGCAGTGAGTCCGCAATCGGTATTAGCTTTCGACCCCATTCCATAATACACCCAATCCTAAAATGTCCTCCAGACATCGTCGCAGCAGCAGATCTGCAAAAACACCTTCCAGACCAGCCGACCAAGAAATCCAACAAATCCAACAATTACTAAACGAAAACAAACAATTTAGACTCGAAACCCAAAAATTCCTCGACGACACTCAGAGATCCCTGGACGCACAATTCCCTCTTCTCTCACCGGTTACTTCCAGCACCACCTCACACGCTTCCAACAAAACACACCACTCCTCAACACCTTCCCCTCAGAACCCACCAAACACAACACCACGCTACCTACAAAACACAGACTACACAACACCACGCTACCAACAAAACACAGACTATAACCCACAAACCCCATACACATACTCACAACACAGACAAACCCCATACACATCCTCAAGAAGGTCTTACGCTTCCTCCGTAAGATCCCAATCCCCTACATCTACACTCACTCGACAACCAACTGCCTCCGACGAGGATGGCTTCACCCTCGTCGGTAAAACCAAATCTCGACCTACAACACCGACACCTACCAACATTCCTACAACAACCCACACCACAAACAACCCTACAATAACCCACACCACCAACAACACACCAATACAAACCCTCAACCTCAGAAATCTTCCTACACAATACGCCACACAAAAATCCCTCTACACTCTCCTCAACACCTTCGAACTCCTTCACGGCCACATCCTCTATTTGAAAGTAAATTTCAATCGAACCGCCTTACTCAAAACGTCCTCCACGAAGTCAGTCTCAACTATTCTGAGACAAGTCCACAACTCCACTGGTGATAACAACACCATCATAAACGTTCTGAACTCCACCGAACGTTCACCCCGCCCGCCGGCCAACAAAACCCTCATTCCCACCTACACTCTCGTTTGCAAAAACGTAGACGCCTCGGTCAGCCTCGAAGAATTCGAAGAAATTCTTCACGACCAACAAATCCCTTTCCTCAAAACTTGGCGAATCATCGCCAAGGCCACCAATAAACCAACATCGATGTTCCGCATCGTCACCACATCCGAAAACCATTATCACCAGGTCCTCACCTCCGGCATTACACTGCCCCCAGTCCCCAAATATTGCAGTCGTTGTACGCAAACCGGACACTCCTCTGACACTTGTCGGTCTAAACCGATATGCCCTTCCTGCGGCCAAACTGGCCACCGAACCGAGAATTGCCCCACGTCCAAAACCCCTAAATGCACGAATTGCGGTGGTCCTCACCCCGCCTTCCATCCTCGCTGCCCACACAGGCTATCGACACCCAAACCCCCCAAGAGACCGCACCTGTCACTCTCGAAAAGCCACCAACCCCATACGACCTCTCAACTGATACCAAAATTCTTATTGAAATCATCACCGTCACACTCATGAATGCCATCCCCAACTCAAGAGATGTCATAGCCGAAACACTTCGTCATTTAATTCCTTCCATCTATCGACACAACTGCTCTATAACAAATATAGACAGGCGTGCTCACTTTGCTTTCACTCCCATCAGGAGCGAAAGCGATTCAAATTGATCCGCGAGCCCCACCCTCCCCGTCGGTGCTGCAGGTTTTTCACGTTTTTTCCTGTAGCATAGTGAATTTATTCGCTAGCCAAATGGGCCGACGATCGACGAAATTTTTGGATTTAAGATTGTTATTACCCAACCCACACATACAACATATCAACCAGTCATTTTAAACTCCCCAATCCTCACCTCGAATTCGAGAAAAGCCAGTCGCCACCACCCGACATCATCCACACATCTTTCAATGTCTCCTAGTCACTTTTCCAACAAATTTCAATAAACTTAAAATCTCTAATTTTCCCAACGCTTCTTATTAATTCTCAAGACATGGGAGACACCAAAAATTCCAAACATCCATTTTCCAACAATCTTAAACACCCACCTCGCTCTATATTAACTACCCGCAACACAACGTGGTTCGTCTTATTCATTTTTCTACCTTTACCAGACACTTCTTAATTTCCCATTCCATACACCATTAAAACCACGTTCGCTCAAAAACATTCAGCTTCGCTGCTGATTGCTCCTGCCTCTCTCTCCGGTTGATTTCTAGCAAAAAAACACAACTCACCCACAAAACTTAACTAATTTTCAATTTCCATACACCTTTTTTTCTCTCAACTTCCCATACACTTCTTAAAAAACTGAATTTTCAGCCCTACCCAAATCGTAAGCCAAGTCAATACGCGCACACAAACCACCCACAAAAACACCCCCAACCAGCCCTGAAGAGGAAACGAATCCTATAACAGGGCCTTACCCCAAACAAAAACATACCCAAATATAAACACCACAAGCCCAAACTCAAAAATTCACGAACATCTCTCTCTCTTCTCTAATGCATTTGATGTAATAGAACTTGCGTATGATGCGTTGCTAATGAATTTTGAAGGAAAATGAGGATGGTTCAGGTTGAATGAGATATTATTAGTATTATAAAGGCAAAAAGAATTCATGTAAAAGTGTTATATGGAATCGGAGAGCCTACCAGAGCAAAACAATAATTCTAAGATCTGATTGAAATCTGTTTGCTCACTTCGTAAAGTAAATAATTACTGTACTGATACAAAAAAATATATTATTATACTTTTTGGATTTTTTGACATGATTTTATAAACATTTGAATTTGTAAATAAATATAAGGAATAAAACAATTAGCAAATTTTAATACTGAATCGGTTGTTTATTCCAAAGTAAGTATACTCCAGAACAACAATAAAGTACAACTCAGGCACTGTGGAGCATTCTTCAAAATAATAATAATAATGAAATTGTTATTAGTAATAACAAAATATCAAATTAAGATTTAAAAATATTTGTCAACTTGGATTTAAGAAAAGATTTATTTACTTCTTTATTATGGAAAACCCCACTAACTGTTACGATACAACAATAAATAATACAATTAGGACAGGTATAAAGACTGATACAGCATAACCAATTAATTTGAAATACGTAACACTTTCCATGTAGCTACAGGTAATAAACAATACTTATATAAATAAAAAAATTAAGAACTCAACATAACTCAACAAATCACAGCCCTAAGCAATATTTGAACTGGCCCAAGGATGTATTGAAATTATCAAAATTAAAGCTATTCAAAAAGCACAGATATCTATATTTATAAGACTCATAGCACCATATGTTGTTCTATGAAAGGGCACATGAAAGGTAACTTGATGGCGAAGACCCTGACAAGGAATGCTAATCCCCATATGACTCAAAAGATCCGCACAATCAACCTGCCCATTTAGGAGTTTAAATATAAATATAGCCCCCAAAACATATCTCTACGATTACCAAGAGGAGCTAGTGACTTTTTTTTCAATTTCAGCATAATTATATGGTCTAATATTCTATGGTATTAAATTTATCTCCGCGTTTAGACAAAAGGATCCACTCCCGTATCATTTTTTTGTCTTTTGGAAAGGTAAAAAAGCTAACACGTGATTGTCTGAATCACAACCATACACTACACATCTCATTTTGACTAATTTTTGCTAATTTTCAAAAATAAAAATGTAAAATTAACCGACATAAACATATCCAATTATGTAACTACAAACTAATTCAAGGTGTTGACTCTCGGCGTGACGTCAGAGCACAGCTGCGAGAAATCATACCTTCTATTTTGTTGTATCATGATCTTGCGATATATCGCAAAAAAAGCGATGTATCGCATGTGGGGCCGAGCCTTAAAACTACCAGTAACACTGTCGGGAGCAGAGTTATAGAGGTTGCAAGATGTCATATTTGAGATTTGTTTATGGCATTTTCATTAAAACTGAAGTTCTTAAGTTTGTAAATGGGATAACGATAATAAATACTGAAAAACAAATCAAAACAGCGAAAATTTAACTAAACAAATCCTCTAGACCGTACAGAAAGTAGATAAAAACATTGGTAAATATTCCTATATCAAAGAGACCAGTATCAAAGAATACACCAACTGTATTCTTTGCCAGTATAACCGTGATGTATTTTGACATTTGTTGACATTACCGCTCGTAGTATCCACCATAGGTGACCTCTTTTTGACTGAGATCTCAGTTAATCTCAGCTCACATCAGTAATGTGACCGTTCTTTTTGTTTTACTCACTTTAAGTGAGCTGAGATTTTTCCTCCCCCTTCACCGATGCTGAATGTGGTGTAAGGGGGTAAAAGTTGGAATTGAGTCGGAAATAAAGTGGAGGGGAAGAAGAAATATTTGATTTGCTTTATTTATATGTAGTTTTAACCAAGGTTATCTAAGGTTTTAACCATTAACATATAAATAATAAACACACAATCTATTTTTCTTTTGTTACAAATTATGGATACATTAATTAACATTATTAGATGCTGATACGAATCTGTCGTATAGTTTAAATCTATCGACAGATCGCGCGCTTCAATTGAGATGTCGTTCTTTTTGGTGCTTACTCACATCACTTTATCTCAGATCACTTTAACTGAAGTGATCTGAGATCTCAGTCAAAAAGAACGCACCACATGTCTTATCTATGGTATCCACTAGCTCGCTTGGGCAGGTTTTGTGAACGAAGAAACGTGATGTTGACATATCAATTTTCCCGCGTTTTTAAGTTTTTGTTACCCTCAGACCACTAGGTTTAGTTATCTCTGTTGTTACCCAACGATCAGTAAAGTAGCAACAGTTGGGCATTGTCTTATTGCCTTTGATATATTTTTTGTAATATTCTGGTATCTAGAATGCCGTCTCCGGCACCTTCAGAAGACGGTTCAAGGACTCCAAGGCGTTCGGGAAGAAATGCTGAAGGTTCCCGGACTCCAAGAAAGGAGGCTGCTCAAACACCGTCACGTAGAGGTAATGCAACCCCAAGAAGAGAAGAGCCGTCTCCAGCAAAAAGTACGACTTCGTCAACCAGAACTCCAAGAAAGGGCCGCAACACTCCAGCTAAAAGTGTTTCCACTGTAGATACCCCTATGCGATTTGGAGCTCCTAGAAATGATATTGATGGCCAAGCTGAAATTCCTTCATCACCAGCTCACAGCATTGCTCCTACAAGTCCTGGCACAGGTAGGGGTATAATACTTATAATTATTTTGGCTAACTATACTTTTAATAGGTCTGGCAATGAGCGAAATTGATTTGAGCTCTCCACTTAATTATGGTACACCTAGTTCATTGGGTTCAATTAAAACGCCTAGATCTGGTATTAGGGGAACTCCTATTCGGATGAGGCCAGATATTCGATCTGATAAAAGGCTTAGACAAGTAAACATTGGAGGCGATGTAGCAGTGAGTACTTTTATTTTTCAAACAATAACATCTGAATTAATCTTGATTTCTTTTTTTGATACATAAAATGAATTGTATATCTCATCAGAATATTGTAGTAGATAATCAACATGTACACTGGCCGAAACCCATAACAGAATTAAAAATATCCCAGTAGCATAGGTTAACATTGGAGTTGTAGAGTAATTATTTTGATGAATGGAGTCACTGGAGATTATGTCGATTTTATTTTCCAATGCTTTTCTTTCTCGTTCAGTGTATTTATTTTCAGCCTGAAAAATGTATCATTTGAAATTATCATGTAGTGTTTTTAAAAATTATCATTACCCCAACAAGATGAAGGTTATCCAAGGGAGCCCGACAAATAGAACATATGCTTTTCCACGAAGGTTCTCTCCAAAAAGTGTACAGACATTCTATACAGAAGGCATGTCCGCAGTCTGATCTAACAGGTATTTCTAGAGTACTCAAACAAATTGGGCATTCCAAATTGTAAATAGCTGAATCTAAAGCTAATTTTTGATTTTAGTTTTATATTAATTATTTTCTTTAGATACTTACCTTTAAATTTTCTGATTAATTTCTTTATTCTCTCCTTTAAGAGTCTAAGAAGCCTCGGTAATAGCATAAAAAATATTGTTAAAAGCATAATAACTATAATGCGGGAAGCAGAAAGGGTTACTTGAATATTATCTGTTCTCACAACCAAATCATTCATGGTATATTCAGTAAAAAATAATTAAATATAAATTTTTTGTATAAAGAATAATGTGACAAAAGTAAATGTTTGACACATTTAATTTTAGAAAAAAAATTGACAGATTTCATATTGTATTAAAAGTTTCCTTTTTTATTTACATAGATGAGCTATCAAATTACAATTCTACAAGATGATTTATTAGATTTTTTTCAAATGATAAAAATTCCAAATATGAAATGTCAGACGATTTTCAAAAATTACAAAAGATATAATGTTGTATCATTCAACTTTCTGGCCGAAAGGGAAGACCGCACTTTCAGTTAGGGGATGAAGAAAAGTATTATTATTTTCACAGCATTTCCTGTTATACCTGAAAATTAAATTGAATTTGTTATTCGTATTTTCGTATGTGATTTCTTACAGTATAACTCTTGGAGTATACTGAAGTATTGATATTCTAACGATAATAAGCCATACATTAATGAATAATTTCGTGTTCGTTACATATAAAGGTTGGTTAACTTTTGTTTGCAAATTAAACGTTTTTATATGATTTCTAGAAGCCTGCCATGTGCTTTAAAAAGAAATTCAATGAAAAAGCTATTGGCAAAGTCATTGGCATAGCATTTGCTTAGTCCATAGGGTCACATCGGACAGGTGTTTAAAAATTATATATCCACGTTTCAGAATAGTCTGCCATTGAGTAGTATTATAATGTTTATGCTATACATCATAAAAAAATGGCATGCCGTTTACGTATGTCCAAGGACACTTCACATTAAAAACATTAGTAAATTTTTTTTAATATATTTCTGTCATTTTTTTCAGTATGCCATTATGTTCCCATGCAGTTTATGATAACATATGATGTATATAAAATTGTCATAGTTATTGTGACAGTAAAAAGTGCAGGCATATGCAACAGAAGTTGAAAAATTGTTAATTGAATTTCCGTGTATTGAAACAGTAGGCATGGCATGATGAGTTTACGGGCTCCTCGTTTAATCTAAAATAAGTTGAACTATTCTTTATAAAAATTTAATTCCTTTGGTGGATGATAAAAATTAGTGAATTTCTTGGATATTGAGTAAAAAATTTCAACCAAAAAGTACTGTAAGTCATAAATTGCATGCACTTTATATTATTTCAAAATTGAAATTAACATTGAACAAATATCATTCTTATCAAAGTTCAAGAAGAAAAACCGGTATTTAAGTGATATCCATAAAATATAGCTTTTGTAAACAGGTCAGCACTACAAACGGTCATTAATTAAAAATAAACTACAACACAAAAGTAAATGTCTAAGCCATCAAATACAAGGCTAGCTTCTCTGTGGGCCACACTTCGAACTGAGTAGAATCTTGACAACGAAACTGCACAGCAGATGTCAGTATTCGAGAGGCTGGAAATAGGTTAAAGAACTTGATAAAACGAAAGCCTTGGAAGAAATAAAACAGATGTTTGAACAAATTAAATCCAAATTAGCTACAATGGAAGAAAACCTAGATATTCTACGACATGAAAATGATGAGCTAAACCATACAATAAAAAAAGTAGAATTGCTAGTGTAGAAAGAGGTGCAAGGAAAAAAACATAATACAAGGCACACCTGACCATAAAGACGAAGACTAAGATATGCTTAAAACCAGAATAACAAAAGATATGGATCAGATAGAATTTAAAACGGACCTGGAAAAAGAATTTTTAGAAATGCGAAGATTAGGCGTTTTTAAACCTGGAAAAACAAGACCCATTCTAATAAAAACACGCACCTGGAATACAAAAATGCTATATGGAAGTGATGAATGAAAAATAGTAAAAGAGGAACGAAGAGGATTTCTACTATACCACAAGACAAGAAGGAAAAAAGGCAAATTTCAAGTACGATAAATTGGTGACAAATGGTGTCACGTAATAGAGAATTTACCACATAGTATACAAAATCAAGACAAAAAACGAACAGTAAAAGAGAGATCATCTGACAAAGAAGAAGGACCGGAAGAAAAAACTAAGAGGGTAACAAGAATAAACCAAAAAAACTAATTAATAAAGAGGACTCGCAGAAACACATTGAAGATGACGACCAGGCAATGAACATGGTAATGATAAAAATAAGAAAAATAAAACAGAGAAGAAGGAAAAATGAAAACATTATCAGAATAAGTTCATGGAATGTAAAAACAAAGACGAGGAAAAATAGAGGAGGTAGCTACAGTAATGTATATATATATATATATATATATATATATATATATATATATATATATATATACCTAAGATGGAAGTATGAAGGAAGAATTGATAAAGAATTTATGTTATTATATGTAGGAGAGGAAAAGCTGTGTTGAAATGGAACAGGATGCATTATCAGCAAAAAAGTAAGAAATAAAATATTGGATTACAAGAAAGTAAATGGCAGAATTTGATATATAACATCGAAGTCTAAAGTAGCTAATATTACAATTGTAAATGTATATGCGTTCACAGAAGATGTTAAAACGGAAGACAATGCATTTTATGAAGACTTAATAAAAACATGTAAAGAAATCCCAAAACATAACACTCTTATAGTGATGGGCATCCTTACTGCTAAAATTGGTAAATAACAACATATGGCTAGCCTGGAGCAGAAGTGATCCAACTTAACATTTTCTTCAAAATAAAGTTAGCATCATCTCTGTATTCTTAATTATGATATTTATCATGTGAAAAGCTGTCCAAGTGCCGGGACTGATTTTTATAGTGCAACTGTTTCAATATCCCTTCTGCTCTTTGGAAATTTAAAAATGTTTGGCAGCAGAAATAGTCCATCTGTCGAAATGATACATAGATTTCTTTCATATTCAGTGCAGAAATGATCTTTGTATTGTAATGTAACTTGGAGCAGTTTTTATACTTGAAATAGATGTGCATAAATGATCTAACTGAATTTACTGTTAGTTGGATCCATCTCACTCTGGATATTAAAAATAATCTATTTTTATCATTGTATATACAAGTTACTAAGAACTAGGAATTATTATTATTAATCACATTCAGCATAATCTGTACTTATTTCAGAACGCATTTAGTTCAACATTCGAGTAATATTTTTTTGAACGTACTAAAACTTCTCAAACCAGCAGTGATTATTTGTGCTGCAAGTCCGCCGATCGTGTTTATTGTGGCGAAAAAATGTCTCGTGGTAAAAAATGTGTACAAGCAGCGTTGTTGATGAATGACAATGAAAATGACGTCGTGGATGATGACGAAAAATGTCAAGAACATGGTAAAAATCCGGCCAAAAAAAGTTTTTATGAGTCAGTTTTTCGCACATACAATTTACACTTTTATATCCCGAAAAAGGATACTTGTAAAACCTGCGACATCTTTAATGTACAAATTAAACACGAAACCAGCATTGATAAAGTGCTGGATATTAAACAACGCCAAAAGAACCATCATCTTCTGGCAACTAAAGCTAGAGATTTATTAACCAAGTACAAACAAAACTCTCTCTTAGAAAATAATACATCTTACTTAATTACTTTTGATTTACAACGTACGCTACCAACTCCAATGATACAAACTGGTGAAGTTTACTATCTACGACAGCTTCAAACCTTAAATTTAGGCGCTCATCTTTATTCGTCAGCTGGTGAAATAATTACTATGAATATGTCGTATGAGACTACAGGAGGTAGGGAATCACAAGAAGTTTTATCACGCCTCTATTACAATATAAAAAGTAAAAAGGGACACTACTTCAATAGTGATTACTCCGATACTTACGATACTTTTGAACTAAACAAATCAGAGAACGGTAAGAAGTTTTTCAATACCTTGCAAGCAACGAATAATGCAAAACCAATTTCTTATGCAAAAATGCAGGACATAAAAAAATGTTGCAGTATGTGCCACCTATTTATCACCAATTTTATTTAAACTTGCCACACGTTTCTCGTAGAGGTCAAGCTTTTCAAGAAGAAGATGATGCCTGTCTACCTAATCTTATGGGAGATGAAGATGATGAAAATACTTCAGATTAATGCAAAGTTTAACATTACAAAGATTAATGTTTTTTTCTATTTTGTATACTTACATTAGGATTTATGATTATTATTTGGAGCATAAAAAGTTTATTACCACCATTATTGCTAAAACAGAAGTGATCTAAGTGAGGATTTTAATTTTTTCTGCAACACAAACATTTTTTATTAATAAAGCACGATAAGCCAAAGTTAATATTCCTTGTTGGCAATATCCTAAAATAAAAAATTATTGAAAATCTACAAAAAGACAGACTAAATTTTTAAAAACACGTTTCGCTTAATATCTCAAAACAATTAAAATGATACATAGATCACTTCTGTTCCAGGCTAGCCATATAGTGAATGTAGCAGATAAAGAATACCTACATGAAATAAACGACATTGGACATAGGGTGTATAATATGGCCACAGAATTGAATATGCAGATGTTAACACCAAATTTAACATAAAGTAACTTGGATGATACCAGGACAAACGAGAGGAAACCAGATTGACCACGTTTTAATACAAAAAAACAAGTTAATACATGATGTTCGTTCATTTAGATGAACAAATGTTGATTCAGACCATTTCTGGTAATAACTAAAATTAACCTTACGGTAACAGCAAAAAAGAATTCAGAATATGTAAAAAGAGACGGAACTTAGAAGAACTAAAAGATATCTCACATGAATTCATCAATCAAAAATAGTATGAGAAAGAAAAATCACTGGTTTTATGAAGACTGCGAAATGAAAAGAAAATGGCAAGAGTAACATGGATGGCGACAAAAAAATGGAATATTATGCAAAATATAAAATATTGAAGAAACGAAGTGCAATGTTAAAAAAACAAAAAATAAACATGGATCCATAAAATAATGGAAGAGTTAGAAGACAACAACAGAAATAACATTAAAATTTACCAATACATTAAAAATCAAAACAGGAAAAAAAACTACAGTACAGGAAGGCAGCAGAGCTTGGGTGCAACACATTTTAGGAGGAAACAATATGACCACAAGGGGTTTTTACTGAAGGAATAGATGGAGAAGATGCACCAACGCTTAGTAAAGTAGACTGTGATGAAAAAAATTGAAACTCAATAAAGCAGGAGGACCAGATGATATCGTTAATGAGATGGTAAAATTCGGGGGTAATGAACTGCTGAATAGAATACACCAGTTAATAGAAGAAGTATGGAAAAACACAAAAATATCTGATGGATGGAATAGTGGAGCCTTATGACCTATATTCAAAAAAGATACCCAAAAATATGCTCCAATTACAGATCTATCTCCCCACTAAATACTGTTTACAAGATTTTCACTGCCATCGTTAATACGAGATTAAAAAAGTATACTGAGACTAGTCTTGGAGAATATCCATATGGATTTAGGCCCAAGAGATCAACTATAGATGCTATTCATAGTCTAAACAAAATTATAGAAAAAGGTTACGATCAAGATATAAATATCCACATTCTATTTATGGATTTTAATCAAGCATTTGATAGTTTGAAAAGAGACATACTACTAAAAGATATGACAAAATTGCACATCCCAAAAAAATTTATAGATCTGACCAGAATGATAATGTCTAGAGTATAAAACAAAAACTCAAGAATTCAGTATAAACTGTGGAGTCAGACAAGGTGACGGATTACCAACAACTCTATTTAATATATCACTAGACGGAGTAATAAAATACTGCAAACTTACGGTACAATTATTACTAAAAACGTCCAAATAGTCGCATATGCAGATGATTTGGTGATAACAAGAAGTGTAAGGAGCCCTAAAGGAAATATTCTTAAAGATCGAGCAGGAAGCTAGTAAAACTAAATGAAGAGAATACTAAGTATATGGAGTTGGAAAGAAATAAAATGGCACTAACTATAAGAATATAATTATTATAGGGATACCTTTGAATGTGTAAACAGTTTTAAATTCTTGGGAGTAATAGTTAACAACCATAATGAATGAGAAGAGGAAATTACACAAATAATTCGAGCAGGTTACCGAGCATATAATAAATTCTGACCTTTAATGTTAGGCAATAGTAACCTGTGGAGGAGAAACGATGAATCTAACGAAAGGAATCCTTATGAACTCTGAAATTAGTAAAATTTTAAACGAAGAAACTATCACCAGATTTATAAAAGATCAGTGAATATGATGACTAGGACACATAAGATGAATGAAAAATAATAGAGAAGTTAAAGTAATAACAGAATGGGAGCTCTTAGGTAACCGGTCAAGAGCAAGACCAAAAAGCAAATGGGAAAGTCACGTAAAAATTGATCTGAATAAGATGGGAGTGTGTGGATGGTGGAACTATACCCTGGACAGAACAAAATGGAGGAAAATAACAGAAAAAGCCAAAGCATGCAATGAACTTTAGTTTAAAAATGAGATTAGAACGTGGATTGACTCACCACATGAAATGAGTCCAAGCACTCTTGATTGAGCAGTTACTATTCCTATGGGAATGTACAATCAATTATATATATATATATATATATATATATATATATATATATATATATATATATATATATATTGTTAACGAAGATTTCAGGTTTGCGGTCATAAGAAATAAAAACTGTTTTTCTTATCTGCTCAATATTTCGCCATTATTTAATGGCTTCATCAGGAGCGGAAGAAAATTGGTGTCAGTTAATTAAAATATGAAACAGCACAACACGTTCAACACATTTTTAGGTCTAAAAATGTGTTGAACGTGTTGTGCTGTTTCATATTTTAATTAACTGACACCAATTTTCTTCCGCTCCTGATGAAGCCATTAAATAATGGCGAAATATTGAGCAGATAAGAAAAACAGTTTTTATTTCTTATGACCGCAAACCTGAAATCTTCGTTAACAAATAAATATTTCCCGGTCGAAAAAAGAAGAACTACTTCCTTTTTATATATATATATATATATATATATATATATATATATATATATATATATATATATATAATGTTCAGAAAGGTTTCCGCAGTTAGAGTTATGAAGAAATGAACTAGGTTCACGGGTTGAACAGCGTTGGAAATTTGTAATTTCTCGACGTTTCTGCTTCCACTTTGAAGCCATTATCAAGAGAGGGGGGCTTAGGTTATTCGTTCATTAATCTAGGAAGTGATCCGATTCCGTAGTATCAATCTGCCTACTCTACGCAATGAATCACCCCCTTCGGCTAATTCCAATCTGCCTATTCCTTGGAATTTCACCGAAAAAGGACATAACAATAAAAATATAAATAAAGTAAATAAAATGAAATAAAAATATTTCATTATATTATAAATTAAATCCTCGTATTTCATTCATGTTGTGAAGTGTGTAAATAAAATATTAGTTCCTTTTAGCTGGAACCCATTCCTGAAAGTAGTGAAACGGATTCAGCAACACCACATTTAGTTATTTGGGGTACTAACGTATCAGTTTCTGAATGCAAGGAAAAATTTAAACAGTTCTTACTGCGTTTCATCGAACCTAATGCCGATGAAGATGAATTGACTAATGATATGAATCTTAACGAGCCACTTTATGTACAGAAACTAGAAGAAGTGAGTAACAATTGAAATTTCTCACTGTCTTCGGGTTTTGTTATTTTTTTATTTTTTGTAGATTCACACTTTGGATGAACCGTTTTTAAATGTGAACTGTGCTCATTTAGAAACTTTTGATACTACTTTGTACAAGCAGTTAGTTTGTTATCCTCAGGAAGTGATACCTACTTTCGATATGTGCGTCAACGAAATGTTTTACGAAAAATATCCCGCGGCCGTCCTAGAGCACCAAATTCAAGTTAGACCTTTCAACGCCGAAAGAACTAAGAATATGAGATCATTAAATCCAGAAGGTATGTGATATTAACGAATAAAAGTGTTAGATATTATTTGTGTAATTTTTTAATTTACAGATATCGATCAGTTAATAACGATAAGTGGTATGGTAATTCGTACTTCGAACATAATGCCTGAAATAAGAGAAGCGTTCTTCAAATGTATCGTTTGTCAGTTTTGTACCACAGTTGAGATCGACAGGGGTCGTATTAATGAACCAACTTTGTGCTCCAGTTGTAATACCACTCACACTTTCACTCTTGTTCATAATAGATCGCAGTTTACTGATAAGCAGATGATTAAATTGCAAGAATCACCTGGTGAGTTAATTTATTTACTCATTTATTTATTTAATTTACCACTATAATTTACATGTAATATGTATATAAAATACCTAACCTAACCACAGAGGAAAGAAAATCCACTGTACGTGCACTGGTTTAGTGTATTAGTTTTAAATAATTTTATTTCACGTGTTTGTAAAACCCAAGTATCAATAGGACGTCCCAAATTCGAGGCGGATCTCGAAAACGGTAAGAGATAGAGAAACGGTTAAATTGAGCCAAAGTTGCGCATTTAAGGGAACAACAATAAAATTAGACGGAATCGGATTTCAAATACTTTCTGTGATAATTGAAAACAAGTGATTTTTCGTATTTTTGTTTTTATTTTTTTGTATTGAAATTTAAACAGTTATCAAAAAATAGTTAACGCTTCGTCATTGTAATTTTTTATTGTCTTTAATATCATGAATTTTAATTCGGATATCTGGAAGTAACTTTTTAAAAACTTTATTTTTACACATTTAATATAGTATAACAATCACAAAAATATATGTTTTAAGTATAAAATCGAGTCTACAACTGAACTGAAAGTGGCGCATCGTCTATTAGATACTTCCGCAATCTTGCTGAATTCCCACAAAAAGTGGATATTCA
The DNA here is from genome assembly GCA_963921935.1 of Galeruca laticollis. Classification (NCBI taxonomy): domain Eukaryota; kingdom Metazoa; phylum Arthropoda; class Insecta; order Coleoptera; family Chrysomelidae; genus Galeruca; species Galeruca laticollis. The sequence continues at coordinate 109,763,500 of OY998180.1, forward strand.
GGGAAACTATGCTCTGGACTGTGGGATACGTAGCGTCAGCATTTTCTTATGGGAACTATGTAAGGTGACGACATAATTCCTCCCCCCATAGTCTCGGCTTCCGAGGGTTAAAGGGGAAGGCGAACATCGTGGTGGTCCATCTATGGGGGTGTTGAAGTCCGAAATCTGTTGATGTAAATTAAGTGGCAGCTTGTAAGAATCATAAGTCCATAAATGAGGATCGTCCAGGCACTGGGGACGTAGATAAGACTCTCGAAATGAAGATTGGCCTGATTTTCGATCACTAGGCTGCGGATATCTTGAAGTTCGTCTAATTGGAGGTCTTCTAAATCGATGCTAATGTTAACCTTTGAGGGCGTCGAAATGGCAGCGTCTATATCGAGGAACAGGATCGGCTACTTCGGGTTCGTGTATTGCTGTTCATTGATCGGCGGTGAATTGGTAACCAGTAGGGATTTCGATGAGGAATGTGCCCATTAATTTTCGGATTTCTTCTTGTCTGGAGCATTTCAATTTTATGATTGATTCGTATGGAAATAATCCGATACATTGGTTGGATGCGTCGAGCTGATTTAGCAGTGGTTGGGTCCAATGGACTTGAGTCTGACGGCATTTGGACATGTTTCTTGCCTCGAGGAGTTGAATTTCACAGGGACCATCTTCGATTTCTTTTAGTTCTTGTTTGTCGCAAATATACCACTGAGGAAGAATTTCTTTGCAAGAGTTATTCATAAATGTAAAATACATTTGGTTTTTTATCAAGAATTTATTTTTTGGAATAATTGTCTTAAACTGATTCTCAGAATATATTGGAACCGAATAAAAATGATATAATTCAAAATCAAAAGGAAAAGTAATTGGAATATGTAAAATATATGTGATTTTATTATTTACCTATCGATTTTAATGAGTATCTCATAAGGTTCAGTGTTATTGACATTCACTGGAAATGGTAGTTGTTTCGATTCGGTTTGATTGTTTAATTTTTTAAGTTTGATGTATTTATTGAAATAATTCTTGGGTGCATAATTTGTAATTTTGAAAAGGTAATAGACTTCTCGATGTCTTGTAGAATTGAATTAATTATTTCGTTCATATTTATTATTTGATTGAGAACATATTTTATTAACATTGAATTTTCTCTATATGTATTGTTTTCAACAAACTAATTTGGTTTAATTTTGAAGTAATCATTTGTTCATTATGATTAATTTTTTTAATTGTTTTATTGAATTGATCTATGACATTCAGAGATAGCGAATATTGTTTTCCCATATTTGACACTATTTGCTTTTGATTTGACTCTAACTGAGAAATCAATTTTTCGTAGCGTTGACCATCATAAGCGTCTACATTTCCGGTATTGGATTTGAATATTCAGCCCAAACCGTCGATTAATCCTCGTTTACGGATAATATGATGTGGAAGAATGTTTTTCATTTTTGATTCAACTTTGTCTTCAGTGAATTGTAAGATTTTTAGATAGTTTGATGTATCAAAAGAATAATCTTTATTTGAGAGTATTAGCCTGGTTATCTAATGAGATTTCAATTCTAATTTGTAGATTTCTGTAATGATTGGATTCATATCGTAATAGTGAATAAGTGTATGTGTGTAGTGTTCGACTTTGGCAGTTCCTAATTTAACTGGAACAAGGCCGGGATTGTTTTTTATTTTTTGAAGTAGAATTTTTTCCTGGAGTCCGAGGATCACCGGGAGTCTGAAATAGCAAAAATGAAATATTTTATCTTTTGAAAGCATAGGTTTGTTTAAGTGGGCGTTTTATATTATCCATATGTATTTTTTCGTGTGTTGGGGTTGAAACTGTTTTTAAATTATTATTTACTGTTGTTAGTTGAGTAGATTTGTCAAACTTGTTTGCTTGTTTCTGCCTTAATGTTTTTTCACAAAAACTTTTTGTTCTGGCTGAAATATTTCAGGTTTGTCTCGGTTAACATTGAGTTTTTGTATAGTCTTTGATTTTAGAGTGATAAGATCCGAGTTAATTTTTGAATAAAGTAATTTTGATTTCTCCCTATGATCATTTATATAATCATTTATTAATATTTGATCGATATCCATTTTAAAAGGGTTATTATCTGTTATATGTCCGTTTATAATATCGATTGGTTTGAATTTTGTTGAAGAATGTAGAGAAAGATTATAGGCCAAAATTGCATAAGTGATTTTTTATTTTTGATGGGTGTTTTTAAGAATCATTTTGTGTTCAATATACTGACATGTTCGATTATTGTCGAGTGGAACCTCTCGACAATTCCGTTTGGCTGATGATGATTTGGACTGCAAAAGTGAGTATAAATTTTGTGAAGTTTCAGTAATTCTGTTACGACAGAGTTTTTGAATTCGGTACTGTTGTCAAACTACTATTTGTTTAGGTGTACTGTGATGTGAAAAGAATTTTATTAAATTATCAACGATTTCAGTTCCACAGGATGAGTTCAAATGATATGCTTGAGCATATTTGGAAAAGCTATCCACGATAGGAATTTTGATTATTCGAGAGTAAAGGTATCTAAATAAATTATTTCAAACGGTTTTGATGCTGTTGATGAGTAATATTCATTTCCATTCGTATGAGGTGTCGCTCGTATTTACTTTGCTGGCAAATTTCACAATTATTGGTGTAAGTTTGAACAGATTCATTGATATTTGGCCAATAGAATTTTTCTTTAATTCTTTTTACTGTCTCGTCGATTCTGCGGTGGTTTGTTTTACTTTCATGATGATTCGAAATTAATTCTTCAATGTCATTTTTGATCTCGTCAGTTAAACATTTGTTACATCTTCTAAACTTAATAGAAGGCCATCAAAAATTTTTTGTAAAACTACTGAAAATTTCTCATAGATACTTGGGTTTTGGAAATAAACATAACATTGAACATTTGGTGCGATATATTCTCTGATAAAATTCGTAATATCATTTTCAAAATTATTTTCGGATATTTGGACTTTAATACGTTGTTTTCTTTCGAATAAAATCGTGTTTTTTGGCTTTGCTGGGGAAAGTAGTACTGTTCATATAATAATTTGATTTTGACTGAAGTTTACAGGTGTGTCTGATATTGGAATACCTACAACAGGATTTTGATAGGCATTAGAATGTATAGTCTCGTCATTTTTTTCGTCTTGTTCTATGTTTTGAACAGATTCGTCTGCTTGTACTTGCATAGAGATGTTGTCCATGTCTCGTTGTTTATTTGCGTCTTGTGATTCGAATATTTCTCGAATTATTTGTTCATTTTCAAGATTATTTGGATCATTTTTCATGCTTCTTACTAAATCTTCTATTTCGTCGGGCACTGTTTTGGTATGGATTTCTATGCGCGAAAGTGCGTCGACATTTGAATTTAGTTTACCTTTTTTATATTTAATATTATAGTAGTACTCTTCTAATTTTATTCGCCATCTGGATAATTTGGAGTTGGGTTCCTTAATAGAAAAAAGCCATTCTAGAGGTTTATGATCGGTTACGATATCGAATTTTCTACCAAACAAATACGGTCGAAAATATTTCGTAGCCCAAACTATTGCGAGTAGTTCTTTCTCGATAGTTGAGTAGTTCTGTTCCGAATCATTCAACGTTCGAGAAGTGTTCGAGAAGCAATAGGTCGATCGCTACCAATCGGACCTTGGGATAAGACGGCGCCCAAGACAACGTTACTAGCGTCTGTTGTTAAAACAAAAGGTTTAGAGAAATCCGGATACTGTAGTATCATTAATTAAAAGATTTTTACAAGTATTAAAACAGTCTAAAAATTCTTGATTATGTTCAATCTTCGCTCCTTTTTTTAAACACTTTGTGAGAGGTTTTTTATCTTTTTAGTACTATTTGGTATAGGAAATTGCTTGATTGCTTTTATTTTATCAGGGTTGGGTTTTACACCCTCAGGGGTTACAACGTGACCCAAGTATGCGACCTCTTTCCGCAAAAATTCGGATTTATCAAGTTGTATCTTGAAATTAGAATCAAGGAGTCTTTGGAAAACGCATCTAAGCCTTTCTATGTGTTCTTGTAACGATGTAGAGAAAATTATTATCATCCAAGTACACTAAACATTTTGAATTCCACGTAATATGTTAACCCAAATGGCATACGCAAATATTCGTAATGCCCATTTTCCATATGGAAAGCTGTTTTTTCTATTTCTCTTTCATCCATCTCAATCTTGTGAAAGCCACTAGCCAGGTCGAGAGTGGTAAAATATTGACATCTTCCGAGTTTATCGTGTAGGTCGGTTATGTTAGTGTTGTATTCTCATGAGTTAGGCCAATAAAAGCAGATTTGTGCAGGAGAAAAACCTTTATTGTTTCAATTATACACTACTTATAGACTCCGACAAAATGTGTGATGAAAATGACCTAGAATCTAGCCAAACTTTCTGTTTTGTAGGACCTGTAAATCACGTGACTGAAGCTTCTAGAATTTAAAGTTTCACCAATGAAATTATGACAACCTTTATAATACGGACCAATCAGACCAAAGCGCTCATGTTAGTATTTCTATGAACTAGATATGAAAAACAGAAAGCTCAGCTAATTACGAAAATAACATTTATGAAATATATTATATAGAAATATAAATAATGTAATAGTATGCATTTCAACAATAGAATAATAGAAATAAGAAAATAGGAGCAATTAATAGAATTAAGAAAGATGGGAGCGATACCTCGAAGAGGGTGTAAAGTTAGGGCTTTACAACATTAGGAAGTGGGTACATATCGCCAATCGTCTTTTCGTTTAGGTTCCCATAATCTACCACAACTCTCCATTTTTGCTTTCTGGAAGTGTCGGATTTTTTCGGAACAACCATATAGATTGAGGGCCACTGAGAACTACTAGGTCTTATGATATTTTAACATTTCCTTAATTTGCTTTTCTACTTCTTGTTTGTGAATAAATGGATAATGATATGATTTTGTGTGGACTGGCAATTCGTCTACTGTTTTTATTTGATGTTTAATATGGTTAGTAAAAGTTAAACGGTCCTCGATCCTCTTCGTTATAAAATATGTCTGCAAATTATTTACACAGCTTAAGTACTTCATTACGTTCCTCATTATTTAAATGATTTACTCTAATTTTTGTTGTATCTAAATTTTTGCTAGGAAACTCGTCAAAATTATTTAGGTCGATTTGTTGTACATGTTTACAGTAAAACTTCTAATATATCTACTGTCTTTCCTGTGTAACATTTATATACCCCCTAACCGTTGTCTTTATTGTGTATTGTAAGTAAAGTCGCTATGATGAGCACCTTAGCCTGAAGCTAGTGTCCACGTTTATTACCCTTCTTGAATTTCTACGAAATCTGTTGTATAGGGCAATGAATGATGCGTGACTTAGATATTTGTGAATTTGTTAATGTCATATTATTTGTTTATCTTTTAATGAAATTTTATATGTAGGTTAAGTACCTAAAAACTGAGGCTAAGTTCGTAAATGAGCAAAATCTGATGTATAGTTTTAAAAAAATCCCATTTTCATGAATTTTTCTCAATTTTTGAACAACATATATTATATACAATTCATTATTAAATTAATATCTTTTCTGTATTTTTTGTCTGTATTCCTTTTTCTTTCTTGGGGAAATTAAATGATCGAATTTTCAACTTGTTTTAGATGATATGCCTGCTGGTCAGACTCCGCATACGGTTGTTCTGTTCGCTCATAATGATTTGGTAGATTCAGTCCAACCAGGAGATCGAGTTACTGTAACTGGAATTTATAGGGCACAACCTTTACAAGCGAATCCTAGACAAAGAAACATTCTTTCAGTTTATAAAACTCATATTGATGTTTTACATTTCCGTAAAATTGATCATAGGAGATTGTACGAAGAAGAAAGTGGGTAAGTCAATAATTATCCTATGAGAATTATTTATGTTTTTTGTGAATATTTTTTAGAAAAGATCATCGTTTTCCGCCTGAAAGAGTTGAACTTTTGAACATTTTATCACAAAAACCGGACATTTACGATAGACTAGCTAGAGCTGTGGCTCCTTCGATTTATGAAAATCAAGATATTAAAAAAGGAATCCTTTTACAGTTGTTCGGGGGTACTAAGAAGACGTTTGTAACATCTGGAAGGTCAAATTTCAGGGCTGAAATAAATATTTTGCTGTGTGGTGATCCAGGTAATTATTTAATAAGTGTTTAATTTATAACAGTTCTTATGACATTATCATTCTAACTGAAACTTGGCTCAATAATAATATTAGTGATACTGAATTTGTACTATCTAACTACAAAATCTACAGGTAGGATTGCACTTTTGAATCTAGTGACTCCTTGAGAGGGGGCAGTGTATTGATAGAAATTTTAAAGAAATTTCTGTGGATTTTAATCCAGTCTGGCAGTTGTCCAGTTACATAATATTTATTCTGGGAGCTCTATATATTTCTCCCCCGTGTCCTGTTAAGATTTATAACAATGTTATCCAAATTCTACTTTTTTGGTGATTACCACCTTCCATCTGCTACATGGGAAATTGAAGATTATTGCTTCTCATCTACTGCACAACCCACTGCACTTCTGGCAGTATGTGAGGCTATTGAAATTCTCTCAAGCATTTATGCCCTCCACAATCTTTTTCAACGAAGGAATTTCCCTTGATATTATCTTCTCACTTGTGGAATTAATTATTTATGGTGCTGTTGATGTACTAATTTCCCCCGATTCCCATCATCCTCCGCTGGAAACTACGTTAGAATGGAGTAAAACTGTAAATAAAAAAAGAAATGGAAAAATATAATCATATGTTGATTTGTGTAAATGATATTCTATTTACAATGGGCATGTTTTTTGACGCATAATATGTTTTGAAACTTTACATCTGTGAAAACTGTGTTTATTGAATTTTGTGCAATTTTTTATCTATTTAAGGTACATCAAAATCCCAGCTTCTTCAATATGTATTCAATTTGCTACCAAGAAGTCAGTATACTTCCGGAAAAGGTTCATCGGCCGTCGGTCTAACCGCTTACGTTACAAAAGATACTGAAACTAGACAGTTAGTATTACAAACAGGAGCTCTAGTTTTGGCAGACAATGGTATTTGTTGTATAGATGAATTCGACAAAATGAACGAGTCGGCACGTAGCGTCCTTCACGAGGTAAGTCTTCATCCTTACAGTCTCAAAATAAAGTTTTGTTAATTTATACATTTTCCTTGTTAAGGCTGACATACACTGTCCGCGCCGGACAAAATTCGTATGCTTTATGTGAATTCTCGTAATTTTTGTACTCAAACTCTATCATAGAGTTAAAATATTGATAATTTTAATGAATAGGAGACTAGACACGTCTATAACATGCAGAAGATGTAAGTCTTCATCTTTACAGTCTCAAAATTATTTATTTTATACATTTTCCTTCTTAAGTTTGATATACACTGTCCGTGCTGGACAGAATCCGTCCGCTTTAGGTGAATTCTAGTAATTTTTGTATTCGAAGTTTTTCAAACTCTTTCATAGAGATAAAATAATTGGTAATTTTAATAAATAGGGGACTAGACACGTCTTTAAATGAAGAAGATGTAAGCTTTCATTGTTCCAGTCTCAAAATGGACAAAATCCGTCTACTTTTTGTGAATTCATAACATTACATAAAGTGAAAGAAAATTTTAGCATGCATTTTAATTGATAGATAGTAATATCAAACACAAGCTTTTTTAGTATCTAAAATACGATTCCAAATGACGCTTACAGCGTTTGCCTGAAGAAACTTATTTTCTTTTTGAAATGCAGCTTGTTCAAGTTAAAAAAAATAAAAGATTTTATTTCATACCTTTAGAACGGATCAATATTTCAATTTGAAAATTTGAATTCACATATTTTGGGTGAAAAACAATTTTCCTTGGGCCAGTGGCGTGCTTTTGGAAGAGTTTTCCACTTTACCCCTCCCCCCCCCAATTTTTTACGCCAATGACCTTTCAATCATTTTTATGTATCGCAAAACTTACGGTTTTCAAGATATTGGATGTTTACAATAAGCTTGCAACATCATGTATAAAAAATAGCTTTATTGAAATTTTTGATGTATGTCCTTTCTAAATGTTTATGCTAAATATTGTTTTTCAAATGAGTTCTTCTAACATTAATAAATTGATAGTAGACTGAAGTTGTTTTTAAAAAATCTAAATAAAGCTATTTTCTTTTATATGTAATAATTAAAATATGATGTTGCAAGCTTATTATAAACATCCAATATCTTGAAAACCGGAAGTTTAACGATATGTAAACGTTATGCGTTTTGTACGTAAAAATTATTAAGCAATACCATCTTTACTTAGTATTCAGTGATTTTTTTTCTTATGTCAACCTAGATTGGTGTGTGTTTAAAGATTATCTGTGTTTCTGTATTGTATTCCCCTGTTTTTTTATTATTTAGTTGGTCTATAACCGTTTTGGTAATGTCCTACTCCCTTCTCTGCAAGTTTTTTCAATCTTCTATTTACTTATAGCCTCTTTTCAATACTGGTGCGATTAAGCCCGTGCTCCACTTGTTGGGGATTCTGTTATGTTTTATTAGTTGGTGAATTTATTTACTCAGTTGTCGTCAGTATTTCAAAAGTTCTGGGATTAATCATTCCAAAATGTACTTAATTTTGTACTTAATTTTCTGCGAGACAATTCACCTCATCTTCTTCCTCTGTTAATATAACTCCTTTTATTTGGTATCTTCTGTCTCGTTTAGCTCTTCTCGATCATATTCTTTGCATATATTCTATTTATACATTACCCGTCTAAAGTCTCCCCCCCTATCTATTTTGTGAACCATAGAAATTAAATCAATAATTGTTTGGGTGCCTGAAATAGGGTACAAATATATCTTGCGGACTTCCGCCATTTTGTAAGATAATATTAAATGGGATCATATGGCAAGTAATACCTCATTTGAATGCTCGTTTCAAGTCCTGTTCAATGACACCATCATGATCAACCTATTTCTACTTATTTGTGAATTTCAACCCAGTTGCTCATTTAGAAAAGATGAACGTGTTCATTGGTCGCTTGGATATTTCTTACAAAAACTCTCAATTTTGACAGTAGTCATCACTGTTATTAGATATCTTTATTGTTAAGTGGTCAGAACACATCTAGATTATTGTTCACTCGTATGGTCTCCGCATTATATTACAAGATACATTGCTTTAAGATGTATGTTTACCATCATTATGATTTTTTAGAACGTTTTTAAACATACCTACTCTGGAGGTTCGCAGAAAGCAAAGGGATCTAGTACAGCTGTTCAACATAATAAATGGGATGCGTGATAGTCCCGAGCATCTCTCTAAAATATATTTAGTTGTTCCTCCTCGTCTTACTAGGCAGGACACCAATTATGTGGATCGAATTTTAATTTTTATGTCAACTTTCATGTTCCAAAAACTTCTGCTGGGACTTGAACTTTAGTGCTTACAGCATTTATTGTTGGTTTGATGTGTTATCCCTCTTCTTACTTTGTTTGCTCTTTTTCTTTGTCATTTATACTGTCCTTTAGGTTTTTCCTTTTGTTTTATACACTAATTTAATACCTATGTCAATTAATCATTCTTACCAGTTTTACACTTTTTTTTGTGGAATTTTTTATATTATATTTATGTTAATTGGGCTTGCCCATGATTGATCAAATAAATAAATAGATGGTGGGCGCCCCGGTTGAACTCCCATAATTTTTCCAGTAATTGTCTTATGGCAAAAAATTTGGTCAACCGTTGGTCTGTTTCTTCGGAAACTACACTGATAGTTTTATTACTTTGCATAATATTAATTTTTACTTGTAGGTAATGGAACAGCAAACACTGAGTATTGCAAAAGCGGGCATCATTTGTCAGCTGAATGCGCGTACATCGGTATTGGCAGGCGCCAATCCATGTGAATCTCAGTGGAATAAACACAAAACTATCATCGAAAATGTACAACTACCTCATACGCTGTTGTCAAGGTATGTTTTTGAATTTCAAAATGAATTAATACTTTAAAAAAATTATTTTATGTAATGTACTAGCTTCAAACGCGTCTGCTTCCCGAAGTTGACGCTCAGAGGCCTATTTTCAACGTGAAATTAAAATTATAAATAATGAGATAGAGTTTCGGGAGTTGGGACTCTTTTATTGGAAATTTCCTCCTCCTAAATACCTTGTTTTTTCATTTAAGTATATTTGTTTATAGTTTTTGCAATTTTTATGTGGTATAAAATGTTCTCAATGCATTTTTCTAGATATCATTACTCATCCAATGAGCTATCACACATATTTTTACGAGCTATATCTCTATTTTTCAATTTGTGAACACTTCTTAAATTTATCCAAACGGTATAATTTTGTAGGTTTGACTTAATATTTTTGATCCTGGACCCTCAAAATGAAATTTTCGACAGAAGATTAGCCAATCATCTAGTTTCTCTTTATTACAAAACGAAAGGTCAAGAAGAAGATGAAATTTTGGTAATACAACTAAACGTTTTCTCAAATTATTTTCGTCTAACGATACGTTAACTTTTCAGGACATGTCTATTTTAAGAGACTACATTTCTTACTCCAAAGAACACATACATCCAAAATTAAGCGATGAAGCTTCACAAAAATTGATACAGTCCTACGTCGATATGCGTAAAGTAGGTTCTGGAAGAGGTCATATATCCGCGTATCCGAGACAATTGGAATCGTTGATACGTCTCTCAGAAGCTCACGCTAAAGTTAGATTCTCACAAACGGTCGAAGTGGAAGATGTCGAAGAAGCCTACAGGTGAGATAAAGAAAATAATAACTAAATAATATCTTAGTTGGTTTCTCAAAGGGCTATTATTGACTGAAAGTTTTTTTGTCTCATGGTCACAAATTATTAAAGCTCAGATTTAAGGTGATAAAAATTAAGGGGCGCTTATATGAGCAAATATTTTTATTAAAAAACGCAGAAATATTAACATATAGGCCTTCAACACCATAATAATTATTAATATCCTGGAATTCTAACTTTTGTACCTTCCCATGTCGATTTATGTTGAAGCTGAGTTCATTCCTCAATCTCATCTTCCTTGATCCGTGTCTTTCCAGAATCGCCCCTCTTCATTTTGACAAATTCCCCTCTATGAGGTAATTTACGAGGTGTGTGTCTTATCTGTGTTCTTAATTATGTAATATTTATGGATGGTTGTAAATGACTCAGATTATTGAATACTGATTTATTGAACAATTCTTTACACATTTTCACATAACATCTGACATCCAATACCGGTGCGATGCATCCCCAGGTGGAGCCACACTTACAAAATGCTTGTATATTTGGTTGCATAACTTATTACTATTTATACAACAGTGTGGCTATTAAATAACCGGATTGATGCTGCCCCCAGCAAACTGCGATATGTTTGAACATGAATATGGTCCTTCCCCGACCCTGAGCTCAATAAACAAGCAAGCCAGCCAGCCACAGAAGGAGTCTATGGAAATTAATGTTTATCCTGTGCACAAGTTTTTGAAGACGATCGGCACTTAGGACGGCCCTCAACATAAAAAATGGACGAATGCATTGGTAAATTAATCCACGCTGATCATTCGGGAGCTTGCTGAAATGACAGAAATCGACAAAAAAGTATTTGACAGATCATTTAACATGCGGAAGGTCTGTGAAAGCGTTCCTTGCAAAATACAGCATTACAGTCTTGGAACATTCACCATACTCGCTGTATCTTGCCCCTTGTGACTTTCTATTTCCCCGAGGTCAAGTCGGTGCTGAAAGGAACAAGATTTACAAGTATGGAAGCGGTTAAAGAAAAAGCGACGGAAGTTCTTAACCAGCTGACAGAAGAGGACTTCCAACAATAGAGCAGTGTAGCGATCGCCAAGGGGAGTATATTGAAGGCGAATTGGTGACGAATAAAAAGTGTTATGACTTCAGTCTGGTTATTTAATAATTAAACCTTATATTATTAACCTGTACAACAGAATGAACGAACATGATTTCTGACAAAAATGGTGAAAATTAAATCGTTTTTCCTTAATTAAACATTCTTATTTGACTAATTCCACAACTAAGATGATATTCGTACCTTTTTAGTGATCTACTGATATAATTTTACGAACAATTTATTATTCTTTTTAGATTGCACCGAGAAGCTTTGAAACAATCAGCTACGGATCCAGTGTCCGGTAAAATTGACGTGTCTATCCTAACAACTGGTATGAGTAGCGCATCCAGAAAACGAAGACTAGAACTAGCACAAACTGTAAAGAAGCTCATTGAGGAGAAGGGAAACGTACAGACTATCAGTTACCCAAAATTGTTCACTGAATTGAAGGAAAATTCCGCTATAGTAAGTTTATTTCATTATTTATTCTGAATTTTCAAATTCACGTTGGAAATACTTTTACAATGATTATCTATAAATTATGGAGTGACAGGGGGCCCAGGGATATGGGAAGATTAAGACTAAATTTGTGACTAGCAATGGATAAAAGAGCCCAAGAAACGTTTTTTTTATTATTATTATTATCTCAATTAGTAATCAAAACATACAGTTTAATAATTTTATTGACAAATGACATTGCCCTACTTCTTTCAACAGTTCCTATCCCTTAGGGCTATCCTATGAGCTATTTTCACTTTATTCACATGGATTCAAAATGTCCGTTTACCAAATTCTTAAATTTTTAAGTAACGAACATCCACTATTTTTTCCTTTGCCATATATTCCTATTTTCTCTCTTGATATACATATTTGGTCCATTCTTTTTTGATTTCACTGTGTCTCTTGCTTGTTCTCATCATTGCCATCCCATTTCAGTATTGTTGCTACTTCTTGGCTCCACATTCTCCTGCGTCTTCCTCTTACCCTTTTGGTACTCAGTCTTGCTTCCCATACGGAATTTACTGGCTTCCGAATAATGTGCCCAAACCATTTTAGTTTTCAACTAGGTTTATGGCTTAGGCATGCTTAGATCGAACTCGATTTATTGTAATTATGAAGTTTCTATTAGATTCTTGGTGAAACCATCTTTGATTTGGAATTTGTGGTTGGTTTAGAATATAATTTTGTCCAGTCACTGCATCTCTGTGGTGTTGCTGCCATTCCTCATTGCTTCAATGTGGTTTATATTTGTTTTGCTACCTATGTGATTAAATCTATCCACGGAGCTTTTACTATCTGTAAGTATGATGCATTTTTCTTCAACCAAATTTAATTTTATATATTTCATAGCTTCAAGTACTGCTATTACTTCTGCAGTATAGATTGAGGCATCTTCATGTAGCCTATATTTTTGACTGATATTTCTGTTTGAGTAGAATATAGCACATCCAGTGTGACCACTTTTTTTGACCCATCTGCATATATCTGCTGATGATCAGACCAGTCTGTTCTCATCACATCCTTGAATGCTGATGGAACACAGCTGGCTACATCGACTGTCGGTTCAAAGTATTTACAGGGTATATTGTAACAGAACAATTCTTCCAGTTCATGTAAATAATTAGGTAGGTGATGATTGGTATATAGTAGATGTTTGAAGTCCGCAAGTTTAGTAATACCATTGGTTAGAGGTGGGACTTTTTGAGATGCCAATACCTATGTGTTAGTGTTAAAATTGTTAGTTCATCTAATTTGTTTATATATGGCGCCATTTTTGATTATCACAAAGTAATTGTCTCCTCAATATGAGGGAAGTGTTGTGGGATCGTCTATAATTTTAGAATTTCACGTCTTGATTCGTAACACACTACTCAAAATGATGTGATATTATTTTTTATTCAAGAAGAGTACAATAAACGTCAGAAAAGTAATAAAAATGTGTTCTGTCATAACAAATCTAAAACAAAGTAAGTAGGTTACATAAAATAAAACTAACAAAATTAGGTTAGAGAATCTTCTTTTTCTTGTCGTGTCGCAGGAGTCTTGGTTCCTCTGTTATAAGTGTCAACCTTTGGTAACTTTGAAGTATTTGACACTAACATAGGTCCCCGCCTTGAAATACTTTAGGGTTTCAAAATGAATTGACTTGGTTGGGTAGAACGCATATCTTGACTACAGGACGCTTCAGCTCGGTCGTGGCAGTTCTAATGGTTACGGATCGTATGATGTTATCAACGCCAGAGTAGATTTGGAGGATTCGTCCGAGTTTCCATTTGAGTGGTGGGAGGCCGTCTTCTTTGACTATTACCAACGTGCCTACCTGAAGTAGTTGAGGATAATTTACTTTCCATTTGACTCTGGTCTGAAGGTGTGAAATATATTCTTTGGTCCACCGTGACCAGAAGTGTTGGACAATTTGTTGCGTTCTTTGAAAATGTGAGAGTCTGTTTTCTTTGATATTAAGAAGACTTGGTTCAGGGATTGTCGTCAATGATTCTCCTATTAGGAAGTGCGCAGGAGTTAATGGATTCAAATCATTTGGATCATTGGATAATGGATAAAGTGGTCGGGAGTTTAAACAGGCTTCTACTTGACACAATACAGTCACAAACTCTTCGAAAGTAAGAGCTTCATCACCCATTATATGTTTTAAGTGGTCCAATATGTGATATACTTGGGAGGAAAGGCACTTGCTACCTTTTCAACTAGCTCTGCCAATAAGAGTGCGCCACAGAGTTCAAGTTTTGGTATAGAGTAAATTAGAAGTACAATTTCCTAAAGAATCGCTACAGCGAATGTAAATGCAAGCACCATATGCTGTTTGTGATGCGTCGCTGAATCCGTGTATCTGTTTTGTTATAAAGTTAGACAGTATGACTTGTCTAGGTGTTTTTAGTCAATTGATATTGCGCAATTGAGAGTGGTAGTTAGACCAAGTAGTATGTAGGTCACTAGGTACCGATTCATGAGTTCTTGCAAAATTATTTTTGCTGTAACCGTGATAGGAGATAATAGTCCAAGTGGGTCAAATATATGTGCAGTAGAGGATAGTATTTGTCTTTTAGTAATCTTTGATGGCAAGTTAGAAACATTGATGGAGAATTGTAAGCAGTCATTAGAAGGATTCCAAAGCAGGCCTAACGTTTTGTTTGGGGTTTTATCACCGATATGTAAAGTACTAGAGTTCGCTTTGAGCTCAAAATACTTTACGTTAGAATTCCATTTCCTTAGAGGAAAACCATATTTCAATAAAAGTTCAGAAAGTCTTTCTTTAATGCTATATGTTTTATCTGCAGTATTGGCTCCAGTGAGGAGATCATCAACATAGAAATCATGTAATATAATATTACAGATGTCAGGTAATTCACTTAAGTGACGATAAGCTATTTCATGAAGTGATCTAATAGATAAGAAGGCAGCCGATGCAGTGCCATAAGTCACAGTATTTAGCTGATATGTCTTAATATCGTCGTTGGGTGTGAATCGCCAGAGAATTTTTTGTAAGTTTCTTTGTGTTTGTGTTACCAATACCTGGCGATACATTTTCACTATATCAGCACTCATAACGTAATTATGTTTCCGAAACCTCAAAGAATGTAAAATAAGTTGTCTTGAATATTAGAGCCTACCATGGTGATATCATTGAGTGATAGTCCAGATGTTGTTTTTGCTGAACCGTCAAAAACTACACGTAATTTTGTTGTGGTTGAGCTATACTTTAAGACACAGTGGTGTGGAAGGAAGAATCGTCAACTTGAGAATTAGCAAGAGACATGTGACAGAGTTGTATATATTCGTCTATGAAATTGGGATATCGTATTTTAATGTCAAGATTCTTATCAAGTTTCTTTTCTAAATTTAGAAAGCGGCGAACAGCTGTATTTTTTGAATCGCCAAGTACAGAAGGATTGTTTTTTAGTGGTATTGTGACTATAAAGCGTCCGTCATTGTGTATCGTCGTTGTATTTTTGTATCGTTCCTCACAGAGTCTTTCTTCATCAGAAAGGTATAAAGCCTTTGGAACCTCCTCGATTTCCCAGAACTTTGTAAGATGAGATTCTAGAATATTAGTGGAGAGAGAACAGTGGTGTGTGACAAACTTTTGATTATTAGTAAATATGGGGCCTGAAACTAACCATCCCAATTTTGTTTTTTGTAAAGTAGGTAGGCTATTGCCTAGTTTCATCTGGCCTATACACAAAAGTTCCCAAAAGGTATCAGCACCGATCAACAAATCAATTGGAGCAGGTTGGTAGAACGTGGGATCAGCCAGCGCAATTTTGTCAGGAATGTTTAGTGTACTCAATTCAAGTGGTAAGGATGGCAAGTGGCCTGTAATTTGGGGTAAAATAATACAGTTTATTGACTTTGAAAAGTTGTTGATATTTGATTTGAATTTTAGTGACGTTAAAGATTGAACATTGTGGGACATTTGACTAATTCCTGATACTGAAATGTCAATTTGCCTTTAGTTTAGTTGTAAAATGTTACACAGTTTTTCAGAAATAAAATTTACTTGACTTCCACTATCAAGTAATACCCTGCACTAATGTGGAATTTTAAATTTGTCAAGAACAGTGACAAGAGCTGTAGAAAGTAGAATCTGAGGTGATGTATGGAGTCTAGTTGTCATGCTAACCTGTGTATTATTAGAATTTAAAATAGTACCTGAAGCTCCTGGACTTCATGATCATCTTTTTCGTGTGATATAATATGTTTTTTAACAGCAGAAGTTATTTTATAAAATTCATTTTCAAATTGTTCTCTGACAGGAGAGTGTACAGTGTCATAGTTTGTATCGAAATCAGGATCTTCAGATTCAATAGCAAGTTGGGCATTGTGAAAATCTTCAAAAAGTGTTTCTGCCTTTGCTAGGCGTTGCTGTAAATCAAGTAAATCTACCTCATCATCATCCTTTATAGTTTGAAAATATTTAGTAAACCTTGTTAAAGAGCCTTTTGCTGATGTACGTTTAATTTTATTTTGATTAGACATGGTTGAAGTTTCAGTATGAAATGTATAACTATGTCCAATTTTAAATAACAAATCTTTGAATAAGTTACGACACCTCCAAGTATTAGAAATGCAGTCTAATGAGTGAATTGACTCTTACAGCTTTTGTTGTTAACTGTAGTGTGATGTCCTACGTTGTAATTATGTGAAAATGTAATAAGTATGTGTCAAGCAGAATACCGCTTATTAATAGGATGACAGTAGGAATATAGGTAAAATGGAAAGCACTGACTTGAATAAATCCTGTTATAGCTAATTGAATAAAGGCCTTGTGTCCAGTTTCCAGTAAACTCTATCCAATGTCGAAGGACCATATGTTGAGGGATCGTCTATAATTTTAGAATTTCACGTCTTGATTCGTAACACACTACTCAAAATGATGTGATATTATTTTTTATTCAAGAAGAGTACAATAAACGTCAGAAAAGTAATAAAAATGTGTTCTGTCATAACAAATCTAAAACAAAGTAAGTATGTTACATAAAATAAAACTAACAAAATTAGATTAAAGACTCTTCTTTTTCTTGTCGTGTCGCAGGAGTCTTGGTTCCTCTGTTATAAGTGTCAACCTTTGGTAACTTTGAAGTATTTGACACTAACAGGAAGGCTCTCGAGATTCGGCTTCCATGAAATTTATAGGTGTTGATTTTAGATAACCTAGGCATATTCGGAGGCATTTGTTTTTTTGGGTCTCACTTTTACGTAGGTGAGATTCAGATGCTGCACCATACAAATGACTTCCATAATCTATTATTGATCTTGTCATTGATTTATAAAATAGAAGTGCAATATTTGGGTCTGATCCCCATTTAGTTTTACAGAAAGCCCTTAGTATATTTATAGAGTTTTTACTCTTTCTTATTGTTTGTTGAATACAATCTTTCCATAGCAATTTTTTATCAAGTAATAAGCCTAAGTATTTAACTGTATTTTTTATGGGATAATTATATGACCCTATTGTAAGTTGTCCTTGGTAATTGGTTCTGTTTCTATAAAAAATGCATATTTCAGTTTTCGGTTCAGAGATAGAAAGTCCTATTACGTTGCACCATTGTTGAATTTCTGTAAATTTGACATTTAATGTGTCTGTGCATTTTTCAACAGTTTTATCTGATGTGTATATTACTGTCATCAGCAAATTGTATAATGTTGGAGTTTTTGGAGATAATGTTTTCTAAGTCCATGGTATAGATTATATATAAAAGAGGACTGAGGATGCTGCCTTGAAGTAATCCGAATTTGGAACGTCCAGGCTGAGTAATTTCATGATTTATCTTCAGAAAGGTCGAACGTTCAGAATATGCTATGTTCATAAAATTAGCGGCAAATATTTCTAGTTTTTCTTCGTCAGTTATAAATAGTCTGTTATTTTCTTCGATTATTGACTTCATATTATTGGTTTGTTGTTTTTATCTGCTTAACTTCGCAGTTTCGCGCCAGTATGTTTTATCTTCTTAATTATTTCTTCATAAGTTTATATCCATTTATTTGTTTGTATTCCCAAATTAGTTTTTGTATATGTTTATGATTAAAGTTATTCATTTGTGATTTGAACTCTGGAATCTGATTTATTCTGTATTCTCTGTGTAGCCTTCTTTTTTCTTTTATCAGTCGTAAGTATAAACGGCGGCAATTCGTGAGTATAAATCTGGTTTTTAATTTTAGGGGAATTTTCCATGATTGTCTCAGTTAGTTTTTTGTTGAAGTGTATGATATTTTCTATAGAAATTTTGTGGTATTTATTTATATGATTGTTCATTATTTCATTCACTTTCTCAATGTCACACTTTTTTATATTATATTTATCAGTTGGTGTATACTGGATCGGATTAATGTCCACGTCTAATTCGAATGTTATGCTCAAATGGTTAGAGCCAAGATCTGGTGTTACTTACTTCAATATTGTTGATGTTGTTTTTAAGATTTTCTGTGTGCAAAAATATATCCAGTGTAGTGTCTCTCCCGCACTCTCTTAGAAAAGTGTCCGGTGTTATGTGCTGCACAAACCTTATGTTTTGTATAAAGGTGTTTATTTGTTTCTTTTTTTTTTGCATTGACATTTAGATCTATAATAAGTCAATATTTATACAAGGCGGCTTTTGTGAAAATTGTGTCTTCTATGTTAGATGTGGAATGTATGTATACTGAGAATATGTGTATTTGGTTGTCTTTAAACGGAATTGAAAAGTGAATGGTTTCTTTTAAAGGATTATTGATGATTGGAGGATTATTCTTTTGCAAATGAACATTATTATCTAGCTGAATTAGGCTTCCTCCTCGTGCCTTGTTAGTGATTAAGTTTCCTATTTGGGATAGAACGTTCCAGTTTTTGTATGATATGCTAGTATTTTTATTTATAAGTGTCTCTACAAATAGTGTACAATTGATTTTATTTGTTTCAATGAAGTTGTTGATATGTTATCATTTTGTATAGCTGTTTATGTTGGAGTATAGAAATTTAAACATTTTGAATGTACTGATAATTTTTGTGTTCATTGATAGGTCTTGTAGGCGATTCACTCTCAGGGTCACATAAGTCAAAAATTGATATGTACATACGGCTACCGGAAAACAGTATCTGAGTGTCTATGTTGAAGTTATTTACAAATGTTTTTCTTAGTTTTTGTATCATTAGGGTTCATCTATGAGAGCAATATCCAATCACAAAATTGGGAGGTTGTCAGTCCGAACTGGGTGAGTTTTTCACGAAGTTGAACGTTGTCGAATGCTGATGTAATGTCTATAAATGCGGCTACTGTTGATAATTTTTTTGTGTAACCTAAATAGATATAATTTGTTAACACTGTTAAGGGCTCTTGAGTGGATCTGGACACTCTAAAAGCATATTGTGATTCCGGAAGTAGTTTTTCTCTTTCCAACCAATGTTGTAATCTAATTTTGATCAATATTTCAAGAGTTTTAAATAAAAAGATGCTAAAGCTATGGGGCGGTATGAGTTTGGATTGTGGTTTTCCTGGTTTTTTGATAGGCAGTACTATATACTCTTTCCAGTTTGTTGGAAATTGGATGTTGCCAGCCCAAATAGAGTTGTATAAAATTAGTAATGCCTTTTTGCGTTTTAGAGGCATTTTGTGTATCATTATGTATGATATATTGTATATCCCAGGTGAGGTGTTTTTGGAATTTTTTAACATTGTTCGAGCTCCCAAAAATTAAAGGGTAGTAGCAAATGTGTGTTGTTTTTGTTTCCTGTGTAAATTTCTTGAATTCTCTCATTTTCTACCCATGGAGGTGAAATTTTTGCATGAAAGTCGTTTATCCAAGCATCTTTAGGGTCTATAGGAGTTTTATTTGCTTGTTTACGATTTTTATATCTGTTTACTTTGTGTCACACTTTTCTGATTCGGGTATTTTGATTTAAACTTTGACAATATTCTATCCAACTTTTTTTCTTCATTTCCTTGAAAGTTTTTTTGGTGATTGCATCCAATCGTTTATATTCTGTCAGATTTTGAACATTTGGAATTTGTTGATATTGGGCGTAAGCTTCTTTCCGTATTTTTGCAGCTATTTCACAAGTTCTGTTCCACCATGGTTTAGACGTGTGGTTTCGCTTTGTCGTATGCGAGGAGTATCTAGGAATTGCAATACTCGCGGCTCTGTTTATGTTATCAATTATGGCTACATATGTTGGTATTGGTTCAATAGAGTCTAATGCTGAAGTGTATAGTTCCCAATTGGCGTTCTTCAGATTCCATATATTGTGTATCCTTATGGGTGTTGGTGAGGAGTTCAAGGCGATCCTAATATGTATTGGCAGTTGATCTGATCCACATGGCTGTTTTATAATAGTCCAAGTAATTAAATGACATATCTTGTGAACATAGTGTATAAGGTTACAATGTTGTATCGCTTCCAATAGTACCTTACCATTTACGTAATCATATTCGCAGTTCCACGCTAAGTTGTGAGCATTGAAATCACCTCCCAGTATGAAGGGTTTTGGAATATGTTCTAGAAAATGAATCCATTGCTGTGAAGTTATCTGGGAGCGTGGTTCAATATATACCGAGACTAGATGCATTTTTTTGTTTTTATAAGGTATTTCCACAGAAATACATTTGTGTTCAAAGTTTAATGAAGTTTGTATTTCGATTTCTTTAAAAACTAATCCTTCTCTTATTAAAATGGCTGATCCTCCGTAGCCGACGTTACGATCTGCCCGCACTTTATTGAAGTTTTTGAAATTATAATATCTGTCAGGATGAAATAAGAGTGCTAGTGAAAATTGATATTTGTCTAATAAGTACTCTAAGTTTTCCTTATTAGAGACTGCTGATCGGCAGTTCCATTGTAAAATACTTAATTGGGGCTGGGCTGTTTGGTCTGTGCCTCTTGTTTGCTTGAGATGAGCTTTGGTTTGTGGAAGTTTTCAAGGAATTTTTGGGAGTGAGAGTTGTGGAGGTATAGAGACGGGATGTGAAGGTAGATTTGTGTGATGCGAATTTAATGGGGAGACGGATTTTTGACAGAAGACATTTACTATTTGAGATGGTTCAAGTTGACTATTTTTTGAAACCACATTGGAGTAGGAGCTTTTGATATTCCTCTATTTGCGTCATGATAGCTTAGATTTGATGTGGACATATCCTCTTTGATTAGTTTTTGTCTACTGAACTCGGGGCATGCTTTTAAGTTTGTGGTGAGATGATCACCTGAACAACTTAAACATTTTGGTTCAATATTTGTTTCGTTACATTCTTTTGAATTATGAGATTGTTTGCATTTAAAACATCGGGGCTTACTTTTACATTATCTACCTTGATGGCCATATCTTAAGCAGTTGAAGCACAATATAACTTTTTGTATATATGCTTCCACCGGTTTCTGTACATTATTTATTGTAATGTATTTTGGGAGAGTTTGGGATTTGAAAGTTATTATGCAAGTTTTTGTTGGGACATTGTAGATTGTAGGGGGGTCGTACAGGCTGTACAGCCTCACACTTCGACCTATAAGTTCTTTTGTGCGTGACCCTTGATCTATTCGAGGCCCGGGATTCCGAGACTTCTTGTGAAGTTTATCAGTTTCCTGGGAGCTAAGTTCCTGATGTCGGAGGGCGTTAAAAAGGCCCCTTCCAGGAACTTAAGCCTCTTGCAGAAAAGCGCTGGGCATTCGCAGAGCAAATGTTCTGCAGTTTCCGCGAAGTTCTCGCAGTAGCGGCAACTGTCACTCTCTGATTTGCCCATCTTTTTGAGGTGATACCCCAGAGGGCAGTGTCCAGTGAGGAGTCCCGTTACCATCTTCAAGTCTTTCTTGTCCAACTCGAGAAGCTGTTTAGCTTTCTTAGGCGATAGGCGCACTAGTCTTTTCGCTTGTCTTTGTCCTGGCACTTTATTCCAGTGAGATTTCATTTCATCGGTTTCCCAGCGTCGGAACTCCTCTTTTAAGTGGGCTTTGGAGAGTCCACAGAAGGGTTCTGTGCCGGGAAATTGTGTATTTGCCCCTTCTTTGGCAAGGCAATCTGCTTCTTCGTTGCCTTTAATTCCTCTGTGACCTGGCACCCACATCAGGGTGACCTGATTGTTTGCTGCCAGTTGTCTCAGGGATTGTTTACAGTCCCAAGTTAGCTTAGACTCACAGGTGTATGACCTCAGAGCTTTTAGCGCTGCTTGGCTATCTGACAGTATATAGATTTTTTCCCTTCGAGTGCCTCTTTCAAGGCATTCCTGGGCACATAGTTCTATAGCATGTACTTCTGCTTGGAAGATGGTTGGGGTGTTACCAAGGGGTTTTGAGAGCCTGAAATTCGGTCCTGTAACGCCCACTCCAACCCTTTCGTCCATCTTAGATCCATCTGTGTACCACACTGATGCATCCCTTCCCAGTTGAGGTCCGTTCTCTGTGCAAGTTTGGTGGCTGTTTATGACCACTTCAAACTGCATTTCGAAGTCGTACCTAACTGGCATGAAATCTGTCGGTTTAGACATGGCTTCTAGGGAAATATGTTCCAAAATCTTTAAGTGTCCGATCAGATTTCCTGCTTTTAGGCTTTTTGTCTGGCTCAGTCTGAAGGCACTGTTTGCTGCTTCTTTCTTTACACATAGGTGCAATGGCGGAAGGTTTAACATTACCTCCAGAGCTGCAGTAGGGCACGTAAATATTGCCCCTGTTATTCCCAGACAGGCTAGCCGCTGCACTTTCTGCAGCTTGACTTGTGCCGAAATTTGTTGAGTTTTTGGCCACCACACTAGTGAGGCGTAGGGACATACTCTATATTATTTTCATTTACACATTTCCTGTTTAGTCTCTTAACTTCTAGTACTTAAAATTTACAATGCATATCATGCATTTTTATTTTATTTTTAACATATTCTTCGTTAAATTCAGTAGATATATCTCTAATTATGCCTTGACGTATTAATAGAAATTTTGGGACATATATTTCTAAATTATTTTTAACAAAAATTTGATTGTCTTTTTGATCGATAATATAATTTTCTGATTTATAATCTTTAAACTATATTCTTATTTTATTTCTGCCAATGGAATCGATACTTGAGATTTTTTGTCAAGATGGAACAAAATTTGAAAGGATGATATCACCTATTTTTAAAGGAATCATTATCATTTGTTTCGCATGATAAGGTTGAAATTGAAAATATTTTATTACTTATCTGAATATTTTGTTCTTGTGATGTAAATTCCTTAAATTCATTTTCAGAGATGTCAAGGAAATCTGTTTTATCATTTGTATCCATCACATCATTCTGGTTTACGGGGGGTTTACCCCCGCTATTAGCACTCATTTGAAACTTATTTTTTGGGTATTTATCACAAACTAATGTTTTTCTACTACCTTAACAAACCAATGTATTAGTTTATTCAAATTGTTTAAAAATATACGGTTTGAATATTGGCACTAGATCGAACGCACGTCTGTTTACAACGAAGGTATTGATCAAACTCAACCATTTTAGTTGATTATCATTGTATCTATTCTCAGTTCTGTCCTTTTTAATTTTTTATCTGATTTTTATGTTAAGTCCTTTACTTGTTGTTACTACTATTTATTTGAGCATGTATTTTTTTCTCCATACTATGTTTACCTTTTTTGTTTCTCTTTGATAATATCATTAATGGCTATAATGAATAATAGTGGCCTCAGTACTCCTTCTTGGCAAAGTCCATCATTTATATTGAAACTTTCTGATTCCAGATTATTTTTCCTGGCATAATTCCTGTTGAATAAGCTTCTAAATTTTGTTGATGGCCTCTTTGGTTTAAGTTCTCTATTATTTGTTTTATTGTGAAGATATACTATTGTACACTATATCCTTTTCTGAATCCACTTTCTGCTTAATTTAGTTGGTCTTAGACTACTTTCCTTATTTTTTTTGCAGTTATATTTTTGTACATTTTTGAAGTCATTTCTCTGTGGTTTGTACAGTTCCTAGTGTCTCCTTTCTTGTGTAATTAGATCAAACTTGTGCTATTTTCCTTTTTTATTAAACTCTGCTATTTTTCCGGTGATATTTTGTTGATTTCCATTTTTTCAGCTTAATGATGCTTCCCTCTTAGAATAAGAATTAATGTTTGACTCATTTATTTCCTATTTTCTTGTTTATGTTGGTCAGTCTCCTTCACAAGAAAAATAGGGCTTAGATATATGCCCCAAGCTTAACAATGTGGAAATTCCCTTTTCAAAAGAGATCAAGTACCTGGGAGCACTTATGACCGAAAGTTGATCTGGGGCTCACATCTCAACAAGGTCATCCAAAAGTCAAAAATTGCCCTTGGGAGATGCAGGAGGCTTTGTGAAAAAAGCTGGGAACTCAACCCAAGAATGAACCTATGGCTATATAAAATGGTAATAAGACCAATGATAACTTATGGTTCGGTCGCCTGGTGCACAAAGGTCACGCAGACCGTATCAAAGTGTGCAAAGGCTAGTATGCGCATGTATCACGGGGGCCATGTCTGCTAAATCGGCCGCCTTTACATATCTAACAGGGAGAAGTATAGACGGTACTGTACATATTCAAACAAGGCAAGAGTTCAATTATAGAACATCAAAGGGACATGAGCTGAAAAATAGAGGAGGATCTTGAGGTCAACTCCTTGTTTGAGATGCCCCTAGATAAAACAACTCCTGTTTTCATCTTCAGCAGGCACTTTCGGATTGCAATGCTGGAAAGGGAAGACTGGAAGGAAGGCCCCCCAATTAAAATAGGCCAAATCTGGTATACTCATGGCTTCAAGGCCAACAAGGGGGCCAGATCTGGTATATATGGTGACAGACTGATAGGGTTGCAATTGTGGAGGACGCTTCAGCAACATCTCCATTCAAACAAATCTACAATCTTTTCATCTATGCATAATTTCCTAGTCCTCTGTCATCATTTAATTGTTCTTAAATTTTTACTTTCCAGGTATCCCGTGTAGTATATCCCTATTTTCTCTCTTCATAAATAATTCCATTCTTTTTTGTTTTAGGCTGTCTTCTGCTTGTTCCATATTTTTCATGTATTTTCCAATATTGCTGCTACTTCTTGGTTCCACATTCTCCTCTTATCATCTTATTGTTCTTTCCTGTTATTGGTTTTATTTCCTGTATCTGTTTTTTATTATGTAGCAGAAAAGTTTATCATTTGCTTTTTTGTCTTCTTCTATTTCCTACCAAATCTTTCCAATTGAATTTTTTTTGCTGCTTCTTTACTTTTGTTCATTGTATTTCATATTCTTTCAGTTTGAAAATATTTTCCCATCATATCTTTTTAATTTCACTTATGCTTCGATTTCTTTTATCCACAATTTTGTTTGTTTTTTATTTTCATCAACAGCCCATCTGCTGTTATTTCATTATTCTTCCCATTTATTTATTCTATTTCATGTGTCTGGGTTTTTCTCAGGTTCTTTATTATTTTGCAAAGTATTTTCCTGCCAAACCATTGGATTGTCTTATTGATTCCCTACTTTTGTTCTTTATAGTCTTGCTGTTTGTAAGTATGTAATATCTTTTTTATTTTATTTTGTCCACAATTTTGTTTGTTTCCTGTTTTTGTCGGAAATTATTTCAGCCTAGATTTGCTGATCTGTATTTTAAGTGGTACTCACGTTGGGGGCGGTTTGTCAGCCAAAGGGAATGAACTCGAAAATCTCATTGAGCATATTTTGAAAGCACATAAATGGAGGAACATTTTAAGAAGAAAACCAATTCGGTATCTATATTTTAACTGGGACTTTATTATTGTATCAAAGGTGTATATATATATTTTTTGTATATATCTTCTAAATTATTATAGGTAGGCTAATTTTATTAAATGCTTCTAAAACCACATAATTCTAGCATTTTATCTTCTTGATTGTATGGAGGTGCTAACTTATGTTAAGCCAGCACCCCCACTTTCAATTGCGATTTCTTGCTAATTCGCTCGAGCACAATAATCATTAATAGGGCGCATAAGGAGCACTTAATTCCTGCATATATGTAATTCCGATTTTTTATGGTGGGGGTGCTAACTTAATTGATTCTCTATTTTTGTTCTTTGTGTTTTTATAGTCTTGCCGATTGCTTCACATCCCCTGCGCACTTTCCCATTTTTAATTTTACTCCTTCTACAACTCTTGTTGATAAATGCAAATGCTCTGTGCAGAGGTGTCTCATTGCTTGTCTTATCGTTCTGTATTGTATATTGTCTGAAATTTTTTTGATTCAAGTCAGGACGATACTGGCTGACAAGTCCGATTATTACAATCCAGTGGTAGTCTCGACAGCTCGCCACTACCACGTTTGCTGTACTTTGTTAAATCGTGAAGAATTTTAAAGAAGATTGAAAAATTCTCTTGCAATGAGATATAGTTTTTCTATTCTTTATCGATTTATAATTTTGCAATGTTATTATTATTGAAGTGAAACCTTTTTATGGGATATTATAGGAGTGTTGGCATAATATTAAACTAGTAAAGCTAACAAATCTGTTATATTCCTTTTATAATTGAAGGGTACAGGGGAAAAACCAAAAGAGTTCAAAAATGAACAAAATGGGATTGATATTGCAACACATTCGTTTCGGCGTGCATTTTATTGTGGCAAATCGTCAAGGGAAGCAACCAACGGAATCGTGAGATATTCAAGATTATAAATATATATTGCAAGGGAAAAACCAGCATAGTCCACCAGAAACATGAGAATAACCAACAGAGTCCATAAAATATTAAAGTACATAGTTTCTCCCATGCGGGTCACTTAGCCTTCAGCAATTTTTTCTTTAGTTATTTGCTTGTTTAGTTGTTTTGACATGTTTAAAGAAGCAAGTTTGTTTATAAAGAAGTCTTCAGTATTCTTTAGTTATAATATTTGTGCCAGGAAGTTCTCTTCTTGTTTAAAATGTCTGACAGTGCAAATGGTATATAAGTGCTTTCAGAATATTTTTGTCACCGAACAAAGTTAATTAATCAGACTCTTCAATAATATTGGATGTGATGATGGTAATGATGCCTAAAATAGTTACCCATCTGACCTTATCTCACTACGACCTGTGTTCAATACAGGCAAAGGCAAAATGAAGAAGATGCTAGATTGAATGAAAGCTCCTACAGCTACAAAGTAAGAGTTGTTAGGGATGGCAGTGCAGTCGTAATGGCAGTATGTTTTAAAGCGTTGTTACAATTGAATCCTAATCCTCCCACAAATACCTTGGAAATACCAAAAAAAAACTAAGGACAAGAGAAACTGTATTTTTTCAGCTGCTTACAGTGAAGACAGGTGTGGTTCACTATAAAATTGTTTAAATTTTTGAAGTCTACTTAGGGAGCCATCTGATTTTGTCAAAGCCTAAACGTACACTTTTCCCTGAAAATCAGAAAAATAGGGAAAAATATAGAGCTACCTTCAATAAAATACTATACTTTAATGAAGTAACAAAGTAAACATTCACAAAAGAATATAGATATTAAATGTTTTATGTCAAAAATAATTGTAATATATAAAAAAACTGAATATTTTTACAAAAAAATTATAGAAAAGTATGAGTAAGTCTTCTTACCAGACAAAGAAAAGAAAATTGAAATACATATACTTTGAGATAGCACTACCCCACACAAAACTGATCAGAGCTAGGTACAAGTTATAGAGAAAAAATGAGTATGGACAACTGGTAACAATTTACTGAAATGGAACAGTTGCATTTTTGTCTAAATACATATAAATAGGTTCATGGAATCTTAGCTAAGATGAACCTGTATAAACTTGAATCTAATACATATTTTTAATAATAAGAAAAATAAAACCTGTTCTCAGTTTTTCTGGGCGTCTACGGCCTAAGAAACGTCATTCTGCGAAAAATGTGGTTCAGCTAATAAACAATTCTCTCCCAGTAGAAAGGAGGTCTTGTAAAAAAGAGGAAACTCCCCGCAGAGACTCCAACTAGCAAATGAACCCCTCAGTAACGGAAAAAACCGGCAAAAAGGCCACTTAACAAAATAATCACACCAAAGAAAGTGGTTTTCTAGATAAGAAAACACCCAGTACAAGGACCTTCGTGATTTTGAGAGGGCCGCATTCCAATATGGCGGATTTAATCTGTAATAACGGCTTTAGAGTCGATCTTCTTAATATCTCCAAAACGACAATATAGAACCTCGAAAATTTAAATTTAGTTATCCTGGTTTGCTCCTCTTATAAGGACTCCGTAATCCAACAACGCCACAATGCCCAGTATCAACTATTTCCAGAACTACTTTCTCATTCCACAGGCCAAACGGAAAAGAACGTATATGAGCTTCTTCAACGGAGGGTTACCAACTTATCCCCACCAAAATCACCTATATTCTTCGCTCGTCCAATAGACGAGTTTCGACAGCGTCAAAATGTGGGCTACCTAGAAACCTCGACACGTATTCAGGGTTGCATATAAGTAGGACCCAAAGTGTACACTTATTTAATAAGCTCGGCTCTTTTCCAGAGTTGCCTATAAGAAGGAAATGAAGTGTAACAGCGTTTCAATTCAGTTAAAACTCCGGAGGCGGTATCTTTGCTAAAAAACCGAATTTTTTTCCAAAAATGTATATCTGGATTTATAGGATCCGTTTTACTGGTCTGGTAAGTTGAAAATCAATAGGGCTAATCTGTGAGACGATGTGAACAATATACAATCATAAAATTGGTCACTTGTATACACTCCGGAGGCTGTATGTATCATGCTAACAAACCGAAATATCTCCAAAAATTACCACGAACGTGGTACTTCAGGTACACATTGTACTGGCTCTCGTGAGCTCAAAATCAATAAGGTTCATCTGTGAGATGCCCTGTACAATATCCAATCATAACTCTGGAGGTTAACAGGTATATCATATCAAATACTACTCAACAAATTATGTAAGTTTGGAATAAGAGGGACAGTCTTAAATTTAATAAGATCATTCTTAACTGATAGAAGACAGTTTATAATACATAATAATATTAAATCGGATATACAGTTAGTTAAACGTGGTGTGCCACAAGGATCGGTATTAGAACCTTTACTGTTTGTTATATATGTGAATGATTTACCAGAGTATGTTGATATTGCTGATACATTTTTATATGCAGATGATTTTACCTTCTTAATTAAGGACGCAGATTATAATCAGCAACAGCTGAACTCCAAAATAAGTTTGAAGGGTATTTTAATGATAATGTCCTTTCAATCAAAATAAAACAAAAGTTATACATTTTGTAAAAAGAAATGAGAGACACGAATGTAAATATAGTGTAAGAATGCTAGGTTTTACTATCGACAACAATCTAAATTGGAAGCTGTATGTAAATGAGCTAAATAAGAAATTGTCTAGTGAACGTTTTGCGTTGAGAAGAATGAAAGCTGTTGTGTCGAAGGAAGTCCGTAGGGTTGCTTATTTTGGATTGGTACAGTCTCACATTCAATATGGAATTCTTTTATGGAGTTCAACAAATGTGGCAAATGAAGTTTTTATACAGCAAAACAAAATTATACGTGATATGGTGGGTGTAGGCTACAGAGAACATGCAAAACCATCGTTTATATCATTAAGAATTCTGACAGTACCATACCTCCTTATTTTGGAAGCTATTTTATATGTGCATAGAAACAAACATAAATATAACACAGGATCAAATGTTCATAACTATAACTCTAGGAGTAAGGAGTGTATTAGATTACCCAAAGTAAATCATAAACAAACAGATTTTATTTATTGTAAAATGTACAATTCTATACCAATTGGATGGACAAAGTTTAATTATGGAAAGTTGAAGTATACTGTAGGGCATGCACTTCCGAGACTAGCTTTTTACTCGTTGGATGAAGTTTTTATCTGAAACATTTCACCCAAAATTGACTAACCCAGCCAGTTACAGATAAGAACTGTTTTGTATACGTTGACGTGTCTAAACAGGTTGTGTTTCTGAAGATTTTAGGAAATTTCAACTTTCATAAACTGTAATATTATAAGACCAATAAAGCTATCTATCTATCTAACAAGAAAATGTAAAAAAAGTGGCTAACGATGATGACATAAACACAGGATTTTTCGTGTTTTTCTCAATGAAAAACGTAAAACTAAAAAAAAATCGAAAATTCCAACTTTTTTTGGGGTAAACCAATACTTTTCTCGCATCGTAGATAGAAACGTCGGATTTGTATCGTTTTAAATTTTGTTTTCTTTCTCCTGAAAAATGATCTTGTTTGGACTTAGTTGGCTTTTCCCCTGTACCTACCAGTCAATTATTATTTACTTAAGCTGAGTGAGAGTTGCAATGCTGTTCTCCCCTCCTGTTTCCCCACTCGACTATTCAACTGACTACGTTACTCTGCCGTTAACAGAGCATCGTAGAGATGAGCGATATCGTGATTTTTAAATCACACTGATATTTGTTATTGTGATTTTTTAATATCAGTGATTTTTAAACGTGATGTAATCACAGTTTTAAGTACGCGTAAAGTAAGTCGCGTTTGAGCCATCGTGATACTGCTCGGTTTGTGTATGTTTAGATTGGTTAGTCTACAGTTTACTTATATTAATGGCATTTATTTTATTTTCTGCTTAATAAGATTCTGAGAACTATATCCTGTTCGTTTGTTATTTGATTTAATACAAAAAAATATAATACTTATTATTAAATCAGACAACATACTCATTCATTTTGACTTTGATATTAAAAAATAGCAATTATAACAACGGCCAAACATATAGGATTTGACTACAGTTTAACACTTTATGTATGAACATGAACGGGATTGCCGGTTTTGGTAGGGTTTATCAATGGGTTGATGATTTATACATAAAAAAGTGTTTACTACATATAACATATCATATATTATAAAAAAAAATTATACATAAGAAAATAATATGTAATTTAAAAACATGATAAATGTTAATCCATTAATTTTTCGATTGTTCCAATAGTCATTTTTGCTATCTTACTGCTTAAACGACTTCTTCTTTCAGAAATTACTTGGCCTGCTTTAGAAAATTGGTGCTCACACGGCACTGAAGTAGCTAAATTACAAAAATTTTGATTTGATTGTCGTGGTGCAAAGTCGGTCTCTAAATATCGCTACATTTCTATTATAGCTGTAGAAAACGCTGTACTTTTAAGTCTAATTTGTGTTATATCCTTGTCAAAGTCTTCCCAAATTGATAAACTATCATTATTATCCATGACCATGAACGTGGTTTACAAAATGTATTTCGATAGAACTACACTGCGATACGCTCCATTAAATATGAAAATGTTACCCGGCTTTCGTAGTGATTCGTGATAACGAATGCTAAGTTGCAATCTATGAACATGTATAACTGCGATAAAAAAGAACAGATATCAATTCACGCGTTGTGAAAGAAAGAAGTAACGATCGTTATATGAGATTTCAAAATATCAGTTCAAAAATAACAGTTCGTGAAATATCGCTCATCTCTAGAGCATCATAGAAAGCACGCTACACACTGTCTAGACAGCGAATTACTATCCGTCAGCTGTAGTTTGGTCCAAAATGGTGGTTTGTTCGAACATGATAAATGTTAATCCATTAATTTTTCGATTGTTCCAATAGTCATTTTTGATATCTTACTGCTTAAACGACTTCTTCTTTCAGAAATTACTTGGCCTGCTTTAGAAAATTGGTGCTCACACGGCACTGAAGTAGCTAAATTACAACAATTTTGATTTGATTGTCGTGGTGCAAAGTCGGTCTCTAAATATCGCTACATTTCTATTATAGCTGTAGAAAACGCTGTACTTTTAAGTCTAATTTGTGTTATATCCTTGTCAAAGTCTTCCCAAATTGATAAACTATCATTATTATCCATGACCATGAACGTGGTTTACAAAATGTATTTCGATAGAACTACACTGCGATACGCTCCATTAAATATGAAAATGTTACCCGGCTTTCGTAGTGATTCGTGATAACGAATGCTAAGTTGCGATCTATGAACATGTATAACTGCGATAAAAAAGAACAGATATCAATTCACGCGTTGTGAAAGAAAGAAGTAACGATCGTTATATGAGATTTCAAAATATCAGTTCAAAAATAACAGTTCGTGAAATATCGCTCATCTCTAGAGCATCATAGAAAGCACGCTACACACTGTCTAGACAGCGAATTACTATCCGTCAGCTGTAGTTTGGTCCAAAATGGTGGTTTGTTCGAACATTTGATAAAATAATTTCTTAAAAAGAATATTTTTATTTGTCTTTTATTGTAAATAGTTTTTTATATACTAAGAGTTGGAAATAATAGTTAGTGACGTCAGCACTAGTTCAGAAACAGTACAATAAGAGTGGCTCACAATAATATTCAATACTCTACAGTAAAATATATGTATTTCGAATTTATACTCTCGAAATGACCCGCTTTCCTAACTGGTGACACAACTTACCAAGACAAAACGCGCACCGGTGCCAAATTTATTTCGACCTGTACAATAGAGCGTAGGAGTATTTGAAGCACATTCTTTAATCAACTAAAGTTAGTGTTCGACGTTCGTAATTCTATTGATATTTATCGAGGACGGCGCGGAGCTTGCAACACTGAAGAATGGATTCATTTTATTCCCAGCATTTTAGTTGTTTGTAGTCGTGCTTGCGGGACTTTTGAGAGTAACTAAAATTTACAGCAACATATAATTCAGTCTGTTTAGGGTTTTCAAACTAAATACATCCGTCTGCTTTTAATATGTCTCATGTTATTAAATCTTTCGAAACTCATAGATTCCTTTTATATTTTCATAATAGAAAATAACAAATACGAAATATAATTAAAAAAATTGTCCGTTATATTTGAAACATTTTACAGAAAAATAGGTTTTTTTATAATTCTAAAAATCCCAAATACCAATTTCCTATCGTTCATAACACTAAATTACTTAAAACCTACTTAACATTAATGGATATTTCCGGGCCTCTCCTTTTTATTTTATATACTAATGATATTGTTAAGTTCTGTGATATTCCATTAGTTTTAAATTTATTTGCTGATGATACCATACTTTCAGTGGAGGGTGAAAGTGTGGAAGAGACGATGAATAAAATGCAAAATATTATTAAATTATTAGAATCGTGGCTTATTGACAATGATTTGTATGTAAACACAAATAAAACAGTAGTGATGTTATTTAATAGCAATAAACGTAATGGTGCATGTTATATTAAAGGCGGGTTTATACAACATTTACATAGTCATAATCATAATCACAGTCAGAATCATAAACTTAATCATAATCATAACTCTGAAAGGCGTTTATACAATTTTAATAATCACAGTCATAAGCATAAAATTCATATAAATGAAATTTGCCAAAAAGTCAAATCAATGAAGTTAATATAAACAATGATTGACGGAGCACAGAAATACCTCCAAAAAACGGCCAATAAAATTAATTCTTCAACCAAGACGCCTTTTTGTCATCATTGCTCATCGCGTGTTGGTTACGACACATGCGCATTTCAATTCTCGTCTTAATCATAATCATAAAGTTAAAAGTTAGGAACTTCAAGGTCAGTAAAATTATGCTTATGATTGTGATTGTGACAATAGTATAAACGGTGCTATAAGAAATCATTAGTTTAACTCTTATGATTGTGACTATGTAAATGTTGTATAAACCCGCCTTAAGTTGTTCGGTCAGTCCTTAAAGCTTGTTAGTGAATGTAAATACTTAGGTGTTATTATTGATAAAGATTTGAATTTTAAAAAACATGGTCAGTATGTTCATAAGAAAATTAGTAAAAAATCAATTATTTTAGAAGAATAAGTTCAAATCTGTCTCTAATGTCAAGAGTTACATTATATAAAACTATAATTGCACCCCATTTTGAGTATTGCCCAACAATTTTATATTATTTAAGCCAGTCTGAGAAGTCTAAATTACAAATTTTACAAAATAAAGCAATGAGGGTTATTTTAAGAGTAAATAGGTACACTGGTATTAAATACATGCTTGACCACTTAGGCTTTATGAGATCAGCGGATGGTTTTACAAAACGTGATTTTTATTTTTAAAATAATTCATAACATGTTACCAAAATATATGTCCAACAAAATTAGTTTTGTTAGAGACTTGCATACTTACAACACTAGAACATGTAGTAACATATATATACCAACTTCAAGAACTAGTTCAACACAAAATTCTCTATTTTACAAAGGTTTATTGTTATATAATAATTTGTCAATTCCTATAAAATCTTGTAGCACCCTTGACACTTTCATTAGAGAAGCTTATAATTATGTAAATAGTATATTAAGTACCAAGTGTCAAAACTGTTACTTTAGTCGCGAGTTTTACTAGGCACGAGTGAAGCGAAGCGGAACGAGTTCCTTTTGAAACGAGTGACTAAAGACGTTTTTAACACGAGGTGCTTACTATACTTTTTCTTCGCCCGCGGGAAGGAAAACATTATATCGATGGCAGAAAGGCTAATTGACGTAACCAGCAAAAACCTAATTTTGGAAAAAACGAAAGAAACTAAAAAATTTTATTTTTAAAATTTATAACTAGTGTAATATTAGTCGTAAATTCTTGATTTTTTGGTCAATCGCTTAAATTAACGTGGTCTATAGACCAGTATAAACACTATTGTTATATCTGTTCAGAAAATGATGGATTTGTTGGTTACGCTAATATATAATTTTCAAAATTTTTGCTAGTAAAGGACGTAACAAACATTATTTTATATGGGGGTATCGTCAGAATAATATTTTTAGGATAGGAAAAATGGTGTAACCTTTGTGTAAATTATAGCTGCTGAATTGATTGGTGTAATCCAAGTTCTTTAAAATTTTACAAATTTGTATTGACTTAAATAATAATAATATTCATATTTCCTATGGTGTACTGTAAAATAATGTGAAAATAAAAGACAGATTTTAAAGCATATCTCTTTTTTATAATGCTGGGATTAACTATTTAACTTTTTAATACACATAATAGGCTATAAAATACATTAATTTACATTTTATTTAGTATGAACTCACGAAATCTCGTCTTCATCTTCTTCATCCGATTGAGGTAGGTAGTCAATTATCTTTTTGGAAGTTGGAAGCTTCAAGTATTCATCCCTGTATTGTTTTGGTATTATTTCTTTCATGACCAGGTTTTTCAGATCGTTATATTTTGCGTTACTTAGTGGTCGTTGTTCTGGGTAAAGGCAGTATTTTGGTTTAGCTTTATCGATACGATCTTTCAGATTTAAAGCGATCTCGGTAGTTGTACTATCATCTAAAAAGCTGTACCTTACAAAAACAATGTTTGGCTTGTTTTTTTTGAATGTCGCCACCCTGAGTTTCTGCATATCAACTTTCTTTCCTTTCGGGTTGAACGTTTTGTTTTGAATATCGTCCCAAGATATAAAGTCCGTTCCGTCTAACTTGGTGACATGATATGGTTTGGGGTTTTTCCTCGCACATTCAATTAAAGTGGGCCACTGGGAAGGTGCCCAGACTGTCATATTTTTTAGTTCTTTTTCGATTATGGCATGCACCGAATCTACGGGCATGTATGTATGTCCCGGTATAAGGTAATTTAATTGTATGATTTCTAAGCTTTCACATTTATTTAGTGTGTAGTTTACCATACTCAGAACGGTTCTATTCCGATTTTAGCCCGAGCAGCTATCACAATATAATATGAGCCTTTTGATATTACCGCGCTGGTCGACGTCTTTTATATACGATTGTAGACAAGTGGCTATCTCATTTCCTCCTCTCTTCGCGTCAGCTTCACCCCAAAGAAAGCAATATCCTTCTTTGGTTACACTTTCATAAATTGTAAAATTATAGACAGCGTATTTGCGACTATAAAATAATAACATATTGTTTCCGTATGGTGTGTTTAAGACCTTCTGCAGGTCAAAACTGGCGCAGAGGGTACTTTGATCTTGCAAATATATTTTTTGATGAAATTTAAATCTTTCGTATGAGGATGCCTTTTCTTGCTGATGTTTTTCGTGGTCAGATATATCGTTTGCAGTCTTATGTTCTTTATTATTAAATTTAGTGCACGACTGGCACTTGTCTTTTTTTGGTATATGGATTCCAACATTAAACGTATTTTTGAACCAGTTCAAGAATACTTTTTCTGATAGAACATTTGTAATTTTGTTTTTTTCGGAATGCTTGCGATAAAGCCTATATAAATTAGTTAAAGACTTCGTTTCCTGTGGAAGGTATAATCTTGTCGAATCCTTACGACAGTAATGTGATGGTAGTAGTGGCAACGAATGTATGTACTTTTTTGCCTCTTCATAAGCGATGTCCGGAGTCTTGTTTTTGGGTATATTCTTTCCCCTACCTTCTGGTTTAGTGAACCCGTCTTGCATGTTATCTATAGTATACAGTATAAACTTCTGTGAAATACTAAGAGTAGCTATTATAAATTGTTGACACACCTTCCTTCGCCCTTCTCCTTCATTGATGTAATACTCGTTGGTTACCGAACGTCTGGACTCCTCTTGTTGTTGTCTTCCGACTTTCTTTCGCACAACACAATGCCCAATCCAATCACGTCGTCTTTGTTGGTTTTCAAGATTATTGAAATACGTAAATAGGCTCTTACGTCTATTTTCATCAATCTCCCCACAATTGTTTCCACACTTTTTTCCCGTACATGGGTTAGGAGCCATTTCTTTAGCTTTGATTGTTTTACCTTGTTTGTTTTCATGTTTTTCTCGGCGGTGCTTCTTTTTAGTGTTTTCTCTTTCTTTGTCCTTCTTTTTCGGTTTTTTTTCAATATTTTCTCTTTTTTCGTTTGGTTGCTTCTTTTCGATCTTTTTATTTTTCTTTTTTTTATGTTTTTTTGATTTTAGGGAGTCATCAGATGAACTGTCACTAGAAAATTCAGCCGATGATGAAGAATACGCAAAAGGCTCTTCATCGGAGTCCAAAAAATCCATGTAAGATGTTTCGATTTTTTTCCTTCTTTTCTTATTTCCTGTACTAGTTGATGGTTGTGAGTAAGTCTCTGGTAACTCTTCTTTTTGGGCTTCTACAGTATCCACTCGAATTCCAAAGTTTCCACCAGAATTGTAATTTTTTATATCTTTTCTATATTGTGAGTTCTCTACATCTATTTTAACTATATCTTCTGTCACATCTGTTACCTTAACATTTTCCTTGGGTGTTCGTACATCGGTTTGCAAGATTTCATAAAAATCTTTTATTTCCTCCTTATCTGTTTCTTGACCAGTTAATAAATATATGTTGTTAGTAATATGTTGTGATTTCGCAGGTTGTATTTCTACTACTTCCAAGTTATTGGATGTCTCCAACTTAGCTTTACATTTTTTAGCAACATCCTCTACAACTATTGTATCTGTATATTCCGAATTAATTGAATCAACATAGTTAATAAAACTGTTTTGCTCCGAAGGTTCTAACTCTGCTGCTTGCAAGTTTCTTAATGTCTCTAACTCGCTTTCAACATTTTTAACATCCTTTACTTTATTTGTAATACTTCCTTGATCCACGACTTGTAACACCGTTGTTTCCACCTCATTTTGAAAAATTCCAGCAACACCCTCTATCTCCACCATTCTTTCGACGTTCCTATTAATTGAAATTATATTATCGTTGATAATAACATCTTCATCCATGGGTCGTAGTGCTAGTGTCTCAACGTTCTGTGATGCCTCCGATACCGTAAAATCTGCCTTACTTTTATTGTCCACGTTCACTGAGTCCCGACCGTTTATATATTCTTGGTGAATAGTTTGAAGAACTAGTCCTGAATTTTTTTCTTCTAAATGTTCATTCTGTTTGTATTGCTTAGGATGTGGCGGTGTTAAACCGAAGTCAGACATAATATCTTGAGGTATAATGTTTTCGAAATCCAGTCTTCGCTTTAACTTCTGAAAATAACAATATATTTTATAAGTAAATGTAGCACAGCGTTTAAAAGATAAGGTTGAGTATTCGTACCTGTTTATTTGTGTCTTTATAAAAGTTGAAGTCCAGATGATTAGGTGGTTGGTATATTGTTTGATCATTCAAAATTTTTATTGATTTATTTACATCAACATTCTCGAGACTGATGCGTCCTGGTGACCTAACTAGGTCTAATATTTTTCTGGTTCTCCTATTCTCCATCTGAAAAAATATAGTATCAATATTTGGGGTCCTATCGATTTCTTATTAAGTATTTAATTAAAAATATACAAGGTCTACCAATTGAAATATCAAAATTCATTATATTTCCAAAAAAATGAAAGATCTGACAACAATGGAAATACCCCCATAATGTCGGCCATATTACAAAACTATTTCAAACCAAAATGGATAAAAAACGTGCAAGTCATTTCCGAGATAGTTAAGGCGTTCCATACTTAAAACTCATTCTATATAATAAATGTGCAAATGATAGATGAAGAACATAATCGCGAAAATGAAAAAAAATATGTCATAAATTATTTATAATATTAATGCTAAGTAACTAAGTGTTCCGTTAACATGATGTCTAAGGTAAATACTCCAAGTAGATATATCTTTGAACTTTATTGATACCTCATTCTGTAGAATATTTACAGTACTCAACACGCTAGCGAACGAATAGGTATTGGAAATTTTTTGCATATGTGTTCCCAACGCACTACTTAAATAAATTAAATCAATTCTTACCTTACTGCAATATTGGTAACTATAAAGTTACTCCACCATCGGCCACAAAAACAAGTATACGATTACGTAGATGCTTTTGTTGTTAGTTCACGCCAATTACCTCACATTCACAATAGCTAACAGAACGTCTTCCACCCTCTAGCGTTGGATGCACACTAAACTTGGTTACCGTTACGCCGTAAATTCAGGCAATGTTGTACGGTTCTAGTACTTAGTATAAGTTTCCACATTTTTGCTGTATCCGACGTGTAAATTTTAGAACAAATCATGCAAAAGAACGTAAGTAAATATATTAGTATGAGGTAGATGTGAGAGTGTTGGAGTAACTAACCCAAAATTGCTCTCACTAGGACATTAAAATAACGTAACCTTCTTTTTGTGTATAATACTGTAAACAATTTTATTTTTGGCCTAAAATTTGTAACGTAACCGACGAAGTACTTTTTCCAGGTATGACTGAAAAGAAGTAAGTTTTATTATACTAAGATACGTCCGATTTGATAACAGTTACATCACAAAGATTTTAAAAGCTGCAAAATATAGCGGTTTTTTCGTGGGCGTATAATTCTTATTTTTCATCGTAGAAGGGCGTAACCCAGATAGATCGACGCAGTTTTTTTTTCTGAATAAGGTTGCATCAAAATTTGAAAATACCTAAATTTGTTGGTTACGTCAATTAGCCTTTCTGCCATCGATATTATATTTGAATTATATTTATTACAGGACGGACGATGACTGACAGCTGACTGATAAATCAAATGACGCAGAATAACAAAATTATCAAGGAGCATGAAATTTAACATACAAAAGATACACTTGATTTGACGTTTAAAAAACAAAAGATAAACGAGATGTGACTTTTCGCATTTTAAACACTAGTGTTTAAAGAGCCGTTTTGTGCATGTCAAACCCGTGTTCAAAGTGCGGTTTTAGTAGCGGAAGTAGAAAAAAAAATTATTCATAATTATTCCTTCCAGTTATTTGACATGTAATTAGCGCATAAAGTATAATGGTTTTATATTATTTTTGTAAATATTGTGAATGTAATAGCAATATTGCTTAATAAACTATATATCTATAATTCATGTTTACCTAGAACTGCAAACAATACCTACCTACCTGAAGAAGTTTTACGGTTTTCGATACTGATTATCTATTGATAAACCTACTTTTAAATAAAATTATTGTCTAAAAAGAAATTTTTATGAATACTATGTCTATATCTTTAAAACATGCAAAATATTTGTATAAAATATGCTAAATATGCAAAAGTACATATTAGCCGCTAGGTTTACTTATTACTATTCCATTATAGTTATTACACATTATTTATTTAAACATGAATTGTTTCCGCCACTGGAATTGCTTTTCTGTTGCGCTGCCTCTCTTGAGATACCTATATGCTAAAAATTAGTCACTGACTATTATTTCCGACCCATGGTATAGTTTTTACAAAAAAGTATTGTTTCTTTTAAAAATAATTTTTTTAAAGAATTATCCTTTTATTTTGTTGATGTTTAAGAATTTTCTTTTTTTTTGTGGCCACGACAGCAACAAATTTAACTACCTGCTGTCCGATAGAGTACATTGAATAAATTATTCAGTTTAATTTGTTCAAAATCTGCTGTGAAATTATCTTGTGTTTCTTATTAATTGACGCAAACACATCCTCCCGGCGGCTGCTGGTATGACACTGAACTGTTAACCGTCTGTCTCGGTGTAGTGGCGTCGAACGTATCTCTTCTTCGAGCTATTTGAGGAGAAATTTTAACGTGACTTTGCGTCACATAAAAAGTTTCACTTCTAACGCTGTTAGTTTTCGACTGACGCATAAATTTCTTTTCTTTTTAGATGATCATGAGAGAACAGTACGAGGACGCCCTTAAAGATCTCCAGGATGAGGGTATGATAGTTGTAATGGGAAAATCCATGATAAGAATAATTAGAAATAGGGATTAAGTATAAAACTATTATAGTCTCAATTTGAAAGTTTGTGATTTAATAAACATTTTTTTTTGTATTTTGTTTCAATTAACAATCACAGATGAAGATGTGAAAAACAAAGTTTAGGTGACCGTTTATAAAAAAATATGAATTGGTTTTACCAAATAACGGAAGACTTACTTTACAGATATTGGTGATCTTGGTAGCATCTGAAAGAGTTTGATAAATAATAATAGTCTTTATAATTGTTTCAATAATATATTTCGATCTATACAAAACCAACTATCAAATAAAACATATTCATATAAAATCACAGTTAAAATTATGTTAAAATGTTTTCATCACATTTAAGAACATCGATAAAATTTAAATCGAGGTTAGCCCATGCATTTCCTTCTTCAGATTGAACCAATCCAAAGTTTTTTGAGTGTAACCCTTCTTTTGGTTAGTAGCTTTAACAGCGTTGTGAAATTTATCTTCGTTTCGCCTTAAATACATAAGAGCGTCTCTCTTTAACTGTTCCAATTTGATAGGATCAATTTCAGCTATGTCCAGCATTTCCGTCAAGTAAGGATTTAACCTGTAGTAGACATTGGCGGGAAGGAGATCCGACAACATTGTATGAACACCTGAAAAGAAACAAAAACACTTCATCAACTGGCGCAGCTGAACATTATAATTTTAAAACCTACCTTCTGTATCGGTGGCGCTATCGATAATGGCGAAAAATTTCTTTTTCCATGAGGAGTTCGTAATTGCCTCTTCCTTATCGCCATAATTAGTTGAAACGGGATTAGGAGCCGTCCTACCAGTACCGAAAGATATAACACATTGTATCGGCGTATTCGGCCACAGTAATTTAGCTTCATGAATTGCAACTGCAGTGGGATTGTTGACCAAAATACCACCATCCTAAAAAGAGAAACAATATACTACATGTTATAATCCCCGAATGGACAAGACTTTTGACAGCATAACTACTTTTAACTAATGTTATGGTTGAGTTAAATGAAATATATGTACCTGATGGAGCATGCTACCTAATTTGAATTCTTCAAAATAAGTGGGGGCGGCTGCGGATGCTCTAACTGCTTCCCAAACCTGATGGTTATATCCGCCTTTATATTGTGACTGAACTTTACAGGGTAACGCATAGTTTCGGAATAAATATGCAGACAGTCTGGATTGATTTACTATAGCTGATACTGCACAAAACTGCAACAAAAAATATTTGAAACATTGTTCTTTTTCTTCAAAATTTATATACAGGGTGTTTTTATTCATGCCAAAAAATTCAGGAGGTGATTGTACATATAAAATTGTGATGGATCTTTCTTATAAAATTTCCTCAGCTCGCCTCCTTTCCGAGATATCCTTAGAAGTGGTGAGTAAAATTGAGTTTTAATTTTTTTCTCAAAGGATCACACTATATACTTATCTATATATATATATATATATATATTCCAAATTATGATTTTATCCCGATTTATCCTATGCATTTATTAATACACTGTTCAAACAGGACGAACCCCACTACAGAACAGGAAATCTCTCAGGTTTTAAGGAAAACGTCATTACCTAACATGTACAGGCATTCAACGACAATTTATTACTTATACACAATTTTTCAATACGTCGAAGGTTAGTTGAAAGTGAGACACGATCGCTTCTATCACCAATCCGGCAGAATAATTTCAAGTCATCAGCATATAGTAAGCAGTTGACATCAAGATCGTCAACTATATCATTGATGAAGACATTGAATAATAAGAGGCCCAGGTTACTTCCCTGTGGAACACCAGATGTTGCTAAGTATTCAACTGATTTATAACCATTAAACACAACATACTGGTGTCTGTTGTTTAGATAGGAGGTGAATAATTTGATTCGAGAGGGTGATAATCCATATCGAGATGATTTCCTCACTAGAATTCCGTGGTCTAGTCTATCGAACGCTTTAGAGAAATCTGTGTACACAACGTCAGTCTGCGATCGCTCATCGATGTTTTCAGCAATAAATTTGGTTATATTTGCCAAATTGGTGGCAGTTGAGCGACCCTTTACAAAACCATGTTGCTTTATGGTTATTATGTTGTATAAATGGCTATACATGCTATTGTACAATAACATTTCGAATACCTTACAGAAATTACAAATAATTGAGATTGGCCAATAGTTGCTAATATCAACTCTATCACAATGT
Organism: Galeruca laticollis; assembly: GCA_963921935.1. NCBI lineage: Eukaryota > Metazoa > Arthropoda > Insecta > Coleoptera > Chrysomelidae > Galeruca > Galeruca laticollis. Next base: position 109,806,637 of record OY998180.1, read on the forward strand.
TTGTAGATAGGTTTAACCTTCGACGATTTCCACATATTCGACACAGTGCGTCTTCACGCACGTGTTGAGCAGTGTTGTTAACGGCGGAGCAAGTACAGACGCACAATCCTTCAAAATGAAAGCAGGGACAGAGTCTGGTCCTGTTGTCATTTTATTTTTTACTTCTTTTAAAGCTATAAGTACTTCATCCTCAGTGAAGGACATGATATTCAGGAACTGTGAGGTTACTAAATCATCTTGGGTAACGCACATTGTACTAACTGAAAAAGATTTAGCAAAATATTCAGAAAAACTTAAGTATATCGGTAGGCGTGTCGAGCGTTTGGCCATTAAACGTCATTCTATCAGAGATATTAGTTGATCCCTTTTTGCTGTTGACAAAAGCCCAGAATTTTTTGGGGTCTGCTTTCATACTCGACTCAGCCGAATCAGCATAATCCCTGTACGACTTGTCGTCTATGTCAAATTTCACCTTTGCTCGTAAATATATAAACTTGTTAAAGAGTATTTACATCATTGTTGATTTTACATTCGTTATTTAATTTCGATTTCAGCTTATATATATATAACGAGAAGCCCTACTACCCTCTCAGTGCTCATTATAGGTATGCGGGTTGTCTCACGTGGTACAACCCGTGCTCGCTAGTCGACTAGCTTCGAGTCGAAGAAAGGGTGGATTCTTCAAAAAATTATTAAGTTCACAAAAAGGGCACCAGAGAAGTTTTGGCAAGCTCCCAAGACTTCTTAAGTTAGCCCACAACTCCTCAGTGGGTTAACAACACTCACTACACACTCCAAAGGTTAAACTGATAGGTAAATTATCATAAGTAAATAAAAGTCAGCAGGTATCCCCTGATTGAAGATTTAATTAGTCTTTGTGGACCAAAGGTCTCTTTTCAAAATATTTATTACAATGTCACTACCAAAAATGTTACAAATAACGTCTGAGCTCAGCTGAAGGCTGTGATCTCAGAACGTAGATGGGCTGAAGGCCGAAAACTACATAAATCCAAAAATTTCCAACTAATTTATCAGTTACAACTCAAGTAAATAACTGTCAAGCAGATTCTATAAACTCTGAGCAGAGCTGAAGGCTTCAAACTCAGGGTGCAGAAGAGCTGAGGGCCCCAAACTACACCGATGTCTCAATTCTAAAATTCTAGAGAATCGACCAAATTGTTCATGTACAATATCCCAAAAATACAACGATAATATATATATCAAAATCAACAATGTATAGTTACAAGGGTTCACACTTCCGCAATTTATACCAGTATCAGTATAAATATAAATAATTGCATAAGCCAAAAATTTAAATAGCAACGAGTTTAGCGTTGCTATACTCGATAGTCGAAATTGTGTAAAGTGAGTCAGAGCTATCTAATCAACACTTTGGTTAAAGCGCAGTTGCCATATGTATTCTAGAGAGAAATGCTGTATTTTATAAATACACTTCAAATCCATTGTGTCAATATTTCAGGTACAAAAGATGCAATGTAATTAAGTCAATACCAATTTAATATATTTATTTCAAATTTCAAGCAGACTAATAATAATTAGTTTACTTGAAATGTGAAATAAAGTGTTTATGTATATTTCTTGAACGCAAAGTTTGTTGTGAAAAACTCGCCGATTTGACAATGTTGGAGAGTCGCTTCAATGTTCCGGCTTTGAGAACGAGATAGATAGATCGAGCTACGCGAATGAGACAGTGATAGTAAACAGTTATGTGAGGTGTTTATTCTCTTCATGAGCGTAACATCAGTATTTGTGTTGTGGTTTTGTGTGATAAATCGGTTATTATTGGTATTTATTGTAATATTTAGTGACAATAATGGCGGAGTGTAGCGGTGTTGGCGATAAAAAACTGCGTCGTAACAATTTAATTCGGGAAGAAAAAGTCCTCATATTGAATGTGTACGAAGGACTGCGTGCCATGGACAAACAGTTGGGTGTTAGTGACGCTGTGATTAAGTGCAGTTATTTAACTAAAGTTTCTGAGAGTACTATATACAATATTCTAAAGAAATCGCGGGACGGATCTTTGACAAGAGAACGAGGTGAAAACTGTAAACCGGAAAGTACGGGAAGAAAGAAAATTGTTTTGGACGACCAAACACGGAATGCTATACGTAGGGAAATACATTCTTTTTATTTTAGGAATGAAATCCCCTCGGTAGCTAAATTGAGCAAGGTAATAGAAGCTGATGATACTTTACTAAACATCAGTGATAAAGTTTTGAGACGAATTTTAAAATTAATGAATTTTCGTTACCAAACAAGAAGTAGAAACAGTGCCTTAATTGAACGAAATGACATTGTGGAATGGAGGAGAAATTATTTAAAACAGATACGACAGTTTCGTAACGAAGGACGGCACATATATTATCTTGACGAAACATGGTTAAATGAAGGCCACACTGTGTCAAAAGTGTGGCAAGACATGAATATACGAAGCAATCGACAAGCCTTTATGGAGGGTTTCTCTTCCGGTTTAAAAGCTCCCTCTGGGAAAGGACGTCGACTGATTATCACTCACATTGGCAGCGAGGAAGGATTTGTAGAAAGTGGATTACTAAGTTTTCAGTCCAAAAAAACTGTCGATTACCATGAAGAGATGGATGGTAACCGGTTTGAAACATGGTTTAGATCAATTTTAACAAAGGTAACTCCTGGTTCAGTGATAATTATGGATAATGCTTCATACCACTCTCGTCGACTGGAGCAAATACCTACTTCAGCTAGCCGCAAGAGGGTTATAATTGATTGGTTAGAGAGTAAAAGCATTCCGCACAACGAGGCAATGCTAAAAGTTGAATTATTATCTCTCGTACGGAAACATAAAAGCAGTTATATTAAGTACGTTGTCGATGAAATGGCGAAAGATTTCAACGTCTCAGTTGTTAGACTTCCTCCCTACCACTGTGAGTTAAACCCCATCGAGCTGGTTTGGGCCCAAGTGAAAAATTATGTTGCGAGAAAAAACAGTACATTCAAAATGGCTGACGTTGAGAAACTGTTTGACGAGGCGCTGCATACCGTTACTGCTGAGAGTTGGCGTAAATGTATTCAACACGTATTAAAAGAAGAAATAAAGTTTTGGGATTTAGACATACGTGTAGAAGTAATGACGGAACCACTCATTATCGATATAGGAGGAGAAAGCGATGATTCTGAGGAGTCGTCAGGGAGTGATACCGCTTCCAGTTAGTCAGACATTTTACAAGTGACCTCGCAACATACCTATACTTATTGGTAATTTATTTTGGTCTTGACAAACAACTTTTTTTTAGTTTTAGTAGTAGTAAGTTGGAATTGACTTTTAAACATTTTTTTATTTTGTTTTAACTTACTTATGAACAACTTGTGATAAGTTATTATTTCAAATGTTAAAAATTGAAATTCCAGATATTTCAGTATTCGCACCCTTAAACTATGATACGCTCATGGAGTTCACTTTAAATCGGTAGATAACCGATGACGTCACTTTACAGAATTTCGACTATCGACTTTTTTATATACATCTTATTATAGCTCATCCTTAAAAATGTGTATTATTCTTGGTAACACCCTGTATATACATAATGATACCTACCATAATAATTTCGTATTTCTGTTCTCTCAAATTTAAACGCCAGAGCGTACAAGAACATTTTCTATTTATTTTTTATTTAGGACTATTAAGAACCCTTCAAAAATGATGCGCTCATGAAGTTCGCTTCTGCAACTGATTTTATGGACAGTAAGAGCGATGAGTCACTTTACAGAATTTCGACTATCGAGTATAGAGAAAATACAACTCAAAATTATGTACGGTGCAAGTTATATACATAAAATCATCAGAAATAGGCAAAAATAAACCACTAAATAACGCAATACCAGGTACGTACCGTAGTGTCTTAGCGTATCTTAAACTATGAGCAAAGATTTCAAATTTTACAAATATCAAGTACAAGTGTAAGCGAAATTATAGTAATTGCCGCAAAAAAGAAATAAAAAACTTTATATGTGAGTTTACTCATGAAGTTGAAGAATAAAGAAAAGGAAAACTGTTCACTTATCCTTTTCCGGCACCAGAGCAGGAACTGAAGTTGCTCCAGAATATTCCAACTCCCCTGGAACTGGTCTCACTGACACATTAAATTCCAATCATTAATGTCCACGTACAAAAACCCCCCTTTATAATGAATCCTTCTAACTAATGCCGTCTACGGAAATTTACCTCAAAACGCAATTCCTCTAAATTCTTATGGAACCCACAGTCATCGACCGTTTTTGGACCAGAAACCTATCGGGTCGGAGCTGCCAATTGTTGGTTCCAGCCGTATTTCTCTTCCCCTATGTCGGAATTGTCGGGTTTTCCAATAAAACACTTATGGCTCCCAGAGCACATGCGAAAATTTTAAGTTGAAGCGGTGTGTTTACACCTTGACGGCAAATGGAGGACTGAAATTTTTAACTTCGTACCGAGAGCGCTGTGACTTCTCCCAGTCGACAGGTTAGCCAATATTAAGTCTCCGACGGCTCGGCGAATTTTCGCGTTACAATGTCTTTAATAATATCCCGGGTAAACCAAGGTGGATTTTTTCTTTTATATTGTTTTGTTTCTCTTTGCACACACTCATCAATGCATTATACAACTTACCGTAAAAGTAGATGCAGGCATCATCGGATCTATCAAATGTTTGAAGGAAAGTCCAATCTATATTAGAGAGACTTTGATACAATAGTGAAAAATTTGCTTTTTGGAAGTTATATTCATTGCAAGATATTGTTGGAAAATTTCGCTTTAAGGTGTGGTAAAAATTTAGTTTACAGGGAATATTTAAAACAGGATGATTCCGATCTTGAGCAACTAAATTTTGAATAGATCTTTCCACATAACAGTCATTATTATAGAGGACAAGATCGAGAATACGTTCCAAGTCGTTCGCAATAGTATTGCATTGAGGTAAATTAAAAATTGGGAGAAAATTGGTAAGAGCAGAAACAATGTCATTCCCTAAATTATTATGGAAATATGCGGCATAAGAAGATATATTAAAGTCGCCCACAATGAGCAAATTATTATGCAAACTTTCAATATTACTAATTGATTCAAAGAATTAAGGTATACTTCACTACTAGCAGGAACATAAACATTTAGCACATAAACATGACCTGAGTCTGCTGTTATTTTGACCAAGACCATATCCACCGAGACTATGGTGGGGAGAATAAAACTGTCTATATTTATTTCACACGAAGGGAATTCATTGTTTACAGCTATAAGAACCCCTCCGCCCCTCGAGCAATTACACGCGTCCAGATTTCTATCAGCCCAGTATACTGAGTAGTCTTCTGGAAACAGTTCACCATTAAAGACTGAATCGTTAAGCAATGCTTCGGTTAGTGCTATGACCTTAAAGTCTGTCATAGAGATTGCATTAAAAAAAATCTACAGTTTTAGATCACAATCCTCTGGTATTCTGATAGTATACATTTAAAGAATTTGTGAAATTACTGTTAACCTTTTTACCAGCAGTGCAAGTGGTCGACGACATGGTAGATCCACTTCAAACTATGGATTGCTATATTCCAAGCAAATCCTTCTTGAGTTTAGTTTAAGCAATTTTATATGCAGTACAAATACTTCTGTCCCACACCGCATGATCACAAGAAGTAGTAGATCCCAGAGCACCTGACAGTTTAACGCAATTAGTGCACTTTCGTAATTGGAATCTACAGGACTTTACATTGTGATTTCCACCGCATAAAGGACATCTTAAAGAATTGTTGCACGATTTGGATGAATGATTAAATTCGTTACAGTTGTAACAATAAGACACTTCCAAGGCATCATATACTCTACAGCTATCATACCCTACAAATAAGTTACCAGCTTTTAATATTATATCATACACATTTCTATCTATCTGAATGACAGCCTGAAATATTGCAGCATTTTTCTTAGTTGTAAAGATTTTCACAATTTTACAATCACTATATTTAGAAAAGATCTCAGGATTATAATTCTTAATTTGGTATTGAAGCATTTCTTCAGTATATTTTTCTGACAAACCCACAATGCACAATCTGGGATTAATACCAGTAACCTCCTTTACAGCATAAGAGTCGGACATTGTTTCTTGATCCAGTTTCACTATCTTCTCATTTTCCTCTTTAGATTTGCATGCAATAAGATTACCACCATCCTTAATACGTTTAACTTTAGTCAAATGTATACTATTATCAGTTGGATTAATATTATGCATTAGCTCTGATTTCGTTTGTTTTATCTCCTGTGCCTTGTTCTTGGGTTGTACTATCACTGCAGGAAAAGTTTTGTTGTTAACAACATCAGCATATCGAGTCGTTGGTGGAATAGTCACAGGTTTTTTAGCAATTTTAGAAACATCAGACTTCAGTGAGGACAATTCAGCTTTAATTGAACGAAGCGCGTCGCTAACTGTTGATTCTAACAAGTTAGTTACTTCAGTATTGTTTATAGAATTACAACTTTTCGCACTGTTTGATAAGTGATGCGACGCGAAGAAATGCCTTGCGTCACAAGTCATCTATCGTATTATTTAATTACCTGCTCACCAGACAAATACTTTAAACACGCACATTCGTCGCATCTCCACAAGAGTCCAGTAACAGAATTTAAGACGTCCAGTATATCAACAGTTTTGGAGACACATACAACATGAAACTGCTTTTTGCAGAATTCGCAAAAAGTCGCCGGCCTACTTCGACTTATCCTACCAGAACAGATTTCACAATTGTTATTGATCATTGTTTACATTACAAATTTATTAAAAACTTGGAATGCAGGTACACAAATGAGTCACCACTTGAGCGACGTGTTATACGTGTGTGTTTGTTTACACATCCTTGTCTGACAAGATCATGAGTAATTCATTTCCAAATCTTTTCATAATACAGGTTGATTTCATTTAATAATAATGCTTAACAATTTTGTTGTTTTATAGAGTGAAAATGCGAAAAAAAATGAATTATCACATAATATATATTCATTTCATCTATCATCACAATTACAATTTATACAACGTGATTCACGAGTGTGGAAAAATAATTTTAGTTTTTGGGCCACCTGGTAGTAACAAACCCACCGAAAATGACAAAAAAATTCGTGAACGATGTTAAATGATGATCATATACAAAGTCGAATTATGTCGATTTGAAAAATTAAATATTTTTTTATAAATAAAAATTAATTTTTTTCGTCACCCTATATCTCATAAGGGAGTCCAAAAAGGTGGTGATATTTTTTCATGGGAGAAGTCGAAATACTTTTAATTCATATCGTACAAAATTTTCATTCGAATCCTATGTCCGGTTTTCATATACAAGGCGAACAATTTGTGAAAAAAGCTAATATCTGTAAATTTTCCTCATTGGTATATTTTCACTCCAGTTTTCAGCGGGTTTGCCATAGTGTCTCCTCATCAGGCATCTTTTACTCGATATTTTGATTTTTGAATAAAATTAATTAATATAATACCGTACCGTATCCCTCGAAAAAAGCAATGACTAATTAATATCTACAGTATCGCCTAGAAGGCGATTTAATGGAGAAGTTATTTTTTCATGCTTAGCGTTTCTCAGAAATCATATTATACTTGTTACATTCGCAGAAGTTCTTAAAGTATTATACGAGGTGACCAGTTATATTCTGACCCATTTCAAATGCTCATATCTCCGAAATTATTAAAGGTATCGACATTCGGTTTGGACTAGTCTATTTTGATATTTTTTTGACAGCTTCACTTTTTCACTAAAACTTCCGGTTTTACCGGAAACAAACAAGCCATTTTCAGGTATAGGCAACTTTTTTATTTCATGGAATCACCATGTAAATATTAACACATTCAGAAAGACTGGTCTTTTCACTTTCTAACAATGTATAACAAGTTATGTTTTATTAGAAAACTCTTTGAAACAACTACTGCATATGAAATGGTTTAATAAGATTATGCAATGTTATCAAAGTCGCCTTTGGAAATTCTGGTCATAATAGATGAAATGCCAGATTAGACATGTCAAATAAAGATTATCGAGCATTGGTACTTTTTTTCTATAAAAAATGTTTGATTTAACTGAAAAACCTATGTGTGTTGCAATTTTTGGCGAAACCATTTTATCAAATTACAAGAACTACATGCAATAAACATCCCCCAGTGAAAAATTCAATAAAAACATGTCATGCTATCTTTTTGAACACTGGATCTATCAATTGAAAGCAGAGTACAGTTCACAATATTATGTCTGAAGAAATAAGATTGAATGCATATAAAATCCAGATACTAGAGGAAATCAAATCGGCTGATTTTGCGAAAAGTTTGAAGTTCTGCAGGAAAATCCGCGCATTAAGTAACTAGACATTTCCTGGATACTTTGATAATGTCTGACGAAGCAAGTTTCCATATTAATGGCTGGGTGAATAAACATAATTCACGCATTTGGGCTTTGGTAAATCCAAGAAGCATCCACGAACATGTCAGGGACTCTCCAAAAGTGACCGTTTGGTGTGCAATGTCAAAGCACAAAATATATGGTCCATCCTTTTTCAACAATCCAATTGTAAACTCTCTGTCGTACATAGACACGCTGGAAAACTTTTTCTATCCATAATTGAAACAGTACAATTTACTGAATATAACATATTTTCAATAAGATGGAGCTACACCCTACGATGCAGCAATCACAAGAGAATACTTGAATGTCACTTTTGTAAATCGTTGGATTAGGAGAGGAGGCCCCATACTATGGCCACCATGATCTCCTGACTTAACAGTAATTGTCTTTTTTATGGGGTTACGTCAAAAGTCGTTGTTACGATCCAGTGCCCCAAAATCTCTATCAACTCAAAGAAAATATCCGTAACGTGATAGAAAGTATTCCCGTCGATATGTTGAGTCGCGGTTTTGATAACTTCATAAAAAAGACGAATGTATGTATTCAAAACAATGGAGGACATTTTGAACAGTTGTTATAATTGAATCGGTGAGATTAAAAACAGTATAAGTTCAAAAACGTCATTTTGAGTAAATCGAAAAAAAAAATGTTTTACGTCTAAACGACTCTTTGCAGTTTCGACATGTACAGAGTGATTATAGATCTTAATGTCATCCATCATTTGGCGTTAAAAACTGTGGAAAAAACAATAGTTTTTGCCTAATACAAAAGAATAAGCCATGGACTTTTACTGTTATTTCACTTGACTACAAATGAGTTGTTAAATTGTATATTTTTAACATTTTCGAATGTAACACAACAGTTTATTTGCTATACTAAAGAAAAATAAACATTCTTGGACAGAAAACATATAGAACTAAAGGCACTTGAACATTTTTAGATATTAAAAACATAATAAAAGCACAACTGACAATTTCAACTTTCTTTAAATGTCGTTTTCAGCTTCTTGGCTGGTTGTCGTCCATGACATGATATGATAGTATAACTCTAGGTCTTTCCAGTCATATATTGCATGACTTTCTTTAAATCAATAACTTTTTTGATGTTTATTGGTACATGATAGACCCGTTGTACTGAAAGGAGCGACTTGTCTTATTTGTCTTTAGAAGTTTGAAAGTAGAGGAAAGTAGAATGTATTCTCAAGTTGTCATGTAACCAGGAGTGTCACATTCATATAAAAATTGTGTGTAATTTGATACAGTAAAGGTTTCTGTTCTTGGAGGATTGCTACCACGCACGGAAATCGAGCAAGTTTTTTTGTAATTGAGGGTCCACCAGTTTTTAAAATCAAGAATATCATGATGGCGAATCTCTTTCACTGTGAAAGGTATTATTTTTGTTGCAGTAATTATTCTTTCATATTCTTCACAAATGTAAATTCTGTCATGTTTCTTAACCAACCTCTTAACCGTACCAACGTCTCTATCTCACGAAAGAAAGGAGTGGCCACTGACTGAAAATAGTGATATATTTTTTTGAATCGTTTCGTTCCTTGTAATGCAAGCAAACATCGAACCATGGTGTCATTACGGTTTTGTTCGGGACAACCGTCAGAAAAATATGCAACTCTGTTACTTCATTGGGAATGTGATTCAGTACATAATCATAAAGAAACAAGCAAACCTCGTTCGGACCTTTTAGGGCTTGGCCTTCATGATAAGTATAAAAGTGTCCGGTATTGGTTTTTGATTATGTATATCGAAGACATAGACCCAAAGTTGTCTGTAATAAAAAATCTCCTGAACTGGAATGTGTGGTAAAGGTAGATTTTGAATATAATCGAATGATATACTAGGTTGGTTAAGTCTTCTTCACTGAGGGCGTGATCAGGTGGAATGTAAATACTGCAAATTGTAAGCTTATTAGGGCACCAAACAGTTACAGCAATTGCCTCTAGATTTGAGGTTAGTGGGAAATGGGATGAGTATACATCGCTAGATACAAATATTGAAGTACCACCACTGGCTCTCATACAGTTGGTACGGATGTAATGATAACTTTCTCAAAGTTTTTTAACTTGCACTGTTGGTCAATTTTGAAGTTGGTTTCCTGGAGGCAGAGAAAGTCAGGGGTATGGAAAGATACGATTTTCTGAATTCTTTCTAAGCAAGGATAAAATCCATCGCAGTTCCATTGAATTAGAGAGAATGGTACTAATTAAAAGGGGAAAGAGGTTAATTACTGAGATAGTGTAGAGGAGTCAGTGGTGGTACCGTCATCAGAAAGAAGATCGTCAGTAAGATTGTTTTGGTCGGGGTGAAGTTTAAATTTAATTTTATTGGTAATGCGATTTTTCAAAGATCTTTCGTTGATATTAGAATAAATTAAGGATAGATCTTTCAGTTGAGAGGCAGTGTCTGAGATCAATTTATTGGCTTCAGGTAGAGGGTCGTTGACGTGGAAAGTATTTTCGAGGAACGCAATAAGTTGGATGCTATTAAGGGAGAAGGATTTAGGAGACTCTTCAAAAAGTTTATGTATGATAGAACGTGATTTGGGGCTTATATTGTGACAATCATCTTCCGCCTGTTTGGATTTTTTGGTTATTTTTTTTTGCAGATTTTTTTGAATTAGAATTCGGGAATTCTGGAGGAGGCATTGGATTTGGATTAGCGAGAGGAGTATTGGAAGGTAATATAGACTGTGGAGAGTCAAGAGTGCTATCATTAGATCGGGGTCGTTTTTCGCCACGTACAGGGGAGGAGGGAGCGAGTGGCACTTGAGAGGGTAATTCAGGATTGTCTGAAAATGTATCAGTAGTAGCTGGGTCAGCTGAAGTGGATGGTTCAAGATTGACGGAAGTATATAATAGGGGTGAACGTCGTGGGAAGTGTTGGGGATAGAAGGCATAATGATTGCTTGATCTCGAGATGGTACCGGGGGAGGAGGTAGTCTTGCAGAAGTAGCCACGACATAAGTTATGGGTGTTGAAGGGGTATTTGAGTTTATCGAGATAGATTGTTTAATGGGGGTTGAAGAAGTGGTGGTATTTGAAAGCAGTGGTTGTGAGGGGAGGTTTGACATATTGATGGGATCCTGGATACCAAAATCACAAACAAAGTAAATCTCAGCTCAGAAGACAGTCTGTAACTCACTGACTGGCCTATTTATTTCCAACACAAGTAAGTTTCAAGAATATTTACCAATTTTGCAGAAAAACTACTTTTACAAGTTTTATTATCACATTTTAATGATGACAAAAAACACGTTTTTAATTTGCTATGATATTGACGACTTAACGATCCGACCCTAATGAGTTCTGACTCGTGAATGGAATACAATATTAATCACTATATGAGGATGTATTGATATCTAGTTAGCCTAGACCAGTTCCATGTATAAACAAAATATTGCGTTACCATAGCAACGAACAATAACTTATTAGAAGTGTGAGTGTAAAGTTTGACGTCAAAAAAGTAAACCAGATTATGCAATAAATTAAAAGAAAAAATATGTCCACCGAAATTGTGAAAATCGAAATATTGGAGTATCGGGCCATCATCAAGTACCAAAAACCTTCATACTAGGAATGGTTGATGGATTTGTTGGAATCAATTTCATATACAATTGGTCCCTCACCTCAATATTAAATATTTATATCAATTACTGGATATATAATTTACACCTGGCTGCATCATATATCAAAGATACAATCCGTAGAGATGGTGAAGTAGACAACATTTTAGAAGTCGATTAGTTAAATGGGGAGCTTAATTTTCTACGATTCAGAATATTTTCTCAATTTAGGATTTCTACTAAACACATCCTTAGTGTTGTTTTAACTGAAATAGGTGACAAACATTCGGAAGATCCTCCTCCCTCCATTTTGAGGTATTATTGTGCTGGGACTTTAGGCACTAGTGCGCATGTTGCTAGCGTAATATAATTTTTGGGGTACACTAGATATCAAGAATACATACATTTTCCATCAAATCGTATTTTAGATTTCATAGGAGATGCTGCAAATAGAATGCTTCCAGAGGAGATGGATATCGATATAGAAATAGTTGAATTCAGTTGGTTATTTTCTTATTTGTGAATGTTAATGAGAATCTTCTTCTAATTCGTATTTAATAATGTGTTTTCATTATGGAGAAATTCAGTATTTTCCTCGTTGTGTTGCCATGATTCATGATATACCATGCGCATTGCTTGTACCAACCCAATTAACATTCCTATGGATATCCTTTCAAGTCGGATTATCCGCGGATAAGGATATCGGAAAGATACATCACATCCCGCCTCATATCTATCAAGGAAAATAATAGGAGGCATCCCGAATAAATATACTGAATCCATTCATTACATATCCATTTAAGTTTCATTCCTAGCTCATCTCAAAAATATTTGGGACTTCCAAATATATAAAATTCTTTGAACTTCTAATATGAGTTGGGAGTTCTAATTACCATTCCCAATATCTGAGTAAGAATCCTCCTGGTAGGCAACTATCCAAATTAGAATGTTGGTACCAAATGTCCAAAGATTAATGAGAAAAACTAGCCATATACGTAGCTTGCTGCGCTAGATTTGTGAATAGGAAATATGGATTTCCACTGATTGTATAATTATTCGATTCTATTAATTACTGATAATAATTTAATAGAGTCTTAGATTTTAACGGGGTTACTGTGCACTGAAACCAAAGGTTTATTGTGCCCCTAATAGAGTCTTAAACATTTGAATATTATAAATGATAACAGCTACCACATTTTTCAAAATCTATCAAATTAACATATAATTTCTTGTCAGAGCAAAATATTTTATCTATTTCTTAAAAATGAATAATTTTATCAAATATTTCACAACTTACCTTGGGAACTTTCAAATTTCTTCTAGTCTCTATCAACAACATATCCTGCCACTGTTCTTTCAATAATTTCTCCCACAAAGGAGTATCGTAATATGAATGGCTCCAAACTAAATTACTGGTACCAATAAATGCGGACTGAGTGAAAATTTGGGTGCTAATACTTTTATAAATCTCAGTAATGTCATCTAGACTCTTCTGTTTCAAACACAACAACGTAGCTATGATAGCACCAGTGCTAACTCCGCAAATAAAATCGAACATTTCGTATACCGGTTTTCCTGATAGTTCTTCTAGTTTTTTCAACATTTCTATGACTAATATGCCTCTCACACCTCCACCATCTATCGATAAAATCCTGATACCAACTTCAGGCACGGGATCTGTGTAACCTAACAGAGCAGTGGCTACATTTAAGGTGCTTAAGAGATATGTATTTTTTGTCTTGTTTCTAATACATAGCAATGACTTAATAGCCCCTTCCTAAAATATAAATTAGATTAAAAAAATATATATTACGTTAAATATTTTATAAAAGATGTTTACCTTAACAGCATTATGTTTAGCTTCAGGATATTGTTCTAGATGAGATATTAAATCTTCTATTTTTCTAATTTGATTATTTTCAGTATCTGCTACTGCTATTGAACTTAAAACTTGGCTAGTTCTTGCCGCAATTGCTTGCTAAAAATAAGGAAAATTTTAATAATTTAATTTTACAAAAAATGCCGAATTAATTTTTAAAAAGGGACAAAAAACACATCCCGAAAACTATCGCTTGATAGCACCCTCAAGGCGTTCACAAAAACTATATTGAGAGAAGCCACTAAGATCATAAACATACGAGAAGAGCAACAAGGATTCCGCAAGAACAGGTCCACAATTGACGCAATATTCATTGTCTAACAAATATCTGAAAAATCACTAGAATTTAACAAACACGTATATATGTGCTTTTTCGATATGACCAAGGCATTCGACAGAGTACGCCTAAAGGACAGAAATAAACCTGTGTGAAGTAAACTAAACTTTTGTAAAAAAAATGTTAATATAGGAGACATATATATTGACATTTCAATAGGCTACATAATTTTACTACCAAAAATTGAAGATTAGGTGAATAAAAAGATTTCAAATGCGTGTTCTTGTACATGTTTCACGATTCTGAACCGAAGATCCTAAGGATTAAAAGAATCATTTAACTATTACAAGTTACACCTAATTAGAAATCAATTAACAAAAAATTGCGGTTTAAGTAGTTTATTTATAAAGTAAAAAATTCATTAAGATTACATTTGCGCGCTGACGCACATTGTTAGTTTTAAACTCGAAGCCCCCAAATTTGTTCAAATTTTCTTTAACTGTTGCGAAGGACACTAAATAAGAAACCTATTAACAAAAAATTGTGATGTAAATATTTTTTAAAACGTCAACAAAAATTTATAAATATTACGTTTGCCCGCTGACCCACATCGTTCGTTTTGAATTCGAAGCCCCAAAATTTGTTTAAATTTTCTTTAACTGTTGCAAAGGACACTAAATAAAGAAGCTATTAACAAAAAATTGAGACGTATGCATTTTTATGTCAAAAAAAATTCATGAATTCATTACGTTTGTGCCCTGACGCACATTGTTCGTTTTGAACTCGAAGCCCCAAAATTTGATTAAATTTTCTTTAACTGCTGCAAAGGACACTAAATAAAAAAGCTGTTAACTAAAAATTGAACTGGAAACTGGAAGCCCAAAATTTAGCAAGGGATAAAAACTCAACCATGCAATCAAGCTAGTGCGCAAACGTGTGAAAATTTCATATCTTGTATAAGTGTAATGTGGAGTTATGTTATTTTTTGATGTTATTGACATTTTAAGACTTCTATCATTTTTGAAAATTGAAGTGTTTAAAGATGGCTGTAATGTGCTTACTATGTGAAAAAGTGTATAGTTACCAAAGAACATTAAATGCGCATATGAGAAAAGAACATGAGCAAGAACCTAATATCATGCATTTTGAATTTAATACATATGATCACAAATGCTTGGAAGGATGTAATGTGTCGTTTATCAATATAAAAAATTTAAGACATTTAAAAAAAAGCACAACTTTGTTTTAGAACATGAGATTGTGAAATTTTCAACGAATGAAGGTAAGTAATTTTTTAAATAGTTTTTAAAACATCTGCAACAAAATACTTTGTCTTTTATAGAATTTACTTGCTGGTTGATGAATTTAAACAAGGATTGATTGCGTGCAATATCTACTGACGAATTCTAAAAAACATCGAGAAAACTTCCAAACATCGTATTACTATTGCAATCGTTCAGGTAGTACTTGATTAGTGAGTGCTGTAAACTGTTTCATGGGAAAGTAATTTTTCAGGTACCAGAAATAATAAACCTAAAGTGTTACCCCAGAATAGGAAAAGGAATCTTAAATCCAGGGCTCTTGTAAACTTAATGTATCCTGTACAAGTGTTATTATAGTAATTGAGTGTTTACAGACAGGTTCATTAGAAGCAACCTATCACAAAACACATTATGGACATGAAAAAGAAATTCAACACATTCGAATTTCAAAAACTGATCATGCAAGCATAGCTTCACAATTAATACGTGGTTTTACTATTAATAGGTGAAATAATTTGTAAATTCTTGTTATGCATTTACCTCCAGATCATTATTTTAGGGTTCTAGAAGATAATCGTCGACATTTGAATTCAGACAAATTGACAAGGAGAGATCTCATAACAAAGAAGGATATTAATAATGTAAAACCTCGCTCCCATATTGATTTTGCAAATGGGGTAAAATATAAAATTTTGTGTAATTTTTATTTGTTAGTAAATATAATATTTATAAGTTTTACATGAAAATGATGCAATCAGTGTGGATTTATGGGCTGAAGAGTACAAGAAACATAACTTTTTATACTACAAAAAACAAGGTGAAGAGCATCCCAACTTAGGTTTAAATGATGTTTGCTTAATATTTATGAATATTTCTCAAGAATATCTCTTGAAATCTTGTGACAAAAAATAATTTGTGTTGACAGTACACAGGGTCTCAACAAGTATCATTTTCAGTTAACTACCATTATGGTCATTGATGACTACGGAGAAGGTTTCCCTGTTGCGTGCATGTTCAGCAATAGAGTTGATACACTAACAAATGAAATATTCTTTGATGCAATTAAAAATCGTGTAGGAGTCATAGCACCTCAAACATTTATGACCGATATTACTACCACTTACATAAATGCATGGGAGAACCAAATTATAAATTATATTGTAATTGGCATATTGACCGTGCTTGGAAAAGCAATCTTACAAAAATTAGAACTCAAGAGAAGAGAACAAACGTGTATAAATGAAGGACATCAAATGATGCTGGTGGCTGTGTACACGTATAGGGTAACGAAGAAAAAATATATATTTGTATCATGTGTAAAATTTAATTTATTTTTGCATAGCGCGCTTTCAGATTTTAGTTAACATCAACTCTAAAAACTTTACTAGATTTTTATGAAGACCTTGAAATCAGTAAGGAGCTTAAAATTAATGATAAATGTCTAAACAAACAAGAGAGCCTAAATAGGAACTATATACCCCTACATCGTCAACTCTTGTAACCCTCAATGATGATAATGTCCTAACCTGCTTGTCACCAGATCAATAAAGTTTGTTTGTTTTCTCAACCTAACCTTCTAAATAATTTAAATATCCTAATTAAATTGCTAATCATTCATTAAAATTACTAAATTAAATAGAATATTACACATAATTGATTTCATTATTGTTTAAAATTACTTTTCTGAATTTAAATAAATAATCATTTTTGCATTCGATCTCTCAGGTTGAACAGAGTATTCACAAACAATCGAACAAACCCAATTGACAGTTGAAGTTCTCATATTTGTCTTTGTCAGTCAAACCACAGTTTCAAGCTTAACATAAGCAGTTAGCTCACTCTACCGATTTTTGTGTTACAACTTTTATCTCACTCATACACACTCATGGGAATCAACTTCCCGTTGCGCAGAAAGGTTGTTATTTTTTACACACACTTGTCAGATATTTTATTGTATCAATTGGATACGCCCCTAAGCGCGTGGGTTACAATTTTCGGTTGCGCAGTGGAAAATTTGAACCATGCACATCAAAGACGCCGACATCGAGTGAGCCAACTGATTCTGTCAAGCTTTAAACTGTGGTCAAACCGACACAACCACCTGTAGAGGTTCTAACATGACAGGTGTTTAAGAAAATAATTTTTTGGAAGTAAAATTCGATTTTAAAAAATTTTAAATGTGATGTCCAAGTTTGTATAATGTAAAAAATTTATTAACCTGTTTAATTATTAATGGAGGCGATGAAGCTAGGAAATTTTATTATATAGAATCTGACAGTATATTTTTTATCGACCTTTTTATCTTTAAATTAAAAAAAACTGAGTCAAACTTTCACTTAACTAGCAATTCGATATTTTCAGTTTTAATAATCATAAATAATATTAAAAATAATTTTGTATGCAATTAAATTTCAGATATAGTTTTCCTTTCTTCGTTAAAAATCAATTAATAATATAAAACTTTTTATACCTACCTAATAAGTTTAACATCTGGTTTCATTTCTCTTTTTTAGTTTCAAAAAATCTCATTATGACACATATACTAAATTTAAATAATAGTAACTTCAATGTAATTAGAATCATATATTACTATTGTTAACTTTCTCAACTTGAATTTTATTTAGTAATTTAACACTATTGGTGGTGATTTGAATATGTATTTTTAGATTAAGCACTGATGATGGCTCTATGTCTAGAGAGCTGAAAGCACGCTATGCAAAAATAAATTAAATTTTACACGTGATACAAATATATATTTTTTCTTCGTTAAACGTGTATAAGAATTTAAAATATTTACAGTATATGTTGAATGAAAGTGACTTTTTTCATTACTTAAATTTAACTATCACATTACTCCGTAATGATGAAGATGCAACACAATTTGGTAAATACTTCCAAGAACATTATTTTAGTAATTGTGAAAAATGGGGAAAATGCTGGCATCAATACCCATTGGAGTGAACTGATTTTGGGTTGGTGGTAAAGGATTTATTTGAGAGGAGTACATTGAGTATTGTGTCGATTGTGCAGGATTAATTTGTATTTGTGGGTTTGTAATTGGGTAATTTTGGATTAAATTTGAATGTGTTCGATTTATTTGTGTTTGAGGATATTGATTGTTTGTTGTTGGGTGACCCTATATATACATTGGTTGACGATTTACATCAAAACCTGCAAGGTTCGCTGATGAATACATTTTTGTTGTTTTTGCTTTCTCTTATTTTTTTTTGTCACCAGCACTAATGATTATTTTTATCGCTTATCTCACTTGTTTTTGTTCCGACTAACTGCCGAAACTGATAATAAACTTGAATTTCGAAGTCAATGCTCGCACGTCTTTACTCTTCGAGAATACTGAATAATTTTTGATGTTATAAAAAATGAAAAAATACTTAGATCACAATTTTTTGTTAATAGGTTTCTTAACTAGTATCCTTTGCAACAGTTAAAGAAAATTTACACAAATTTTGAGAAGGGGATAAAAGCTCAACCATGCATCGAGCCACTGCGCAAATGCTAAATCTGAGGTCACGATTTCAAATAATATAATAATTTAAAGGTACGATTTTACGAAAGTTGGTAATAAGATCATTTAAAATTAAATAATTAATTTAATTGTAGTCAGATTGTGTAGGTAGATCATAAACGTTTATTATCAAATAATAAACAGACATAAAATTAATCTGAAGACAATTTTTCTACCAGAAATATTAATCGAAATGCATTAATTTTAAATAAAAGTTTATTGATATTTTCACAATGTTATTACAATTACATAGAAACGAAATACTTATTTCTACCTATTATTTGATTACAGATATATATGGTAATTTTATTTGTTACATGAGATATATAGTTCTCCTCTCAAATTTCTTTCAACATTTTCAGTTTCATCAAAATTGTGTTTTGATACTCTCAGTTTCTGGGACTGTTTCTTTTTAGTACTGTGGAAGGATTTTTGTTTAGCTATTTTTTTATTTGGTGGTTCATTTAACTGATTATTATTAGATGGAAAACTTTCATTTGAATCAAAATTATAACAATTTTTAATGTCTTTTTCACATGCAATAAGACATCTTTATTTGCATGTTCATAAATCAAAATTGGTAAATTGGCCAGCCAAATTTTTAATTTCAGAAATTACTGCTGAATTCGTTATTTCGGTAACATTTCCAACACTTTTCATATGGACAAATATTTCCTGGGTGTTATTTTGATTCCTATTAACAATACTATAATTTTCTCTTATTTTCAAACAAAACTACAGAGTGTATGTGCACACATATTGAATATTTGATACAATAATCAACACATGTGCAATGATAAATATGTGTACATATATTGCATTCTTTATAATCTAACTTACAGCATGATGTGGTTGGCATTGGTATTTTTGAAATGAAATATATTTGTTTATTATCAGCAACTTCCCAAATATTATTTATAAATTCAATTTTAATATTTAAAGATATACAATTTTTACGCCTTTTAGTAATTTCACTAATGTGGTTTGAGCTTAGACCTTTTGTGTTTTTAATATTTCTCTCTATTATTCTATTTCTAATATAAGAAACTAATGCATTAATGCCTTTATCCAATCTTTAAACTTCCTTACCTTCTAAGTAAAAATACTTTATTGTTTTGTGCATAGATTCAATGTGCATATTTTTGTTACACCACAAAACAATCAACAAACAAATACACAACTGCATAGAACTTTTTCCACAACAGATGAAGAACAAGAAATGGAAGAGAACTCCACAGAGAATAACAACTCAGTAGCCTGGCAAGTAGCAAAAGAGACAAAAAGGAAAAAAATTAGTCAAACTCTACGAACAACCAGAACGACTGTAAACGAAATACCTACGAACAACAGATATGCTTCATTATCAAACGAAAACGGAGAAAACAAAAATTCAGAAGAAGATACAACTAACAAATCTCCAAAACCGCCGCCGATCTTCATATATGACGTCATCAATTACCCGGAAATGATAAAACAGCTTTCAGACGTAGCAGAAACAGAAGAATATAACACCAGAACAATGGCAAACAATATAATCAAGATAAATAGTAATACACCCGACACTTACAGAAAAATAATCAAATTTCTAAAGGAAAGAAATGTCGAATTTCACTCATACCAAACGAAAGAAGAACGTGCCTACAGAGTAGTTATAAAAAACCTCCACCACACTGTCGAATTAAAGGAAATAACTGAAGAATTAAAAGAAAATGGTCACCGAGTCAGAAACATAATCAATGCCAGGCACTGGCAAACTAGAGAACCCTTAAATATGTTCTTTGTAGACCTGGAGCCGGCACAAAATAACAAGGACGTATACAAGATAAGAGCTCTACATAACAAGATAGTTGTAATAGAACCCCCAAACAAATCAAAAACCATAATACAATGCACAAGATGCCAACTATATGGCCACTCAAAAAGCTATTGCAATAGATCTTACCTTTGTGTAAAATGTGGAGGACGACACAATTCAACAGAGTGCAAAAAAAGCAAAGACACCCCAGCAACATGTGCGCTCTGCGGAGGACCACATCCCGCCAATTTCAAAGGATGTACATACTATCATAACCTAACGAAAAATAGAAATATTACACAAAGGCCACAAAACATTCACCCCAATCAACCTCAATCAACCCAAGCTACAGTTACTAGTGGTACCTTGAACAACGATATGACTTACGCACAAGCAATTAATAATAACAATAAAACCTCACAAGACATCACACTAACCAAATTTCTGGAAGAGTTCAGACAAATGTTCAATCAACTCATGCAACAAAATAGCACAGTACTCAACGTGCTAACCATGCTAGTTCAAAAATTAAAATAATGGCTAAATTTTTGAGGATAGCTCTCTGGAACGCAAACGGACTCACACAGCACAAAGGCGAAGTTAAGTTATTCCTGGAAGATCAATATATAGACATCTTACTTGTCAGTGAAACGCATTTTACAGCTGAAACCTATTTCAACATTCCAAACTACAAAACATACTACACGAACCATCCAGATGGTACTGCACATGGAGGAACTGCTATCATCATAAAACAAACTATTGTACATTATCAACTACCAAAATATGAAGAAAACTACTTACAAGCTACTTCAATAAAAGTTAGGACACTGCCATACGAGCTAACAGTATCAGCAGCCTACTGCCCACCAAGGCATAATATCAAAAAATAAGACTTCGAACTGTACTTCAGAACTCTTGGTCAAAAATTCTTAGCGGGTGGAGATTACAACAGCAAAAACACATTATGGGGATCACGGTTAACCACAACTAAAGGTAGAGAACTTGCTAATCTGATCCATGACTGCAAATACTCCTTCATTTCAACAGGTACTCCAACAGACCTCGCAAAATACCAGACCTTCTAGACTTTTTTGTAACAAATGGACTCTCGACAACTTATACAGACATAATTCCTAGTTACGACTTATCATCTGATCATTCTCCAGCTATTGCTACCATCAGTTCAGCACCTATTACAAAACAAAAAGAAAAAAAATTACACAACAATAAAACAAACTGGGAAAACTACAGAAATGTATTGACAAACAACATAAACCTAAATATACGATTGAGAACTCCGGAAGACCTAGATTCAACAGTTGAAATTATGATATCACTACTACAAGAAGCGGCTCTTCAATCCACTCCACCCCAAAAGCCACAAAATCATGTCGGTAATATTCCACTAGAAATCAAACTTCTTCTAAAAGAAAAAAGAAGAGCTAGATCTATTTGGCACCATACACGCAACCCGATCAACAAAACCAGATTTAACCAACTAACGAACAAATTAAAAGCTAAGCTCAAAAAATACAGAGAAGAATCATTTACCGACTTCCTAAAAAACCTAAATCGATTCGACCAATCAATATGGAAACCAATCAAAAATGCAAGAAAACCCAAAGACCCAGTACCACCAATCAGACAAACAACACCAACTATAGGATCCTGGGCAAAAAGTGAAAAAGAGAAAGCAGATCTCTTTGCGCAACACTTCTGTAATACTTTTACTCCTCACAGTGACGAACTAGACCAGGAAATAGAACAAAACCTAGAAACGCCTACTGAAGAAAGTCAACCAATAACACTTGCCACTCCGAGGGAGATAAAAAAAGTCATCAAATTCTTGGGACTAAAAAAGGCACCTGGACCAGACAAAATTACACCAAAAATGCTTGAAGAACTTCCACAAAAAGCAATAGTGTTATTAACATACATATTTAATGGAATATTAAGAATGCAACACTGGCCAGAAAAACTGAAAACATCGCAAATAATTGCAGTAATCAAACCAGGAAAAGAACCCACAGATGTAAACTCCTACCAACCAATAAGTCTCATATCAGTCCTTTCAAAAATCTTTGAAAAACTCATACTACACAGAATTAACAACAACATAAGACCTGAAGAGTGGATCCCACACCATCAATTTGGATTTCGCCAGGGGCACTCTACAATCCAGCAGATACATCGAATAACAGATGTCATCAACAAAGCCTACGAAAATAAAAGCTATTGCTCGGCGGTATTCCTGGACGTCAGCCAAGCCTTTGACCGCGTCTGGCATAAAGGCCTACTTTATAAAATCAAACAAATCCTTCCCCCCTACTGTACCCTACTTAAATCCTATCTCAGTGACCGAAAATTTGAAATAAAAATGGGAAACGAAAGATCAGAAGTTTAACCAATAAAAGCAGGAGTTCCACAGGGTAGCGTTCTTGGGCCACTGTTGTATGTTCTATTTACATCGGACGTGCCAACCTCCAGACATACTACACTTGGGACATTTGCCGATGATACAACCATATTATCGGTGAACAACAACCCTGAAAGATCAGTAATAAACCTACAAGAACATCTTAACACCCTCCAAAATTGGTTTGAAAAATGGAGAATAAAGATAAATGAAAATATATCCAGCCACATTACCTTTACACTACGCAAAACTCAAACACCTGAAGTTCACATCAACAATGTCCTAATACCCAAAAAACAAGAAACAAAATATCTAGGAATGTCCTTGGACAGTAAATTAACATGGAAACAACATATAACCAAGAAAAGAAAACAAATAGACTTAACAACTAGACAAATAAACTGGTTAATAGGTAGAAGATCCAAACTAGCGGTGGACAACAAAATACTTATCTATAAGACAATAATTATTCCAATCTGGTCCTATGGAATTGAGCTATGGGGTTGTGCGAGCAAATCCAATACAACTATAATCCAAAGATGCCAATCTAAATTTTTAAGAACAATATTAGATGCCCCATGGTTTGTCTCCAATGAAACAATACATTACAAATGATGAATTAAAACAATATAGTTTGTTTAAATCTTCATTTGTTTGAACTAATGTTCAATTTAAACTTGTTGACGCGTTTCACTAACACAGTAGCTTTGTCAAAACGAATTCGTTTTGACAAAGCTGTGTTAGTGAAACGCATCAACAAGTTTAAATTGAACATTAGTTCAAATATATGAAGATTTAAACAATCTATATTGTTTTATGTCATCGTTCAGTATGGATCTTCATCAAGTAAAAGCCTCATCTATTCAATTATTAACTTTATCGTGAAAAGTCATAGGACCTTTTTTATTTGTATTTCAATAAAGAATATAAAAAAAATTGTCCGGTTGAAAAATAACAATTTCTTCCAATTGTTTAAACAATTTCGGTTTAAAAAATATGGCACTAGGTTGCCCCATGGCAACGTGCATTTATATCATCAGTAGGGCAATTAAAAGAGGATCGCATAGAAAAATTGAGGTGAAATAGTTTTCGGTACCCATGCGCCGATTCCTCCTGGACTAAATGAAAATATTTGAATATAAATACACGTGAAAATAAATAGAAGATAAAGAGAAAAAATATTGTCGGCTAACATAAACAAAATGATTTTATCTAGAATAATTATACTTTTAACGCCAAAAATATGATTAATGAATTTTTGCATAATTCTCATAGTAAATAATACTGAACCATCTTATCAGTCAATAAAAGTAAGGGAGGCGGCAAACATTAGAAAATAACGGAAACATTGCTTTCAATACATCTATGTAAGGGGCTCAAAATGACTGGAATTTTTATTTCCTTTTATTAGACCAAGAAAACAAATTATTAATACATCAAAATTATTATCCCAAATACTGAACAAAAGGGGAGAGATTGGATCAACTAAAGAAATCAAGGTAGAGAAAAATTCGTTTTGCGAAAAAAGAAGAGAAGGGCACTTGACTGGAAGTATTTTGTTGAACAAGGTTGGATTTTGTTAAAGTTGTTCCATTATTCCCGGGACTTACGAATGATGTATTATTATCTACTCCCGGAGACGATATACAGCCCCAAAAGTCTATTCCATCTCCACCATGTTTTACCGTAGCTTCCGTTTACTGCAATTTCAGTTCTTGATTTGCGGACACTTCCACTGCTTTGCCATATTTACAAATCCTCTTTAGTTTCGGGAAAAAAGAAATTAGACATTTGATTGAAACTTGGTCAAAAAGTTTTGCAAATAAAAAAAAAGTCAAACTAATTTCTGCATTTGAGCCACAGCTTTTAAAATTAATTAATAATACTTGAATTTTATTTAATAAACGCATATTCTTATATAAATTTTAAACAAGAATTTGTTGTATCCTTAGATACATTTATGGTTATAACTAAAAGTGGCAACATTGCTCAAGATATCAGTACTTGTTAATGTGTCAATAGTAATCTATTTAGTAGTTTTGTCCTTGTTTAATTACCATATAAAGAGAGATGCAAATATCGTCAGAGTGTGATCGAGGATCATTTTAAATGCCATAGTATTGTAGTAAATAATGTCAAACGTGGTTTGTTTATACGAGCGCCATTATGACTAGAGAGTAAACATTTAGTTCTTTCGTTTTGATGTGTTTTTCAAGACTTTTTAGTGTGAACATAAACTTAGTAAATTAATTTAATGTTTTTGGATTATCATGGTTCGTCGGTGCCAGAAAAACTGCCGAAATTAGCAATGCCATGTATCTGCAATACCATCCCTACTTTTTGTAATTCATTCATTATTTCACTACGTTTGTTTAGAATTGTTGGCCGCGAAAATAAACGTGTTTATGAATGAATAGCCCTCTCTATGTTTATTATTACTCTAAGCGCAAAACCTTACATGGCAGAATATGGAACAAAGACATCAGACAACAATTTATACAGGACAGGAAGATGAGACAAAGACGAAGATTCTGGAACAAACGTATAGAAAGAATGGAAAACAACAGCCTTGTTAAAAACGGAAAAATGAATAACTCAGAAGGAAAAAGATGATAAGGAAGACCACTAAAGCGATGGCAAGAATGCTGGTTATCATCCTCAGGGGAAAACATGTTGGCAACTAACAGTCAATACCCTACTACCATGGCTACACATGTTAGAAAGAAGTAGAGGAATACTTACTTGGGACACTACTGGTTTTGGAATGGTTTTCCATCTAGGTAATACTTCCTTTTTAACTTCCTCTTTACTACGTATATTTATATTTAGTCCACTTAATACATTTTGTATAGGTAAAGCTATTCGGCTAGCATTGCTTTGTCCTTGTTTAACGTCTTTGGTGTCAGGAACTGATGGGGTATCTACGTTTTCAGTAGACGAAGTAAAATATTTGATTAGTTGTCTTCCGTAGGTTTTCGAGTCGATCTTTTGAAGAAACTGGGCGAATTCTTTGTTCAACGCTGTTTCGAAAGTATTATCGCTGGTAAATTTGGAAAAATACTTTTTCAATTCGTGTATCAGTTTCCACTGGTTCAAAACGATATTTTTCGCTTGCATTTTAACTGAATCTTCCACATTGGATGATCCCGAAGTAATCTGCCTAAAATGATTATGTAAATCTTGTATTGTTCTACATCTATTCTTAAAAATAATCCGAAAATAGAAATGAGTTGTAATTACTAATTACAGATGATTTTGACGTGTGTTGGTATGTGTGACGTTTATTTTGACTCATAAGGTTGTTTCAAATTAGTGGAACAACGATTTTCTGAACATGATTATTGTCATGATACCAATGCCATCTCTACATTTAGCGAAGTACCCCATATCCATATATGACGTAACTTAAAGACCCGACCACGTACTTTTTTAAGGAAACTTTGAAAACAAAAAAAACAGCTAACGATTGTACAGCTGGAATCTATAAATAATCTGCCCGCCTTGACCAGGTTTCGAATCAGTAAAATGTAGTTAGCCAGAAATATAATCGTTATCTCACAAGTTACAAGAGTTGTCGAGTATTTACAGTGACAACTGCTTATTACACTTTTGATTATAGTACTATTTTAAAAAATGTGTTAATTGGAAAACCATTAATTATAACATAAATATGTACAAGATGTTCTCGAAATGTGTTACAGAAAAATGCTACAATTAAAAATACCGCCGAGAGCAATAAGAAAATCATATATTTTAAAACTAACTATTCCTCGAAAAGTGATGAACAAGTATTTCAAAAAGTCAAATTCACACGCTTGTATATTTAATCATATCGAACTGTTTTTATGGATCTTCAAATGACTTTAGCATACAATTTTGAAACCTCTGAAAATCTTAGGCAAACAAGCTGATTGAATACTTTTCATTTGTAAAACAGCCTTTTAATATATATAATTCGTAGTATCAAATATCAAACAATTATCGACATTTAAATGTATGTAATTTGAATGTCGCGATTTATTTATCTGGTAGATTATAAGTATTACTGAGGAAATACTACTCCCTATTTTTGAGTACATATACTTTAATTTTCTATCAGTCATTGATATTCCAAAATGAAAAATAATAACATTTATTGTTCTTACCTTTTTTGATGATAAATCTTATCATGTTTATGGACTCTATTTATTACAGTTTTTCCACAATGTGATATATTCTTTGTTAAAGACGACATGGCATCAAGAATATATGTAATCGATCACGTTAAAAACGAATGAACTGACTATATTATACTTTTTTAATGTTCACTTCACAACGTTTTTTTAATACTGAACGTAATATTGAGATCAGTTGACAACTTATACCAATAGATCATACTACGCTTCCTTATATTCGCGCTAATATCTCCGAGAATTACTATCAAAACAAACCATTACTAAGGTACTTGTTTTTGTTTGAATATTATGAACCATATATTATAATTCTATTTGAACCCGCGCCAAACGAGAAAGTAGATGTAAACACACGCGTTGTTTACGTTTACATTCGAGTAGCTTTGAGAGGTGTGACGCAAAATCGTATGACGATAGCCACACCTCCAAAAATCACACCACTTTATGCGGTGTTCGTTGTTCCTTGAAAGAACTGGGTTGAAACGTCCACGCACAAAACCGCACGTAACGGTTGTTAGAAAGACTGTGCCTTTTTAATGTTTTTTTGAGAGCAAAAAGTAACATTATATGATTAATTTTACATATTTATATAAAGGGTATTAAGATAAAGAAATCGGATACCCTTATACCACATTTTTAAGGGTAACGCACAATGTATATTTTCTCTCTTTTCTATTCTTTGCTTCAATTGCAATGAGTTTCATATTTTGCTCTATTCTTTGGTTTATTTCAGCTTCTTGTACTTGTGCTCCTATCTCTTCGATTATTACTCCCTAACTAGGTACCTATTGGCATGTTTTCATCTGTCTATTCGGGACAAATCTATTTCAATTTTCATAGATGTATCTTGTATTGTTATTACTTTTATTTTGTTTTTATTTATTGTCATTTACGTATTGTAAGGTCTGTTACAGGTTCTTCTTCGGACGAATTGAGAATATTGTATAGTAAAATCCATATTTCAAAACTGGAAATATGGGTATTTCGAGACAACATTATAAACTTACTATAAAGCGTAGTTCTTCAATTGACTTTTCAGAAATATAACGCAAAAATATTTGATACAGGGAGGCCCAAAATTAGACCGCATTTGAAAGAATATAATCAGTATTACAATAATTATTATTAAATGTTGGGTATTTTTGTAGAACATTTTAGTATATTCTATGGTCTCATTCATAACAATATGTTTACAGAGGCGTATCTAGAAGAAAATTTTACCTCCAAAAATTGTTTTGAGAAACTCCAGAAGTATAGTTTGTGACTAGAGCTAGAGCCAGTGGCGTAACTAGGATAAAGCTCGGGGGGGGGCGGTATGAACTACCGGGAGATCTGGGTATTGGAATTTTTCTCAAATTTTGAGCCTCTAAAACTGCATTTCAGCTTTGTTTTTCTTATAAAATTGTATTAGCTTACCAGTTCCTAGCTTTTAGTAGATTTCAATAAAGTATAGGATTGCTGTGATTATGTATTAGATTTTTTTTTTCATTTTTAGGGTGGGGGGTTCTATCCCCCTCATCCCTCCCGTAGCTACGCCACTGGCTAGAGCCGTCTTTATTTACATTTTCAAAGTTTTAGCAACAATATATTTCTAAATAACTTGAATGAAATTTTGTTTAGTATTTTTTATCTAATAAAATTCATCTAATATAGTATCATGATAAATAATAATATTTTTTTTGTTATTTGAAGTGATAAAATATTCTAACGAAAACATTGGGTGATTCACAAGTTAAACCACGAGTGCTTTTAGAATGTTACCTTGAAAACTAATTAATATTCGCAGTAAAAATTCAATCGTAGAAAAACGATAGAAATAAATATGTAAACAAAGTACAGGGTTGTCTCAGGCATATTTTAAAGTTGAATATTCTGCATTGGTTTATGAGACGATTTAGAACTACATGTTTTTGTTATTAAGAACAATATATATATATATATATTGAAGTATCTATTTGTATGTTTGCACTTAAATTGTAATAATTGTTTTGCCTAACTAAGAAATGTAATAGGCCAATCCAAGCAATTACAAAGTAAACATATAAAATCCCACGCAGTGAAAGCAAAATTTCTTATTCATGGTGATTTTGAGTGGCAAAGAACGTCTAATGATTCGATTTGTTTGTCTAATAATACTATCCATGGCTGGAAACACAATTTTGGACTATTATAAAATATTGCTGGATGAACATATTCTGATGTTTATCCATTTTCATTAAAGGGAAACCTGTAAATAACATAATGAATATTTTTTATGTTTGTTGTAAACAGAGTAGAAACACAGAACAAAGGTAGCTATATCATGTTGTAAAAGCTACAATGCATTCTAATAAACTTGAAACAATAAAATTAGTAGATATTAAACAAAACTAACACTTTTCTGTTAACACATTTAAGGGTTTTTGAATCTAAAAATGCCTTTAAATTTCCTTTCATACTATAACAGCCAATCAAATGATCAGGTTTTCTAATTACCTAATTTTAAAGGACCTTCAAAAATTTGCAAAATGCAGCCCCTTACAACTAAATGCAAATATTAAAAAAGTATCATACAATTTTATAATCAAATTCAAAGCTCCTGTTGGTTAAAATGTCATAGGAATATGTGTACATGAGATATATATGTGTATGTGTCACCCTAACACATTCTCACATCAGTTTACTGAAAGATAATTCCAAATTTGATTATGAAATTGGCCCTAAGAAGCAAAAGGCAGTCTGTAGGAGCAGTGGTGTAACAATTATGAGACGGTATATTGATAACCATATTAATTTATGAATTTTGAGCACACAAAAAAGCAATTGTTATAATGATAAGCATTTATTTTCCAGAACGTTGAAAAATATCTGCAAGTACAAATCAAAAAGAATGTGTGATAAGAATAATAATTTATATACGTACAGAAACAAAGCTGAAACGAAGCTAAAAATATATTTTCTAAATGAATATGATACAATAAAAATAACAAAATATTGGAAATACTTCAACAACAAAAATAGAAAAACCTATCAAATATTTAAAAATTAACTAGTAAATTTTTTTTCTTGCTCGTTTCTGAAGTATTGGAATTTTTTTCTATGAGAATATGTGTTTTACATTTTGTGGCTCTGCTCTCTGACGCACACATTTCAGACCCATGATACAGACCAATATTTCTGCCACCGTCTAGAGGAGGCATAGGAAAAGGATAAATTACAGAACGCAATTCAACATCACAAAGTATTTTAACTACTTAATAGAACTCTCAAATATTTTTCTTCTGGAAGTTGTAGTACTTATTCCAGTGTCTCTATAGCCCATACCATATTCACAGAAGGGGTTCAGTCTGGAATCAATTTATCATGCAACTCCACAGGTTTGCCTAAAAATAAACACATCAGTTATAACACCCCTACCCTAATGAATTAATTCACCTGAGATAAAATGCTTTGAGCACACTGTTGCATTCTTGATTTATGCATTCGAGAATTCTTCACGTTTGATTGCTTTCAGCCATTCTGGGGCATCGGAAGGCAGATAAATCCTTAAGATTAGTTCTGTTTAAACTATAAAGGCCGCTTGACATGGTGCAATACTACTTACATAGATTAGGGGAGACTACTTGCAATGCAAGACACAATATTTCTTGATCACAAGCATGCGCAGATGAAGCTCAGCTGATAGATCTCGGAATTGCAACTATATTGGTTTGGTGCCATTTCTATTGCATGCAAGATGCAATTATAGGGAGAAATCCAGGTACTTTTGGTTTAACAATGTCAGTCAAATCACTTGATCACAAAATACGGATGACGGGTCCGTTTTCTGTGGACTTGATTGACTGGAGCACTTTTTTTTTGTAGAACTAATCTACTTGTTGATTCGTGATTTTTGTTAATGCCATTTTTTTTCGAGTTTTTTATTTGTCTTGCATAATGTCAAACAACATGCAAGATTCATCACATGCAATATTTTGACCTTGCAATAAATTGCATGCAATTACTTGCAGATTGTATTGCTTTATGTCAAGCGACCTTTATTAACACTACTTGTAGAATTCGATAAAAGTTTACGTTGTCTTGGTTACTTCTGCTTCCACACTGAACTATACAACAAAACGAATGCATTTTTATATAAACAAGAGCCACACAACCACTAAACACCTCCAATTATCACTTTTCTTAACAGAAACAATTTAACTTTGTACCACTATTTGTCCTCCAGTCGCCATATTGGTTTTAATTCGACAGGATTCTGGAGTGGCCTATGGGATTCTGTTTATATGGGGTTTAATTTCCATTTAAAAAGAAGATGAAAGGTAGTCATTGGTCGTTACCATTGAATTAAAAGTTATTTTTAATTCAATGGTCGTTTCGGTTCACGAGAGAAAAAGCTCCTGAAGTTTCAGTCGTATGCGCGAACTTGTCAAAAAAACCATTCGGCATAAATCTTCATTCTACCTCATTGCTTTGTTACTAAGCGACTTAGATAAATAAGACAGAATTTGGTTTCTGCGATTGTCAATGTTCCAACTTCAGGTGGCTTCATCTCTCGTGAAAGAGAGTCTATACAGTACAGAGTGGTTTTGTGAGGATCACATGTATCTTGATATTTTTTTGTTTTAAATGTCCCTTTTGCATTGTTTAAGCAGAAAATAAACGTTGAGGAGATTGTAATAATTATTTACCTGACGAGTTGCGACGTTCTGAATGAACTAGAAACTTTCTGCGTACCGAAGAAAAAGGAAATATATGAAAGATTTACATTTTATATGAGAAGCTAAGAAGAAGGAGAGTCATTTGATCATGCCTATTACATGGATCTGAAAAGGTTAGCTCAAACTTTTGGTAATTTGGCACTGAGTTATATAAAGCTATTCGAGACAGGATAGTAATGGGGATAAGCAGTAAGGATGAGGTACGTGAAAAATTGTTTAATGAACACAAACTAACATTGAAGGACGCCGTACAAATCTGCAGAGCTTACGAATTTAGAAAAAGTACAGTTATTTGATTGTAGAAGCTGCGGAACTGGTCATGGGCTAAGACAATGTATATATAGCTTATGGAAACGAAGAATATGTGGTCGGTATGGGTATCACAATAAGATGTGTTACAATTGGACAACTGGATCAATGAGCGGCCAGTCTTGGCAAGTAAGAGAAGTGCAAGAAGATGATGATAGCAAACACAAGTATTGTCCATAAGAGGAGTTTGTGGTATCAACAATATCTGTAAATGAGATAAAGGATGGTAAAGTGTGGGTTGAAAAGATTCAGGTAGGAGGTGTGAGTATTAACTTTAAAGTAGATACATGGCTTCAGGTTAATATTTTACCAAAAACATTGTTAGATAAGATAATAAAATGCAGAGATTGAGAAAAGTAAGATAGTTTTACAGGATTATGGAGGATTTGAAATTGTTCCTCTTGCGGTGTATTAAGTCTAAATTGTATATACAAAGAAAACACTCAAAAAGTCAAATTTGTAGTTGTGGATGCTAATAAAATATGTCCAATTTAGGTCTTCTATCATGTTTTGATTTACAAATTTTACCAAAAGTGAACAGCTTGGTTTGCGATACAAAAGACAATTATATTAAAAGCAATTAAGATGCATTTTCTGGACTAGGGAAATTTCAATAGAAATGTGTGCTTAAAGCTTTAGAGAGATGCCGCGCCGGTTGCTAGACCACCTCGTAGGGTACGGTTGACAATACAGAGTCGGTTAAAGATTAAACTTGATGATTTAGTTAAAAAAGGGGTGATATCTCCTTGTGATTGTCCTACGGAATGGTTGGGCAATCTGGTAATTGTGGAAAAAAATGACAAATCATTGAGATTATGTTTAGATCCTAAGGATTTACACAATTCATTAGAAAGGGAATTTTGTGTAATACCAACATTGGAAGAAATAAGAATTAAATTAAAAAATCAACCTTACTTTACTGTAATTGATTTTAAGGATGGTTTTTACCAAGTAAAGCTTGAATGTTGGAAACGACAAAATTCATGTGCAGTAATGACGTCTCTTTATACGAGCTATAGACAAAAAGGAGGAGGAGGAGAAGGAGGTTGAGACATTATTGTATGTGGGGATGCTTCGTAAAATATTGCAACTAATATATATCTGTTAAATGAATCAGTTGTGGTATGTCATTAGTTGAGTATAGACGTCAATTTCAGGAATTTATGATAAAAAATGATCGATTGAGTAAGGATGTAATATTTTATGAAGAAAAAAGAAGGATTATGAAGCAAATTGAAAACCTCTATGCCTTTCTGATACTACCCACTCAAGTCAAAAGAAGTGGGAAAAGCTTACGATAAATTGGGTACCAGAAGAATTACAAAACGACAGGAGATTTCAAGCGCCGTAGATTAAATCTTCAGACGTCCGCAAACAACAACAACATATATCCATTACACCGAATTCAACCTACAAGGATTTCGCCATGATCAATATAATCAATACTAGTAGCATGCTCTAGAGCATGAAAAATGAACTTAATAATATATTTTCATTGACTGTATGTATATTATTAGCATTCATATCCGTTTTATTATTTAAAATTTTACCACAAATTGTTAAACGTAAATTTAAATCTTCATGTAATATATCAGCTGATGAGTAGATACTAGGTCTTCTAATAAAAAAATCCATTCACTTAAAAAATAATTTATTATTGATATAAAATAATTACAAAGGTAATGCAGTATTTAAAAACCATTGTCGGAGACGCTGTACATTTCTTTGAGTGCAGGAGTATGGTCCTCCTCCAGTGGTGTGGCAGGACTTACGTTCAAAATTTCCAGTTGCCAATGAAGTGCAATCAAACTTGCAGACGTCAATAATAATGGGAAACACACTAAAAATGTGGCATTTATTGGTAGAGATTTCGCTTTTTGATGTCCATGTACGTAAATAAAATCTGCAGTACACATCAACAGCTTAATTTCCAATATATCATTTATTTTGGTATACTTGATGTCACCTGAAGAGTATCGAATGCCATGCTGTGATATATCAGATCATGAGTAGAAACTACGAGTAGGTGTTTTAATAAAAAAAATCCATTCACTGAAAAAAATAATTTATTATTGAAATAATAAACAATTTCCTAAAATTATAATGGAGTTATCACTAAACGTTGATAAAAACGATTTTTGGAAATTAACCTGATAGTATGAGCTACCACACACACTTTTCTCTGTAAAATACATTATTTCAAATAAAATAACTTTTACTCTTTAAAATACAATCATTTGTTTCAATTAACAAAAATATTTAGGGAGACAGATAGCTATGAAATGAATAGTTGTTACGAAAACAAAAAAAGATCGGCGTCACCTGAGGGATGGGCAAGTAAGAAAGAACAGGGCTGTGTTAAAATTTAAGAGAAATTATAAGAAAATCTAAGTAAAACGGTTCCAATTCTCCTCTCTTGATTCCTTTGTCCGCTATATTCTCCGTAGCTTCATTGTTCTGCTTCGAGTTTCTCATCTAGATACCATGTTTTATCGTTCTTTCGTGTGTTTGCTTCTCCGCCGTTATTTCTATCGTATTTCTTAGTCGTTTTATTCCATTTGTTTCCTTCGTCGAACATTTTTTTTCTGCATTCTTTGGCCTAGTGTCCTTGTTTCCCGCAATAATAGCATACGTTTGTCATTTCCTTTATCTCGGCAATATGTTGCCAATGTCCTTGCTTTTTGCAAATTTGGCTTTTTTTCTCTCTTTTTTCTTCTGCAGTTAGACATCCAATGACCTTGTCTGCCACAGTATAAGCATTTTGCGTTCTGCCTGCATTCCTCTGATGTGTTGTTCGGCTTTCCGCATGTTGTGTACCTCAGTTGTTCACTCATAAATGCGACTTTATGACCGCTGCTTCTACAACTGATCATTGTGACCGCCGTTTCCTGACAACTGACTATTTCTTCCGCTTCTATCAGTGTGAGATCGTCTTCATGTAGAATTTAAAAACCTACCTCTCTTTGTTTGTTTGATACTTGTTCCCTGCCTGCGCCCTTGACGTCTTATTCTAGTATTTTCTTTCCAGTTAGCCTTAATCTGGTGCAAAACGACGCTACGTCCTCATCGTGCCTCTGGTAGCATTGAACTAACTGCATACATCAATCTGCAATTGACTTTTTTGGAACGAATTTCCGTAATAATTTTTCTCTAAATCCAAAATATGTTTACCTTGGGTCGGCTTTAAAAAAATCATAAGGTTCGCCCGCTAGTTTAAATGTTAACGTTTCCAATTCCGACCGACCCTCTAATTTAGCCTCTAACTCAAGTTTCTCTATGTATCTTGATGGATCTCTATCTGTGAAATCGGATAGAGCTGGAACAATCACGCAATCACCCCTAGTGGTTGTGCCCTGTGGTACCCTCAGTGTGGGCGGCACGTTGCTTGCATCTCCCATAGTTTCTGAGCCGCCTTGGTTACCTGGACCTATTTCATTGTAAAAATCTAATGGCATTTTGCTGTCTAACTTGAATAATTATTTTAAAACATATTTTTTCCGATGTGATTAGCCTTATTTATCTACTCCTACCTTTATTTGGCTTCTACGGTGCCTGAAATGGATATATTTAGATTGCAACGAATGGGGTAAATATGTTATTTTGTGTAGGGTGTACTTCTCCCTTTGTAACTCTATTGTAGTGATCTCTAAAGGACAGTAACGGCAAAAGGACATTAGCTTAGAAATAAGATTTAAATTTAGGTTAATATTAATTATAGTATTTAGCGAGCATTGATCTGAGACGGGCAATGTCAGTCACGTTCTTGTTAATGTATAAACAAACACGTACAACTTATAGACGGAGGTCAGGCATGTAGTAAAACATAGCTACACTTCCTATAAAATGAGAGTGAACGAACCAGGGAATTGGAATTGTTATTAATACTTTGACTAAGTCGATTGATATTTATAATTGTGTATTTTAACGTATTAAAACTCGATCCAGTGATTTTATAAATGTGATGTTGTTTATTCTATTCCCGAATACAGGTTGCTAGGTAAGTGGTTTCCTCAATGATAATATGCCTTTACGGTAAACGTCGAGTATACGAGGGACACTTACTAAGTAACCACCATATGACGATCCTGCAAACTAAAAAGAAATGGTAATTGTATAATGGAAATGGTAAAATTGATAGTAAAATGGTAATCGCCACTACATGGCGATCCTGCAAACTAAATGGTAATGATTGGTAATATGGAAACAAATGGTTATTGTAAATGGTAAAATGGAAATGGTAATGGTAAAAATTAATGGTATAATGGTAACAAATGGTTATGGTAAATTATCCTGTAAGTAAATGGTAAAATTTCATTCTGCGAACGATAAATGATGGTACAATTGATGTTATAAGAGTAGAACTATATGGTTTTCTATTTAAATTTGGGACCTTGGAGAAAAGAAACAATGGGAGGATCATCAACCAAACAAGAGGCAAAAGAAACAGGAATTGTCAACAACACTTTCATGGTACAGCAAGATAATGTTGCGATGCACATAATGGTATTATTATACATTATAACTATAGCTTTCATCTTAAAATTTGTTTGGACATTATGGAAAACGCACCGAAGAGCGTTGAAAAGGGATATCAACCGAAGCAATGCAGTAAAGCAGGCAACAGGAACTCTCACCGTGTAAAAATAATTGTAAGTACATATGCATTCTATTCTTATGAACGAATTTTTTTTTAAATGTCAATAGCGTGGGAAGATTTTGAAGATAAGTTACGATTAATTGTGGAAGAAGTTAATAAACAGGGAAAAAAGGGTTTTGAAGAAAGAAACTCCTAAAAATCCTGATATACATATTGAAGTAATTAATAGCATAGTAGGTCTTTATAATAATTTTGCTAAGTTAATAGCCAAAAATTGGAAAAATTTAAGTTTAGTACAACAGGAGACTTGTAAAAATTATTCAAGTAGGATTAGGGATAAAGCTGATAAGGCATCTCAAGCGTTAAATTGTATTATCGACATACCTACCTCTATATTTGAGTAAATTGACACTGTTGTATTACAAGCATCAAGAATAAACTTAAAAC
Source organism: Galeruca laticollis (assembly GCA_963921935.1). Classification (NCBI taxonomy): domain Eukaryota; kingdom Metazoa; phylum Arthropoda; class Insecta; order Coleoptera; family Chrysomelidae; genus Galeruca; species Galeruca laticollis. The sequence goes on from OY998180.1 coordinate 109,844,014, forward strand.
AGGGATAAGAGGAGACAATCCAAGCCTTCTCTTAGCGAAGCTTGGTAAAATAAGACAAAATGGAAAGGATGTGACACAGTATGCAACAGAAATAGAGAAACTAGCGGAAAGATTACAGGCAGCATACATTTCGGAAGGGATGCCTGAACGGCTAGCCGAAAAGTATACGAAGGAAGCAACGATTAAGGCAGTAACTATGAATGCCGCAACGGATGCAACCAAAACAATAATTGCAGCGGGAAGTTTTGAAACTACACAAGAGGTACTATCAAAATTGGTTTCAGTAGAAGGTATAGTAGGACAACAACAAGTCTTACACGTGAAGGATAACAGGAATTTCTTCAGGAAGTCAAACTTTGACTTTAGGAATAATCACCGGAGAGGAAACAACAGAGGATTTTATAATAGTAATCATTCAGGAAGAATATTTCGACAGTATAATCAAGGAAACAACTATGGCAGATACGAAAATTTCAATAGGAAATTCAATAGGAATGTAAATTACAATAATCGAGTCAACAATAATGTGAGAATATGCAAGATAGAAGATAAAATTAAGGAAATGAGTAGACAAATAGCGCAATTGAAGAAGGAAAACTACGATTTAAGGATGGAAAATAAGGAACTAAAGGAAAAAACAGAATTTTTGCAAGGAAACATGACAGATACTCAGAAAAATTTTAGGGAGAAGAATTTAATAATACATGGTATAGAAGAAGAAAACGAAGATGATGAGGAACAACTAGAAAACAAATTAGAAGATGTAATGAACAAGGTTAATAACACAGTAGATGTTAAATCAGATATTTTGAAATGTAAAAGATTAGGAAACAAAACCAGTAAGAAAAATAGACCAGTATTAATAATGATGAAAGATGTTAATAAGAAAGTAGAAACTTTGGAACGAACGAATAAATTAAAAGGAACAAAGATATACATTGATGAAGATTATCCAAAAGATATATTGGAACAGAGAAAACAGTTAATAAGATACATGAGACAGGCGAGAGAAAGTGGAGCTAAAGCTAAGATAATTGGAAATACATTAATGATTAACGACAACGTGTACAATTTAAAAGAACTAGAAGAAAGGAAGAATAAATTAGAAATACATACAGGAAGGAATAAATCAACATTTAAGGAAAATAACGAAACTAATCCGAAAATTTTGGATAAAATTTTCAGCGATAAAAGTTTTAAGCAACTAAGAGGTAAACAAATTGTCTAGGAAAAATATGAAATTTGATTGATTTGGAAGAATATGATTTTGAAATACAGTATGTTAAAGGTATAGCGCTACGCGGATAGCATATCGAGAATATCCATAGAAGAACTTAAGGATTTATACATAAATAATTCACATGTCTTGGCAATCACAAGAGCACAAACGCAAAAAGAAAACGCTAAAACAGAAAAGGATCAAAGGAATAAAGTAGAAACAAAAGAAGTAAGAATACAAAAACCTGCAGTAGTAAAAGTTTTAAATAATCTTGAGGCACATAAATTACCAATTTTACACTTTGAAAATAACCGTATCTCACTTAGGATGAGCATCCGGATCAAAAATAAATTGAAATTTAGTGAAGCCTTAAATACCGGATTACACAACTTCGACCTAGGACGAACGTTGGAAAAGCTTGAAGAGCTTTCGGTAAGAAATGAAGTAAAAAGAATGAAAATATATACAAATGATGATATATTCAAAAAGTGCACAGTAGAAGAATTTATAGAAGTAGGAAATCAAAGGTTAAAAAGTATTCAAGTATGTATATGCGAAGTACCAAAAACGGTACAGCAAAAAGAAGAGATCCAAAAGATATTAGAAAGATACCACAATGATCCAATGTTTGGAGAACATGTAGGAAATAATATATTATTAAAGAAACTAAGAGCAAATTTCAAGTGGAAAAACATGGAGAAAGACGTAAGGAAGTATGTGAAAAATTGTCATAAATGTCAAGTGAATAAAGCGAAACCTAATCATAAAGAAAAATTTGTTATAACAGATACATCTATAAAACCGTTTGATATTATTTACATAGACACAATAGGTCCGTTTGTAGAAAGTAACAACGGGAATCGTTATTGTATTACAATATTATGCGAATTAACTAAATACGCAGTTATGATACCGGTTCAGAATAAACAAGCGCACACAATAGTAAAAGCAATTTTCGACAACTTTATACCGAATTACGGATTGATGAAGAAGATAAGTACAGATCAAGGGAAGGAATATAAGAACGAAATAATGAAGAATTTAGCGGAACTATTAAATATAAAACATAATTTTTCAACAGCTTACCATCACGAAGCAATAGGCAGTTGTGAAAGATTACATAGGACATTTAACGAATATATATGAAACTTTATCAAAGATTCTAGGGATAACTGGTGTGAGTTTGTGTTCGCATATTGCTATAATACAACACCAAATACGTATCACGGATACACTCCTTTTGAATTATTATATGGGAGAAAACCCAATTTGCCAGAATTTTTAGACGTAAAAATTGAACCGTGTTACAAATTTGAAAGATACGATAAAGAATTGACATACAAGTTGCAATACGCTAATGAAAGGGCCAGACAGTTTTTAATAAATATTAAATTAAATAGAGTTAATAATAGCGAAAATGATTCTTCACCTGTAAATTATAAAATAGGGGAATTAGTTATTTTAAAAAATGAAGGGAGAAATAAATTTAATCCACATTATCTAGGTCCGTTTAAAATAACGGGAATAAAGGGAGTAAATTGCGAGATTACATCTCCAGACAATAAACAACAAATTGTTCATGAGAATCGTATGTTTATATACAAAGAACGGAAACATTTGTAAATAAGTGAAGTGTGTTGATAAACGAACAAATAGTGTTTAGTAAACAAAGACAATACAAAAACATTCATTAAAAACAGTTATAGGTATAAGTGATATCGAAAAATTAAAATGATAATTTTTCTCTTCCAAGAGGGGATGATGTAGTGATCCCTAAAGGACAGTAACGGCAAAAGGACATTAGCTTAGAAATAAGATTTAAATTTAGGTTAATATTAATTATAGTATATAGCGAGCATTGATCTGAGACGGGCAATGTCAGTCACGTTCTTGTTAATGTTTAAACAAACACGTACAACTTATAGACGGAGGTCAGACATGTAGTAAAACATAGCTACACTTCCTATAAAATGAGAGTGAACGAACCAGGGAATTGGAATTGTTATTAATACTTTGACTAAGTCGATTGATATTTATAATTGTGTATTTTAACGTATTAAAACTCGATCCAGTGATTTTATAGATGTGATGTTGTTTATTCTATTCCCGAATACAGGTTGCTAGGTAAGTGGTTTCCTCAATGATAATATGCCTTTACGGTAAAAGTCGAGTATACGAGGGACACTTACTAAGTAACCACCACACTATAAATTACTTCCTTAGCCTTATATTTTTTTTGGAGAGAAAGAAAAAACAATCGTATGAGGGAACAAACGAACGGAAGAGATCAAAGAAACCACTGCCTAGGTATTGTGAAACCTGATAATTGAAGACTGGGGCGGAACCCACCTATGAATTACACTGATACAGTGAAGGAGTACCAGCTATTTCCCGATTTTATATAGTCTGTGGCACCCTTCTGTATATCGTTTACAGTCTCTAGCAGTCTCTGGTTACAGACCGTAAAGCTTCACCATTTTCCCTGTATCCTTTTTTGTAGCAAGATTTTGGCATATACTCTTGGCATGACAGGAATTTAGCGTCTGATGAATTGATCGTTCCTGCTGACCTGCAACCCAGTATCTGAAAACCGTTGTTACCATTTGTAATAAACTAAACGAAGCAGTGATCACCTCAGGTCGGTCAGCAGATTTACCAGACTAGGATTTTTTTTCGACCTTGTCTGGTCTAGATCCAGTGTGTTTAGTGGTAGCTGTGCTACGTCGGGTAGGGTGTGATTCTTCATCACGCATACTGGTCTTGCTCTAGCGAATGCTGTGGTCCTTAAGGTACTGTATTGCGCACTTACTAGAGCCAGGTTAAAGAAAACCCCGTTGTCACTCCTTCGTTGACAACAGTATCCCACCTTTATGAGATTTGGCATGTGCACCTCAGGTTGGTCATTAGCCTTGCCCGAGTAGGATTTTTTCTCGACCTTCTCAGCAGTGACACCTCGTACTCCATCACGCACACTGGTCTTGGTCTAGTTGAAGCTTTGGTCCCGAAGGCTCTGTTGCGCGATACTAGACCCTAGTTGTGAATCGTCGTTTCCCCTCCTGGGTATGGTAGCTAAAACGCTTGTCACCTCTCGTGGGGTGTGGTTCCAGACAACCGGTATTACCTCTCATAGGGGCATGGTTCTGGACAACCGCTGTGACCCTGCCTGGTGTGAGGTTGCATAAATCACCACGCCTGGGGTACGGTTCGACAACCGCTGTCACCATTTATAATAACCTCTGTCTCCAGTGTAACAATCGCTGTCATTACTCTAATAAATTGTTTCACCACTTGTAATAAGCGCTAGTTTACGCTCTAGTAAATCTCATAAATACTCGATGACTACGTGTATTTGTTGTGCCCCGTTTTCTCTCTCAGAATAGGCAGCGCAGTCACCAGTGCCGCCAGGCACGAGGGAGAACGTGAAATTCTCCCAAAAAGAAATTGAGAGCGAGGGCTTTTCGGGCTCGAGCAGTAAGGGCTTCCGTGGGGATCGCCTGGGCTAAAACATTCGCCAGGATCAGGTTTGTTCGGCCAGCTACGTGCACAAAACCCCCAAACACGAAACTATATGAATGATCTGGGTATGGGAACGATTAAACCAGATTCAACTTAATAAACAATTACATCGATATTACCAACAATGATTACAGTATGACCCTTAAGTAAGATAAGCTAACAATTTCGCTGCACTACGTTTTTCCTAAAGAAATATTTAAAGACATATATTTTTCTGAGGAACCCCAAGTGAACCGCACGAAGGTCGAATGTCAGGCTGGGGTGTTGAGTCGTTCAGTCGAAGGAGTTCGTTTCGTACACCCCGTATATTGAAGTAGTGACCTAGCACAATATCTGATTCGTCGCTTACTCAGACGTAACAATTACATGAAAGGAATGCACTATTTCCTAGGTGTCATCAAAAACAATTTTAACAGTAACTCGCGAAATGGAATCTGCTGATTTGCGACCTTCGCCTTAGTTTGTTTGGTCCTTGGAGCTGTTACTGTGCTAATAACCTTCCTCTTTTATTTACCGTTGGGGACGGAATTTTTTGTATGAAAATCAAATATTACTTCGGCAACAGCCGTTCAAAAAAATGACAAAAATTAAACTTACGACAAAATGTGAACGAGTCAGGAAGCTGGTTTAGATGGTCTATAAAGGTTAAAATACGACGAACAGTACGTCAGTAATCTAATTCCTTCTATTCCTTCTATACCCATGCCTAATATTTGGGATTAGGGATTCGCGAGTGAAAGTACGAATATGTTAAAACAGCTAAAAAATATTTCTTTCTGCTAATAAACAAATTTCTTTAAAAACTTACAGAGCGTCTGTTTCTTCAGGTTCCTGATATGGAGCCGGGTGACTTGGTTACCGCTGATTGAGTACCAGAAAGACGCGACGAAACGGCGAATCGATAGTTTCCAGCACTCGCGCCGAAGTTACGATGGTTCATTCTCTGAACTCTTTCCCGGGGTCTTGCCGATGATATCTAAATATCACCTCGAACACTTAGAACGTGACGAAAGGAAAGTAATTTCAGAACAACACACAAAGAAGAAAAATCAGTTTAAAGAAGAAACTGATAACTTACTCGCGTCGTGCGATAGAGGAGCGGTATCTCACCCCTACGTTTAGGGTCGAACGACTAGACACCTCCGCGAACGAAAAACGTCTGGCTCCTGGACGAATTTCGTCCCTTCTTTTACTATCAATTTTCCTCCTACGTTCTTGGGTTACTTTTGCTGTGTAAGCGAATACGTATGTTTTAAATGTTGAGTTGTTTGTACTACTAAATATTCTGAATGAATTTGGGTATAAATCTACCATCAATGACTCAACACGGGTCCAAGGTAATAGTGAAAGCTGTTTAGATCACATATTCCTAAAGACTAATGTAAACAATTACGATAACATCTTGCCCTTGGTATTAAAAACAACTATAACTGACCATTTTGCAACCATCTTGCAAATTGGTTATGAAAATAATGCTGTACATGAAATAGGTAACAGTAGATATATCAATTCCATCAATGAAAATAAATTAATAAATTCATTACAGCACCTTTGTTGGGATTCAGTGTACGCTGCTGATAATCCAGATATTGCAACAAACGAATTTATAACTATTGTTACAAACGTGTTAAACCAATGCACTGAACGAAGACAACTGTTCAGAAAACGCGATAAATTAGCTCCCTGGTTAACTACGGCCCTACTTAATTCGATAAATAAAAAGAACATGATGTATAAAGAGTGTCAAAAAAATAGAAATACATTACTATGAAAAATGATTACAAGATATTTAGAAATAAGCTGAATACACTAATTGATAAAGCAAAATCAAAATATTATCAACAACTAATTAATAAAAATTCGAGCACCACAAAAAACTTATGGAACATAGTTCAACAATTAACAAATTTGAAAAAGAATAAAAACCCCATCAACAGCATTACTGGCGTAGATTCTGACGAGTTGCTTGTGAATGACATTGATGTAGCTAACGAGTTCAATAACCACTTCAATTCCGTAGGCAAAAAATTAGCTAACAAAGTTCCAAAAGATAAAAATTATAAAATTAAACGGTCATCTACTTTGAATTCGTTTGTGTTTGCGCCAGCTGATGAAAACGAAGTTCTAGAAGTAATATTAAATTTAAAAATTGGGAAATCAGTTGGTTGTGATAACATAAAAGCTGAAACGATTAAATTAATTCGATATCATATAGTACAACCTTTAACTTATCTCTTTAACAATTCAAATCGGTGTGTTTCCCATGGCCTTTAAGAATACTGTTGTGACCCCAATATATAAAAAAGGAAGTAAATCAGACGTCAGTAACTACCGACCAATATCACTTATAACACATTTTGCTAAAATATTCGAGAAACTGATTAATTCAAGACTTCTTAGTTACCTAAATAAATACAAACTTCTATCAAATCAACAATTTGGTTTCAGGCAAGGTAAATCTACTCAGGACGCTGTAATCGAATTAACATCTAAAATAACCGAGTCACTTAGTGAAGATACGCCGTGTTTGTGTATATTTATAGACCTAACAAAAGCCTTTGATACAGTGAGTCACCCTTTATTATTACAAGCATTGGAGGATATAGGGATCCGAAACGATTCCCTAAAATTTTTTGAAAATTATCTAACTAATAGACATCAATTTGTAAGGGTGAATGATGTGAAGAGCTGTGACAGACCGATTGAATTTGGTGTACCTCAAGGTACCGTTCTAGGCCCAACGTCGTTGTTTAATATATATATATATATATATATATATATATATATATATATATATATATATATATATATATATAATATATATATATATATATATATATATATATATATATATATATATATATATATATTGGTATCGTCTCGTTTTTTTGTGTGTGTATATGATGCATATATGGTTGTTAATTTTTATGTTTTATATTTATCTGTAAGTTTAATATATGAGTGTACATTCGGCGGATATACCTACATGTCCTCCCTGTATATTGTTAAACGCATATTTAATATTCTTACTTTATATCATGATAAGGTAGGGATTAAAAAATTAACGAGAACGTAACCAAATTTAAAGAAAAATAAACTTTTACATATAGTATATTTATTTCAAAGAATTCTGTATGTGGGCGTAGATAGGGTTGCCTACCTTACTGCAGATTTTTCAAATCCACAGTGAATAAAACATTTGTCGTCTTCTGATTCCTGAAAATTGGGAAAATAACCGACATACAAATAATTATATTTAATTCATTGAACATTCAAACGTAAAAATTCCTTCCTTAAATTCAGACCAGACCACTGGATGTATAACTTATCTAGGTATAATCTGAAAACTGTTCTGAGAGATAAAATTATTTAGTAAGAGTAAGGTTATTATATGCAAGATTTAAAATGAAACGAATAATTAATATGGGAATATTGAAATACTTTCAGATTATAAGTATAATAGTTTATATGGGCTCATATTGTTGGTAGGTAAGTTTATTAAATTATTTCTTATTATCTACAATTTACTATTATAAAATTCATCAAAAATATTCTTAATTATCACTAATAACACAATTTCTGTCTCTTTACAGTTATATGGCTTCGATAATATTGAGTTGAATGTTTGTAAGTACGGAAAATGTTCTAAATATATGCACTTTCAAGATGTAATGTTTAGTATTGAAATAAATGACTCACAGTTTAGTCCTGGTTTACTTGAGGTAAGTTCTGTATTTCTTATCTAATTTTATATGTAATTTGTTAATTTATCATGTTATTCTTCCTTATACTCAAAGTTTTTTAACCACTCTCTTCAATTTTCAATATGGCTTCCTCCATTTCAGTTCATTTGTTCTCTCCTAAATTCTTAGGACACAATTTTGTACATCCACCCTTGACGATTGAAATATAATAATCCATCTGTCAAATTCTACACAGATTTATATAGACCTTTCAAAAAAAACTAACTTGATTTCATGAAATTAATTAAATTTTCTGTCAATCGCTATGTACCAGGATGATCAAAAAGTTACATAAGAACTATTGAATTAAATAAAAATATCTGAATCATGAGTAAATTCATTGTAGAGTTCATCATGAATATAAATTGTCACCATACTCAAAATTTCTCTAAATTTATATTAAAATAATAACTATATTAAAATTCATTTTTAAAGTCTTCCGTTTGTTCATTAACTGCTCGGTTCATTTTCAATTACACTCTTATAATTAAATATTAACATTTACAATTAAAGTTTGTTGATTGTTATTGTGTCTGAATGTTTTGAATTTTAAATGATTTATATTTATTTGTGAATTACATGGCTACAATCTGTTTTTAATTTCCTGTTGTATCTCTGTAATGTTTTATATTATTATTTACTACTATTGCTTTAAATACTATGATTTTTTTTATTAATGAAAGCAAGTGATAATTAGGATTTCTTAGTTACGTCTATTTTAATCCTTACAATGTGTGATTAATATAACCTCACTTGGATTACATGTCAATTTGTTATATTTACTATTCGTTCGAGTTTATTTTTCTTTTCTTCGCATTAATTATGTTATTTATTGGCTATTATACCTTTGCACTGTTCCAACATTCCCTGAACTTTTGCAAATATAATTCTAAGTTCTTCTGAACTCTAGAATTTGTTTGTACATGTTCATAAATTAGTTCTTTGAATTCCTTATTCTAATTTTCATGAAACTTATTCGAACTATGACTATTCATTTCTTATGTATTCTGTTTTCTAAAATGCTATCCTAATAATATATTCAAACTCTATTCCTAAAATTAAAGTTTCTATATACACTTGAGTTATCTAACTATTATTAAGGTTTCATTAGGGTGAGGTGTATCTATATAGTTGTGTCACGTGAAATATTCCTCGATTTCTTCCTGAATCGGGATACTGCAACCTATAACTATTTATACCGTTTTCATTGGCTATTGTATATGGACCTTCATATATTAGTTGTAGCTTCTCACATTTGTTGTCTTTCTTGATAGGTTTCCTATGTGCTTTTAGTAAAACATACTCCCCTTTCTTAAAAGATACCTTTTTCTTTCTCTTAATTCCTTTTTTAATATATTTCTGCGCATTCTTGAGAATTCTTTCTTTTGTGTTCTCTATAATTTTTTCATATTCTAGTTCTAATGTGTTTATCCAAGGTCTATTTGCTGGAATATTCTTCATGATCTCTATAGGTGCTCGTTGTGTTACTCCACTTGGTATGTTGTTTATACAATCTATTATTTTATTTAGTTTCTCTTCCCACAAATTATGTTCATGATGAACTAATATTCTTAGATATTTGATAATTTCTTTTATTATTCTCTCTGCTGGGTTGGCATTGGGGTGTCTTACAGAGGTATATAAAGGTTGGATGTGTGAAGATTTCAACCATCTCTTGAAATTCTCATTATTTAGATATGTGGCATTGTCCATCAGACATTTTTGTGGTGATCCATGCTGTGCAAAGAAATTTGTTAGGCACTTCTTCACTGTTTCTTTATTTGTTCTTTTACAAGCATAGGCTTCTGTATACTTAGAAAAATGGTCAATTATCACAAATATGTGTGAATTTCCTTCCTTGCTCAGTGTTAAATTGGATATGAAATCTATTGCTATCAGTTCTAAAGGTTGTTTAGTAATGATAGATCTAGTTATATTCTCATTGTGGTGATTCTTCTCCTTTGCAAATTGACACAATTGACAAGCTTTAATTATTTGCTTACACATTTTTAGATCATTCTTGCAAACAAAAGCCTCTCTGAAAATCACATGTGTTTTTCTTACTCCTATGTGATTATAGTTTTCATGTAGTTCTTTTAATAACTGGATAGCCAAATTTTTTGTTATTACATATACTTCACGTCCATCAATTATCTTGTAATAAAAATTATCCTTGTTCGAACAACATTTATTCCTTTCTTTTTCACTTAAGTTTTTCTGATCTTCTATTATTTGTAGACTTGTAAAATTTTCTATATTATTAGTTTTCATTAATTGTACACCTATTTTAAATTCTTTCTTTTCTTTCAGATTCTCTCCATCCATTCTCGAGATTGCATCAGCCACTATATTTTTCACTCCTGGTAGATACTTAATTGTGAAAGAGTATTCCTGTAGGATGAGACTCCATCTATGTATCCTGCTATTACCATATTTGTTATTCAAGATCGCAGTTAAAGCCTGGTTATCTGTCTCCAAATGGAAATGGTTACCTATCAAATAGAACCGTAGCCTTGTCACACAAAATATGATGCAGGCCAGTTCTAACTCACTCACACTATAGTTTCTCTCTGCTGTTCTCGTGATCCTAGAGACAAAAGATACAGGTACATATTTATCTTTATATTTTTGTAGTAATACACCAGCAAATCTATATAATGATGCATCAGTTTGTAATATGAAAGTCTGATTGTAGTCAGGATGATATATTTTTACTTGTTCCGTAAATTCTTGTTTTATTTTTACAAATGCATCCTCTGTTTTATCATCCCAATTCCACTTAACATTCTTCTTCAAAAGTTTTAATAATGTCATTTCCTTTTCACTTAAATTGGGTATTAGTCGTTTAAAATAATTCAGGAATCCTAAGAAACCTCTTAGAGTTTTTAAATTTGTTGGTCTTTTATAATTTTTAATGATCATTATCCTTTCTTCGCTTAGAGAAATTCCAGTCTTATCGAGTTTATAACCTAAATAGATTACTTCATGTTGAAAAAATTGGCACTTCTTTATATTCAGTTTCAATCCTGCCTCTTCTAAAGCCTTCATAATCAATTGTACATGTTTTAAATGTTCTTCTTCATTTCTTGAGAAAATTAGTATGTCGTCTATGTAGTGTAAAGTGAAATTTTCGTATTGATTTAATATCTTATGCAGTGCTTTCAGTAATGCTGATGTACTTGACTGTAAGCCAAATGGTACTACTGTAAATCGGTATACAACACCATCAATCATAAATCCTGTGTAATCTCGGATATTCTCAGCCAAAGGAATCAACCAAAATGAATGCTTCAGATCCATTTTCGTAAAAACTTTTGCCACTGAAATTCTTCCTAAAATTGCTTCTATCCTGAGAGGTGATTCAAACTCAGGAATTGTATGTTTATTTATATTTCTAGCGTCAAGACAAATACGTAAATCTCCTGAACTCTTCTTAACTGTAACAATTGGGTTAATATATGGGGTTGTACTATACTCAATAATTCCTTCCTTCAACAGTTTCTTCACAACTTCTCTCATTTCCTCTTTGTATTTGTATGGAATCGGATAATTCATTGCTTTGAAAGTTTCCATACTCTTCACTTTTAATTCATGTACATAATCTTTAGCCACTCTTGCCTCTTCTGAAAACAATCCTTTATGCTTCTCCATCAACTTTCTTCTTCATATTGTAATTTCTTCCCTTTAAAATAAACTATAACATCTTCTATCCTAAAAGTTCTATCTTCATAATTAATTTTAGCTTGATGTTTGTTTAATTCATCCGATCCCAGTAACACATCATAATCCATATTTTTCACGATTATCAATTGTACAGCTATTTCCTTTTCCCCTAGTTCCAAATTCATTATTAGTGATTTATTTGACTCTGTTAATTTCTTAGAGTTCATTGTCATTAGATTTATTTTTGGTATATTCATCACGTATTTGCTTAGTTTCAATTTATTTACTAATGATTCGCTTATCAAAGAAATTTCTGATCCAGTATCTACTATTACACTTATTTCATGATTGTTTATTGTTGTATTTATAATTATTAAATCTATTGTTTCTTCCTTTTCCAGGTGATCTTCTGAAAATAGGAACTCACGTGGATGACAGTAACTATATAGATCACTACTCCTGACACCCTCTAATGAAAATGTTGCTCTGTAGGATTATTTGAGGAGTCGTCTTCCTGTGGACGTTGCTCCTGCCTATTTATTGGAGATTGATTGTTTGTATTTAAATCTAAACTACGTCTTCTTTGAAATTGTACCCTTCTATTTTCATTATGCTGTACATAACTGTTATTATTACTATTATGATTTCTCAAATAGTCATTATTACTTTGTCTGATATCATTATCTGAATTTGATCTCCTTAATCTATTATTATATCTGTTGTTATTGTTATTATCATTTCTGTAATTAGGATAATTTCTAAAATTTCTATCGTTATTATTATTAATGTTTTCACTTTCTGTTCGCCTATTTTGATTTGTATTGTTATTAAAATTTTGTCTATTATCTCTATTATTGTTTCTAAAATTATTGAAGTTACTAGTTTGAGTATTATTATTATTATAGTTTCTGTTATTATTATTATATGTGTATCTTGATTGTTGTCTAAATTGTGTATCTTGTCTATTTACATTGTAATTGTTATTAATAAAGTCTCTCTGTATGTTTCTTTCTATTCTCATTAAATAACCAGTCAATTGATCGAATGTTTTTAAATTATTAATCACTATTGTTTCTGCCACTTGAGGCTTAAAATGTCTGGACAAATATGTAACTATTTCCTCCTCTGAAATTGGAGGATCTAAGAATTTAGCTTGTGTATATAACAGTAACGCGTAATTGTACATAGTGGTCCTGTTTTCTTGGTATCTTCCAAAATACAATCTTTCACGTACTTGTCCTTGATTGATTTCACCCCAATATTGATTCAAGAAAACCTCTCTGAATTCTTCAAAACTATTCAATTCTAGTTCTTTGCTTGTGTACCATATTTGTGCGTGTCCTGTCAAAAAACCTCTAATGATTTCTTTTTGGTCTTCAAATTTGTCCCAAATCTTCAATCTGTTCTGTATAGCTCTGATAAAAATTTTCGGATGTATTTTCTTTATATTTCCATCAAATTTGATATTGTCATCAATGTGATAATTCACTACTGTGTTTACCATTATATTTTTCCTTTCAAATTGTCTTTGTTCTTCTATCTTTCTTATTTCATTTCTTAATTCTTCTTTCGTTCTTTGGTTTTCCTGTTCTACTATTTCTATATGGGTGGTAATACCTAATTTCAAGTTTTCTTCCATTTTTTCTATTTCTTTCTTATTTCTCATAATAGCTATATGATTATCACCGATTCTTTTGTCTGTTCCTCTTTGAACATCTTCCTTTATTTCTTCTAGCTTGTTGTCTATGCCTTTCCGTATGTCCTGTGTAATATTTTGTTGGATATTATCTAATTCTTGCTCTTGTCTCTTTTGTACATCTTCTATACCTTTTTGTCTCCTTTTCAAGTTTTCTGTTTCATTTCCAAATCTTTCTTCTATCTTCTCAGTTTGTTCCTTATATTCCACTTTTTGCTTAAATATTTCTTCTGTTATTCTATTTATGTTTGTTAATATTTCAAATTTTTCCTCCTGTCTTTTCTTTTCTTCTTCCCGTCTTCTTCTTTCTTCTTCTAATTTTTCTTCTTGCCTTTTTCTTTCATCTTCTAATTTTTCCTCTTGTCTTTTTCTTTCATCTTCTGTTATCTGTCTCATTAATTGCATGAGCATATGATTGGTATCCATTTGTGGTTCCGTTTCTTCAACTCCATCTCCGTGTTCTATATCAAAGTAATATTTTTCTACATCTATTCCTTCTGATCTGAGTGCTTCTCGTAATCGTTCCTCTAGTGTTACCTTATTCCCCTTGGTATCCAATTTACGCTTTCCCAGTTCTCGTCTCAAATCCGTGATCTTTAGATCCTTGAATTGCTTCTTGTTTTCCATCTTGATCATATGTATATACAATTATGCTTCACTTGTTTATTATTCCTTTTATTTTTTTAAAATAGAATTTTAAATAACTAAAAATATTTGACATTAAATAACCCTATCTTGTGTTTACTATTTAGATTCTATTTCATCTGGTTTGTAAACACATTTGCCCCACGTTGGGCCGTCAGTTTGGTATCGTCTCGTTTTTTTGTGTGTGTATATGATGCATATATGGTTGTTAATTTTTATGTTTTATATTTATCTGTAAGTTTAATATATGAGTGTACATTCGGCAGATATACCTACATGTCCTCCCTGTATATTGTTAAACGCATATTTAATATTCTTACTTTATATCATGATAAGGTAGGGCCTTTAAGAATACTGTTGTGACCCCAATATATAAAAAAGGAAGTAAATCAGACGTCAGTAACTACCGACCAATATCACTTATAACACATTTTGCTAAAATATTCGAGAAACTGATTAAATCAAGACTTCTTAGTTACCTAAACAAATACAAACTTCTATCAAATCAACAATTTGGTTTCAGGCAAGGTAAATCTACTCAGGACGCTGTAATCGAATTAACATCTAAAATAACCGAGTCACTTAGTGAAGATAAGCCGTGTTTGTGTATATTTATAGACCTAACAAAAGCCTTTGATACAGTGAGTCACCCTTTTATTATTACAAGCATTGGAGGATATAGGGATCCGAAACGATTCCCTAAAATTTTTTGAAAATTATCTAACTAATAGACATCAATTTGTAAGGGTGAATGATGTGAAGAGCTGTGACAGACCGATTGAATTTGGTGTACCTCAAGGTACCGTTCTAGGCCCAACGTCGTTGTTTAATATATATATATATATATATATATATATATATATATATATATATATATATATATATATATATATATATATTGGTATCGTCTCGTTTTTTTGTGTGTATATGATGCATATATGGTTGTTAATTTTTATGTTTTATATTTATCTGTAAGTTTAATATATGAGTGTACATTCGGCGGATATACCTACATGTCCTCCCTGTATATTGTTAAACGCATATTTAATATTCTTACTTTATATCATGATAAGGTAGGGCTTAAAAAATTAACGAGAACGTAACCAAATTTAAAGAAAAATAAACTTTTACATATAGTATATTTATTTCAAAGAATTCTGTATGTGGGCGTAGATAGGGTTGCCTACCTTACTGCAGATTTTTCAAATCCACAGTGAATAAAACATTTGTCGTCTTCTGATTCCTGAAAATTGGGAAAATAACCGACACACTAATTGTAAATTTATACAAATAATTATATTTAATTCATTGAACATTCAAACGTAAAAATTCCTTCCTTAAATTCAGACCAGACCACTGGATGTATAACTTATCTAGGTATAATCTGAAAACTGTTCTGAGAGATAAAATTATTTAGTAAGAGTAAGGTTATTATATGCAAGATTTAAAATGAAACGAATAATTAATATGGGAATATTGAAATACTTTCAGATTATAAGTATAATAGTTTATATGAGCTCATATTGTTGGTAGGTAAGTTGATTAAATTATTTCTTATTATCTACAATTTACTATTATAAAATTCATCAAAAATATTCTTAATTATCACTAATAACACAATTTCTGTCTCTTTACAGTTATATGGCTTCGATAATATTGAGTTGAATGTTTGTAAGTACGGAAAATGTTCTAAATATATGCACTTTCAAAATGTAATGTTTAGTATTGAAATAAATGACTCACAGTTTAGTCCTGGTTTACTTGAGGTAAGTTCTGTATTTGTTATCTAATTTTATATGTAATTTGTTAATTTATCATGTTATTATCATAGGCATTAAACCAACGATTACCGGCTGGATATATGCCATGCTCCCTAATAGAACAGCCACTACATCTCTTCAAGATGAGGCCATTAGTTTTAAGGTTTGCAGGGGCTGCCCGCAAGGTGGAGTGCTATCTCCCCTACTGTGGTCACTCCTAATGGATGACCTGCTTGGTACTCTGCAAGCGTATGCAGACGACCTTGTCATTCTGGCAAGGACCAAGTCAGGACGGGTTGCATATAATATCCTCCAAAAGACTTAGGACGATGTCTACAGTTGGTGCCAGCGGGAATAGATGTCTGTTAACCCTGGTATAACTGTAATAGTTCCCTTCACTAGGAGAAGGAATTTGGCGGACCTTCCGCCACTTTGCTATAATGGTGAGGTTATTCCATTTGCAGCGGAAGTAAAATATTTGGGGATCATTCTAGAGAAAAAACGTTCACTTGGAAAAGGTTATCCATAAGGCCAGACTATCCTTGTGGACATGTCGCAGGATCTGTGGGAAATCTTGGGGATTGGGTCCCAAACAAATCCATTGGATATATGTGATGATTGTTAGACCAATTGTCACATATGGAGCCATTACTTGGTGGTCAACAGCTTCACAGAAAACGGCACAAGATCTCTGGTATACAGAGACATGCTTGTTTGGCTATCACTGGTGCTGTCAGCACCACACCGTCAGCAACCATGGAAATCCTCCTGGACCTACCCCCTCTCCACATACTTCTGGAAAAGGAGGCCAGATGAACAGCATATAGAATTGTGCATATTTCTAAATGCACAAAACAGCCTTATACAGAGCAAAGCAGAATGCTAGCGGACACCGAAAGTCATAGTGTATATGCCATATACCGTCCTATTTCCAAATAGAGATGAATGGGTCCTCTGCTGCAAGGATGAACTCTTAAGAGCAGACATCTGTTGGTACACTGATGGTTCGTTCAAAGACACCCTCAGCCTCTGGTGCGGGTGTATACGGGCGCAGACCTAGGACAGAAATTTCAACAATTTAAACTTGGCGCTATATAAGCCCCGCCTAATATGCTCTGATTGGCTGTGCATTCTTTACTTGTAATGTATCCACACTTTCTGATACACAGAGACCATAGACTTTCTCTATGACAGAGACTGTGCTCCTTACCTCTACCCTCCAAAGTAATATATTCTTCTTAATTTTTCGTGGATTTCTGTATTTGTTTTTTCAATTAAATTTTCGATTACTAAAAAATTCTCTAGACTGATTCTTAATGAATTGAATCAATATTAATTGCAGTTTACTTTAAAAGAAATGAAATAAGGGGAACGTTTAATTATAAATAACAAGTATGAAAAATAAATTAATGCAATGAAAAATAAACAGAAGTAACCAGGATTGGCTCTAAGATTTTCAAAGAGATGCGTTAAAAATTCTATCAAAAAAATTTCAAATGATTCTAAAAAGAGAACATATGTACCTATTACACTATTGAACTAGATAATTTAGTCAATATTGGTTATATTTCAGAAGAAGATACTTGATAGATACTCCATATATTTAAACTTACGCAAAAAAATATATTGAATTTATTACTTTAGAGTGGACAACAGTAAGAATAAAAAACATTTTAATATTTATAGTGTTTTATTGAACTCTTAACAAAAATCACACAGATGTGCTTAAACACAAAATTACAGTCAAAAATTGCAGTAGTTTTGAAAAATTAAAGCTCATATTTTATTATCAATTTATCAACATCTTCCTTTTCTGTTTCTTTGTTTTCTTTCATATGATCGAATAGTTTCCACAGATCTACAAAGAAAAGTAACAATAAATGTATAAACTGTCATAGCTAATAATTATTATATTTATTTGATGTAAGTAGAAGAAAATACAATACCTAGCACAATAAATACAATATACAAATTATACTAGCAAACAAATAAACGGCAAGATCCACGAAGTAAACAAGTAACTTGTATGTGGCATGAGTAAAAAGGCAATTTTAAAATAATTAAGGGTGACTATTAAACACTAGGTACTCGATCAATTACAAAATAATTGAGAATAGACATCCTAAGTATGACGTCACAGAGACGGGCGGAGCTTATACCGACTCCAAACAATTTCGTTGATGCTAAATGCCCATAAGCAATTTTTGATTAAGCGTTTTCGTGGTTTATGTGATAAAATAAGACTTTTCAGTTGAATATATTGTTGAAGGAACGTGCTGTTTAAGTGGTTTTTATTAGTTTTTCCCCAGGTGAGTTTATTTAACATATTAATTCTGCTTTAAAACTTGTTGAGGTTGTGTCTATTTTATTTTTGCAGTACCCTTTTGTTTGTTTTATTTTCAGATCCTTTTGTTGTTGAGAAAATAATGGCTTTTAAACATGTCCTAAAACTTTCCAGCATCAGTGCTTTTATAGATGACAACAAAATTATAAAAAGAGGTGAAAACGCATTAGAATCCACTCATGTGAAGAAAATGGACTTTGACTCTAATTTGCAGATAATCAGAGGGAAGTATTTGCTAGTATGAAAGACAAAAGCTACAAGGTATCTAAAGGTAGATATATTTGCCTTTGTTAATGTAATATGGAATTAATCCGGTTATAATTTTATTGTAGTTGGAAAAGCATGGTGACATTAAAGAACCCACCTGCACTTGTCCCAGGGGTATAAAATGCCATCACATTGCGGCGTTGGCACTTTTTGGGCAATACAATATATCTGTAACAGATAAAGCATGTGCATGGAAGGCACTACCTACATCGAAGGTTGGGCCAGTGAAATCTGCAGAAGAGCTTTACGCACCAAAGCCCTATACACCTCTTGAAGGTGGGGTACCAGAAGCATCAATCAACAGATTGAAGGAAAGGCCAACTGGAGTATGGCTTACAAATTCAGGACTTCTTGGTGCTAGCCCTGATGGAATATTTGATGAAGAAGAAGCCATTGTAGAAGTAAAATGCCCATATTCTTTCAGAAATGATAAGTTGTCCGAAAAATTGAAGTATTTTAATAAATGTATAGTTTTTTATGACAATGAGGGTAACTTGATCTTAAATACAAGTCACAATTATTATCACCAAATTCAAGGAGCTTTACATATTTTAAAAAAGAAAAAATGTTACTTATGTATTTATACTTTGAAAGAAACAGTTGTGACAATTGTAGAGTTTGACGATTCATGGAAAGAAAACATTTCACTCTTGGAAAATTTCTATATAGAACAATACTTACCAAAGTTGTTAGACAATTAAATAAAAATTTTTGACATGTTTATCAATGTGATTTTAGGTTATTCTACAGTGTTAGCAGATAGAGTATACAGTTGGAAAAGTCTTTATTTATTTTAGACTGAAAAGCCACTCTATACAAATTTTTGTTTGCCGAGGATATCAGGAAATTATGCTTTTTAATACAAATGTAGAATACCATTTTGTCAATAAAGATTTTTGAAACAAACTTTTAGCTATTTTAAATTGCTGTATTGAATGTACTATAGTTGAGTAATTTTTTTTCTGTAGATGTTACACAAAACTTGTAAAATAAACTAAAACACTGCCTGTGGCTTAATACTTTATTTGATGATTGTAAAGACTGTAGTCTACTGACAAGAAATCAAATTGTATTTGTTTACTTTATGAAAAGTGTGGTTGGATTTACAGGCTTTTATTAAATTAGAAAAACAGTATTATTATTACTTTAACAAGAATTGTATTAGATCAAGTCATTTATAAATTAAGTAAAATCTAAATATACATTTTTTAAATAAAAATTTCTAAACTTTTTACACAAAAAAGTGGAATAAGGAAATATATTGCTACAATAAAAAATATTTAAAACTCAAAATTATAATATGTCGTACTTTGGCTCAACTCCGTACGATTCAATTTAAAATGAAGTTCACATTAAACGGCATAACCTACAGTATAGATCCTACTCAAAAATGTCCTGTTTGTAACAAGGACGAGAAGCAAACTATTTTTCATATTTTGTTTGAGTGTCCGATTTATACTAGATGAATAATGTATTTATTTTTTATTACAAACTGTCTTGTAAACTTAAATTTTTTTTTTGTATATTATCACACATTAATCTTGCTGTAAACATTGTTTTCTATAAGCAATAAAGTTGTTATTATTATTATTATTATATTATTCGTCCTTCAATAATACTCAACTTCTTTAATTGGGGGATATTGCAAGTTTGCACACAGTTGAAAAATAATTGAAATTTGTGATAGATAATATGATGGAACTTTATTCTCCTGATAGCCCGTTCTACATGAATTCTAGCCTTTGCAATTTGCTGAGTTTCATATACTTTGGATTCTGTAAACTGTAGTGTTGTTAAAAATGGGGGTATATTTAATGATACTCCTGTAGGGAGAAGGACCTTAATCAAGAAACCTTTATCTGCTAATATCAAATCTCCAACCACCATCTGCTCTAGAACCTTACTCTCTTTCCTCCTGGATAAGCCTTGCTAACAAAGGTGATTACACCGTTTGGTGCAACACCTACCAACATTTTCCAAGTATTTCCGTGTTTGTATGAACTGTAGGTCAATCTCTAATTTTCCATGCTTGCTGGAACTGCTGAATAAATTTCGGTGCAATCCAAAATTATCCTACAATTTTTAAAATTCGTAAAAGCAATAGGGAGGCAGGCCTGATTCCGTTGTCTTGATGGTATAGTTTTCATCAAATTCTTGAAAAGGACTTCATGTAGAGCATTTATCCACGTCAATATAAAATTGGTCACTGTAGCTGTACTACAACTAAATCTAATACTCAAATCTTCATGTGGAAGATTAAGCTTTAGCTCATTGGTTTGAATACCAATATAAATTAGTACATGAGCATCTTTGTTCTTTAAAATTTCATAGCTGAACCTTGCTGATAACTTTTCCAGCTTCTCAGTTAATTCAACCACCTGCTGCCTCAAAAAGTAATTCTCAGCATCTTGAAATGCAGATGACGGACTCAGGAGTGAAGCATCAAGTTTAATTTGAGTCACTTCATGATCTCGTTTTGAAGACCCTGGAAGTAGTTTGGTTGAAGGTCCCGGTAGTGGCTCAGTTGAAGGTCCTGGTAGTGGCAGCTCACCAGAGCCAGTACCACAGGTGCTATGGTACCTGAAGTCCCACATTTTGGTAATTTTTGGAGAAATTACGGTTTCTTAGCACAATACAGCCTCCGGAGTGCATACAAGTGACAAATTCTATGATAGGATGTTGTTCAGGGCTTCTCCCAAATGAATCCTATTGATTTTCAGTTCACCATAGCCAGTACAACAGGTTCTATAAATCCAGATATACATTTTTGGAGAAATTTCGCTTTGCTAGCATGATACAGCCTTCAGAGTTCTAATCAAGTGACCAATTTTATGATTGGATATTGCTGACAGATAAACTCTATTAGTTTACAGTCCACCAGTGCCAGTATAACGGGTCCTATAAATCCAGATATACCACATTTTTGGAGAAATTTCGGTATGTTAACACGATACAGCTTCCGGAGTGCGGAAAAGTTAATTTTAATCTTTAAAACCATTTATTTTTGACTATTTTGACAATGTAAGTAAAATGCATTTTTTGATAATTTATATTTAAGGAATCTTTGTTCTGTTTTATATAATGTATAAAACTACGTGGCATACTATGGACACAGTCTTTAATTGCTTGTTTATACAGGGACAATTTGGTTTGTTCTTTTATATTATTTAGGATTACATTATACATATTAGGTCCTACAAACAAATAGCTCTTCTGACCTATTGTTTATAAGGAAGAACACATTTATTGTAAAATAGACTAATTCCTACATTAGTAAAGTTGAGTTGTTTAGGATCAAATATGCCATTCTGATGATACAGAGTGTCACTTGGACAGTCATAGCCTTTTCAGTACTATACCTAGATAACTTCACTTTATTTGTAGGTAGAACAGTAAATTCATTATCTACAAGATTGTAGCTAGGAAGGACGTTGCTATAAGAGCTGAAGGGTACATAAATTGAGCTCGCAGAAGTGTCAATAAAATTTTTGTTTTATAGTTAATAGTAGTCTATTATTATGACTATATTACACATTTTAGTTGACTCAATCTCGTTTTAGATCAACCAAGAGTAATATATAATTAAATAAGGTAGGATAGAATGGCAGGTATGGTAATACACAGAATCTAGAAGGACCATAAATATTATTAACTGGAAGGAGAAGGAAAAAAACAGAAACGAATGTAGATTCAGGAATCGAATGAACAACAGTTTTCAGCACTAGTTCTTCTTCACTATATTATAACTACTAGTCTAGTTCACAAGTTGAAAACGTTAAAAAATAGAAAACAAAATGAAAAAATTATTTAGTTTTTTGCGAATATTTCAAAAACTATACATAATTAGGAAATTAAAAAAAACGGATTCTTAAAGGAGAGGAAATTTATAATAAAAAAGTCTGACGTCCCTAAAATCTATCTCCATTATTTATAATTATAATTTAACCATGAAAATCGGCTTCCGCGCGTCTATTACGAAAAGCAGACGTCACATAAAATAATTTTTTAAAAGTATTAAATATTAATTTGTAAAAAA
Organism: Galeruca laticollis; assembly: GCA_963921935.1. Lineage (NCBI taxonomy): Eukaryota > Metazoa > Arthropoda > Insecta > Coleoptera > Chrysomelidae > Galeruca > Galeruca laticollis. Next base: position 109,866,903 of record OY998180.1, read on the forward strand.
TATGGTGTATTCTGAACATTTCAAAGAATTTATTTCCGCTGTAAATAGATCTTGAAGTGACTTTTTCAATAAGCTATGCGACTGTTAATTAACAAAATTTTAATGGACCAGCATCTTCGTTGAAAACAACAAACAATGTTTAAATAATTGGCCAAAAAAATGTTCGCTTCATGGAGCCTTTTTATATTCCTACTTAATAAGATCGCGTTTCAGTTCAAGGGGAACGTAGACATCGAAATAAATAAAAAGTTAAGCAAGAGAGGTTCAAGAAAAATACTAAAACAAAAGAGAAATAAAGAAATTGTTAAAATGCTGAGGGCGGGTAAAATGAAAGAGATAGCTAGAGAAATGGAAAGATACAAGCTTGAGATATCAACACTGCAAAAAATAAGATGGAAGGAAGAATAGGTAAAGAAGGATACACACTTTATTATGCAGAGGAAACGAAAAAGGGGAAATATGGCACACCATTTATGGTAAATAAAAAGTTAAGAATCAAAAATATGAATTTCTAAGCAATAAATGGAAGAATCTCAACAATAAGGATTGAAAACGAGCAAGCAAACCTAACAATAATAAATGCTTATGCACCAATAGAGGAGACACAAACAGAGAGGACAAACCAGAATTCTATGAAAAGCTGCATGAGGTTTGGGAAAATATACCTAGAAATGACATAAAACTAGTCATAGGAGACTTCAATGCCCAAATCGGAAAAGAATAATATAACGAAAATGTTGCAGCCAAAGAAACAACAAACGACAATGGCTCAAATGAGCATAAAGTGACATGAATTAAACCAGGCTCAAATTAAGGCAATCAGATAGACCACGCATTGATACCAAGAAAATGGCTAAGTACAGTAGAAGACACTCTTTCATTCAAAGGCACAAATGCGGATTCGGCCATTTCTTAGTAGTGGTAAAAATGAGGATATTAAGAAAGATAAAGACGGAAGAACGTAAAAAACAATTGAACAGAAAATTTAAAAGAAGAGCACACACAACAGAGATATGGGCAAGTAATGAGAGAAAGACTAATGCAATATTCAGATGGAAATATAGAGCAAAAATGGGCATAAAAACAGTATTACAAGATAAGAAGAGGAAATAATAGGATAAAAAAAACGAAGTAAATGAAGAATGTGAAAACCAAAAGGAGCAAAAAGATCAAGCGCAAAGATGGCTAACTACAGGGAGAGAGGCAGAATTGACAGAATACAAGGAAAAAAAGAAAGAAGCAGACAAATGTTGTCATAAGAAAAATGCAGGGTAGACAAAGGAAATGATGATGGAAATAGAAAGTGATAGGCAAGATAATAAAAGATTATATAACAATATAAGAAAACAAAGTAATGGCCAGAATCAACAAAAGAGAATGGGAACCATATTACAAAAATCATCTAAAGAAGGATAAGGTTACAGAAGCAAATTATGATGTAACAGAAGAAGAGGAAGAGGAAAATCTTCCAACATATCCAGAATACAAAGAAATAATAACAAATATCAAACATAAAAAGGCAGCAGGACCAGGTGGAATAGTTGATGAACTGATAAGAAGAACTAAATAAAAAGATATACGTATTACTAATAAACATAGGAAAGGAAGAACAGATGCCAGCATAATGGAATTTAGGACTGATAATGCCAATATCCAAAAAGGGAGACTGAACAAAGTGCCAGAACTACTGAGGAATAACCGTACTTAATACAGTATACCAGGTCATGATATCGCTCATAAGAAAGAAAATAAACAAAGGCTTCGGAAGTGGAAAATCAACCATAGATGCAGTGCACGTAATGATATGAATATGGAATCGACTTACGTATATTGTTTATAGATTTTAAGGATGCATTTGATGGTATTAGTAGGCATAAACTGATAGCAGACACGAGGAAAATGAGTATTCCAAACAAATTAATTCAACTGACAAATATGTCAATGAACAACTTCAAAACCAGAGTAATAACTAGTGAGGGATATACAGAGAAAATCGATATTGTAAATGGTGTAAGGCAGGAGGATGCTTTTTATTTTATTTTATAGAGCAACTAATGTTGAAGTAATCATGAAATATTTTAAATTTAGTATTTATATCAGAGGCTTCATAAGCGTCCTTCCAAGTTTCTTTACATAAATGTGATATCAAGTCATTAATGTTATTTTCATTTATATCCCTAACATTTACATAGCTGTTAATAATCATTTGAGGAAATACATTTAATTTTAGTAGAAAATTATGATGATCTGATTCAGTATTTATGTTGACAATACCCTCACATCCATCAAAGTTTGAGTATTCTTGATCGAGAATACTGGCATTGGTATTCACCCTTAAAAATACATAAACCCAAAACAATACTCACTTTTTTTATCCTCTCCATTCAAAAACATAACGATGGCACTGAATCTCTTCACTTGTGACAAACAATTCAAAATATCAAACGTTTTATCATTGTTTTCTACAAAGTGTTTAGCCATTACTTCTAAAATGTTACTGAATAGTACGCTGTCTAATGATTCCAAGAATATTTTAGGAATATCTTTCGGATCTATCAACTTCAAGTATCTGTATTTATCTTCCGTAGATTTGAAGTTTTTCCAAGCAGAACAAAATTGTACGGAACTTTTGGGACAAACGATATTAATTTCATTCAGCTTCTCTGTCAGTTTTTTTGTATCGTTAACGTTGTTTTTTACATCTTTAGGTGACTCGTTTTTAATTACATTGAGGTCTTCTTGTTTGTTTTCTTTTTCCGATTTCTGTTTTTTGAATAGTGACACCGTTTTGGGACATTCTGAAGGCGGAGGAGCAAACGTTACTTTCTTATCCTCTATTATTTGAATTTCATTTCTACTAATAAAGGCAGATTCCAGATTATTCGGTTGAGTTTTTTCCAAAACAAAATTTTTAACTGGCTCTTCAACTGTGGATGTTTTGGTTTGTTCTCCTATTGGTAATTCATCAATTTCAGTTATTTCTATCCTTTTTAGAGGTTTTTTTGATTGTAAATGCGGAGGTTTGTTAATGGGATCAACAACCATAATTTCCGGATTCTCAGTCCAAAGTGGAAGCGGTGTACTGTCGTCAAGTATTACTTTCTCTGGTGGTTGATAAGGTATATTGAAACCTGCATTTGTCTTATTTCTAGAAGCCGTAAACTTTGAAACCGGTCTTTGACCGAAGACCTGCTTTTAAAATATAATTTTAATAGAAAATATTAAAATAATAAATAAATGTAAACTAACCTGTGTTTTATTCCTTTTTAATATATTTTCTAATTTATCTAGCTCAGTTTTAGCTTCCTTATTTTTAGGTTCTATTACTAGCACTTTTTTAAGATCAATTTCTGCGTGTTCAAGTTTGTTTAGATGCATTCTAGCAGCAGCTCTCCTTTGATAAGCTTTTACATATGTATCATCTAATTTTATAGACATATTACAGTCTTCTTCGCATTCAGTAAACCTAAGATATATTTTACATTTATTTTTTGAATCATACATATTCCAATTTTACTTACTTACTGAGTTTCAAATAACATAAGGCTCTATTAGCAAAAAATATGGGGTCGTATGAGTAACATTCAATAGCCTTTGTGTAACAATCGATAGCTTCATTCCATTTTTGGGCCTTCACAAATTTATTACCCTAAAACGGATTTTACCATGTTGACAGACAGTAAATCGAAAGTGGTATCAAGTGTTGTGACCAGGGTTCTTGCTGATTCAGGTTTTTACTGTATCAGTGGATGCTGATATTAATTAATTTTGAAACAATATTTGTTTTTAAAGCCGTAATGTCTTGTCAATACTTAGATGAGTGGAATTACTGAATAAATCAAGGAATTGGAATTTCATTTCTGAAATGCGCCCAACAAATCTGCATAATTTTGCATTCTTTTCCACTCTTCGGGTAAAATAGCTGATATGTCATGGGTATTGCTTGTATATACTCAATGAATCCCTAATTTTCAAAAATCAAATAAAAAGAAATATTCCACCTTGTGACCAACCAATACTTAATTATAATACAAAATATAATAATAAAAACAAAAAATAATATAATCAATATAAAGCACAATTAATCAATGAGAGCAAAGGATCTATTTCTTTCTAAGCTTTGTGTAAATTAAAATAATTAGGAAATTATTTAAGCTATTAAAGATATTTAGAATCAAGGAAAAATGATCTTACATAATTGTAGAATAAATAGGTAAAAAAATATAGGAGTTTACATTAGGAAATTGTTTATAATATTGCTAAATACAGCACGGTTTTATGGAAGGATCCAATTTTTTAAATACGTTATAAGGTGGTATATTTCTCATTTCTTCTGGGACTAAAATATACATTCTTGATGCAAGATAATTACATGTCCGTTGCCCTATAGATTTTTCACTTCGAGGAAAACAGGCAGGTCTATTTGACGTGTACTGTAGTGATTGTCATGTGTTGCCAAAACAATTTTAAATGATTTTATAAATTGAAGGATTTTTAAGAAAAATATTTGTCAAATTGAAAAAAAAATCAAACACTTCTGATTCCTTGTACAAAGAATTACTAAAGTATTTAATGTTTTTTTTTGTATATAGTACGCAAACCCCATTTTTGCACCACATGAACATCGTTCAAATAGTTGTCCTGTACTCCTCCCAACCTATAATTTCATAGGCCAGCAACGACTACACCAAAGAGAAATACATAGTTTTTAGAGCGGAAATATTTAAAAAATCTTTTAAGTATCCCAATTTTGGTAATAATCCTCTTATTTTATTGATATGTAAATCCCACTTCATATGTCTATCTATTACAATTCCAAGGTATTTTACTGAAGTGGATTCAGGGATTTCTGTACCAAGGCCTACTTTTAAAGATCCCGTGGTAGGAAGTCCACTATTATAGGAGCTAAAGGGTAAGTAGCTTGTTTCGGAATATTTTATTGTAAGTTGATTATATTTAAGCCATATTGCTATTCTTGGAAAGTCAGTTTCTACCTTTTGTTTCAAGTTATTTCAAGAAGACAAAGTGTATATGATAGCCGTATCGTCTGCGAAACTGAAAATTTGGCCAAGTAATTTCAAATAAACAAGATGTATATGCAAAAAAGAATCGGACCTAACACGGTTCCTGATGAACTCCAACAGTTACTTCTTGTAAATCACTTCTAGCATCTCCAATTTGAACCAGTTGCTGCCTATTTAATAAATAACTTTTAAAGATGTTATAAGATTTACCTCTAATTCCGTGTTTTTGTAACTTTTATAACAATTTCATGTGACATACGGTATCAAAGGCCTTAGAGAAGTTGAGAGAATAGATACTTTTTTGTCCAATGAGTCATAAATTGTTGATGTCACTTTATAAATGGCGTCTTCAGTTGATCAACCCTTTCTTAAACCAATCTGACGATCAGGACAATTTCGAAATTTTTTCAAGAATTTCGCAAAGGCGCGTTTTTAAAAAAATTTCAATTATTTGATTGATGGATTGATTGATATTGGTCGGTAATTCCCTAATTCATGTTTATTTCCATTTTTAAAAAGTGGTTTGACTATATCACATTTTAAATTTTTTGGAAAGCACCCTATATCTAAACATTTGTTTACAGTGGAACTTTCCTAACTCAAATCTCTAAGGGCCAATACGTTGAATCCGAGTTACGGAAAATTCGAATTACGGAAAAATGAACTAAATTGAGGGATTTTAAATTTACATAGATAATATATTATGTACATGTGTATTACATTACAAATACAAATAAAACAAAATACACTTACATATTCATAATATTCCTACAACATGTACATACATTCATAGATTCTTATTTGAAAAAATCGGCAATTTTTTTTGTTTTAATATGGACCATTTAACTTCGTCCATGAAGTTCTCCACTACATTTAACGATGCATGTACTGCATAGGAAACATTTTATTTTGAAGAAGCAACATTACTTTTTTTTCTTTAAACGTTAAACACTTTAAATTTCGTTTTGATGTAATTTTAGTTGATAAAATCTTATAAAGAGAATGCGAGGCATGCTAGGAAACTAAAAACAAGAGTATATCTGTCACCGACTCTCAGCTCTGTAATTACCCGAAATTGCAGTAGGTGTTTCCCCAAAAAATTCGAGTTACCCTTGGTTGACGCCTCAGTTACTGCTAAATTGCAATTTGAGTTATAGAAATTCGACTTATAAGGAAAAATAGGTAGTGATGTTGTAAAGACGCATTTGTTTGTAAAGAAAATTCGGCTTACAGAATACTTCGAGTTGGGGAAGTTCGAGTTAGAGGAGTTTCAATGGATTAGAAATGTAAGTGGTTCTACAATCTCGCAAACAATTTGTTTCAAAGTTTCTGCACGAATCTCATCCAAACCAGGAGATTTTTTATTTTTAAATTATTGATTATTTATTATTTTTAAAACCTCATTTCTGCATGTTGGAAATTGATACCTAGTATTTTCCAAAGAATCCAAGTATTTTCACCTTTTTTTAAACTGTTGTTCCCTCTAACAGTTTCATTTTTTCAATATTTTTATTTTGCTTATTTTTCCGCAATCCCAAACAGCTTTTGATTTATTTTTATTAGCTTCGATTTGTCGAGAAAAATATGTTCTCTTGGCTTTTTTAAGTACAGCTGTCCCTCGATAATCCGACGTACTCGGTAGTCCGACGCGCTGGCGGCAGTAACATGCATCTCCCTCCCTCCACTCCGACAGGAAGCAAAAGCCTGCAGTGACATGAATCCTCCTCCCTCCGCTCTGTGGGGACAGATCAGTCCAGTGTAGTTAATTCAGCAATTGTGTTGTATAGTTTCGGACGTACAGTATTTACTATTGCTTTGTGTTACGTTTTGACAGTGTGACAGTGTAAAAATGGCAAGCACAAGTGTGAAACGTAAACATAAAACATTAAGTTTATCTGAAAAATGGGAAATTATTAAACGAATAGACCGTGGTGAAACTCCGAGTGCAATATCTAAAGAGTATGACATTGGACGACCTACTGTCTACGATATTGTGAAAAATAGGGAAAAAAATGAAAAATTCATAGTCTGTTGATGATGAGCCCAGGAACAGAAAAACTCTTAAGACTAGCGAGTTGCCCGAGGTCGAAGACGCTCTTTTCATTTGGTTCAAACAGCAGCGAAGCCGGAATGCACCTATTTCAGGAGACATTTTGAAACGAAAAGCCCAGTTTTTTTACCAAGAAATAACAAAGAAAACTGACTTCCGTGCTAGTCACGGGTGGTTTGAAAACTTCAAAAAACGCCATGGTATACGACTTATGCAGATGAGTGGCGAAAAAGTGTCTGCTAACGAGTCTGAAATCCAGGAATTCATTGGAAAATTGGACGCAAAAATCAATGAACTTGGCCTAGTTCCTGAACAAATTTATAACGCCGATGAAACCGGCTTGAATTGACGACAGCTACCAACAAAGTCATTTGTAACTGAAGATGAAAAGAAAGTTTCTGGAAGAAAATTACAAAAAGAAAGAATTACTCTGATGGTATGTGCGAATGCGTCAGGAACTCACAAGTTAAAACTGTTAGTTGTTGGTAAATCAAAAAAACCCACGTGCGTTAAAAAATGTAAAGGTCGAATCTTTACCAGTAACCTACATGTGTCAAAGCCGTGCATGGGTCACAAAAGAGGTTTTTCATGATTGGTACTTTAAAAGCTTTGTCCCTCGAGTTAAGCAAGAACTAAAAAAGGAGAAGTTACCAGTGAAAGCCCTTCTATTGCTTGACAACGCACCCGGACACCCTGACAAGGATTAATTAAAAGTTAAAACTGCCGATGGTTACATTGAGGTAATTTACTTGCCCAAAAACACGACCGCTTTGATCCAGCCAATGGACCAAAACGTCATAAATACTCTCAAGGCACATTACAAAAAGATGACATTGCAGCCATTTTGAAATCCTTTAACATTAAGGATGCGATTTTGAATGCAGCATTTGCTTGGCAGCAACTAAAAAGCAAAATCTTGGAAGAATATTTGGTCTAACAACCCACATCTTACAACATGCAACTCTTCTTCCAACGATTCTGAATCTATTTTGGAGGCTGCACTTGAAATTTGTAACGAAGTGGAACTTCCGCCAGCATCAAGTGAGGAATTCAGAACATGGATTATTGAGGACAACCTTGCTACTGATGTATCAGACGCAGAAATAATCCAGGAAGTCATGACAGTGGATGACGAAGTGAACGAGGAGGCAGTGCCAGAGAAAAACTTCACCGTCAGCTGCGATGAAGCGTTATCGGCAACGAAAACTTTGCTTCGTTGGTGTGAGGAGAGAGAATTAGACATTTCAAATATTTTGATGTTAAAAGGGATTCAAGAACAAGCAATGACGGACTTCCTGCGTACGAAGAAACAAAAGAAAATCACAGACTTCTTTAATGTGTAAATATGTATGTACATATTGTATATGTATTTTACTTAAATATCTTTCCGTATTTCTTTTAAAAACTTACATGTATGTACTGTCATTTTGTATCCTGGTATTAATAAATTACATGTACCTTTACTGTTTCTTCCTTTTTTTTAACTTCATTGTGTTCAAACGCATTAAGAATAAAACATCTTTGATAATATGACATTTTTGGTAATCCGACATTTTCGGTAATCCGACACTCTCTCGGTCCCTTAACTGTCGGATTATCGAGGGACAGCTGTATATTATTTAGTCGGTTACTATTGTTTTTCTATTCTAATTTCAATTCCCTATTATCCGGATTTTGTTTGTACATTGTTTGTTTCATTTTACTACATTTTTGCAATCCTGGTGTCACCCATCTTTTTTAAATTGTTTTTTTCGGTTTTATTAGGATTATGTTTGTATTTTTATTAATATAGATTTTAATTTAGTAACAAATTTTTCACAAATGATATCTGGGTTTATTTCATTATACAGTTCATTCCAAGATTCTTTAGTTAATTCCTGCTTCAAATTTTTATAATTAATATAACGTTTAGTATTTTTTGTAGGCCCCCTGATACTTACATTATCTGTAGTGAATGTGAGTCCTATAGGGCAGTGATCCGCTATATAGTATCTAAATATAATTGGTCCAAACAAGTTTTACTTGGTAAACATGTGTATTCATTAATGTATGATACACCTAAAGCTTTGAGAACTCAATATATTTGTATACTCTTCAATACAGTCGCTACTGTCTAAAAGGTTCATATTTAGATCAATTTATATCTATATGATGAAAAGTATTTAAATATTTTAACAATTTAAAAGTTACAGGAGATACAGACGGTGATCGATACACAGCTGTAATATCTATGGTACTTTTGAATGACATTATTTGTATTTTCAAACATTTTACCTCTCCAATATAAACATTAGATGAATTATATTTTAAATACGATTTAATGAAGGTCAATATTCCATTGTTGAGTTCGGCCCTGACCGAATACACAGAATCTGTGTTCAATGTGTGCTCTGATTATTTCCAAAGTTGCTAAGTGTTAACAAAGTAATAATTGTGAATTTTGTGTAGGGATACTTTTACAACAGTAAGTGCATTTGCTGGTATCTTCAAAATTAAATTATTGACAACAAAGTGTACGATATCTGTGTATTAAACAATTTCCGTTTCATTCATTTTATATTGTTATTGATAAGAAACCGGTTTCATTAGCTGGATAATTACTATCACAGGCCCATACACCTGTTTTATCAGGTGACAGGGCCGTATTATTTTTCGGACACTTCATCATGAACACCAATCAAAATGTTTTGACTCTTCCACATTCTCAGTCTAGATCAGATATTTCCCGAACCTATTCACCAGCAGCTTCAATCTCCATCTTCCCTTCAAAAGAACAAGCAATCGTCTTCATTGCATTAGAAAACACTCGTCTTCAAGATTACCTAATGCCTCTGGGTAGTATAATCCAGCCAAAAAACATAATCTTTTCATCCCGGTTATCAAACAACCGGATATGCATGTATTTATCCAATAAACATCTAGTAGAAACATCCATTAATGATTACGGACAAATTGAAGTTAACGGAATGGTAGTCAGTGCTAGAAAACTAATATCACCAGCAGAAAGAATCGTTCTCTCAAATGTGTGCCCATCTATACCTCATAATATACTGATTAATGAGTTACAAAAAATTGGTTTAGCCTCTGTTTCACCCATGCCATTCCTGAGAATTGGTGCATCTCTACCGGAATATACTCACATATTGAGTTTCAGAAGACAAGTATTCGTCAGCCCACACAACTTACAGCTTCCAGATTCATTTATACTTGATTTCGACAACACTTCCTACAGAATATTCATTTCTCAAGACAATATAGTTTGCTACAATTGCAAAAAACAAGGACACATAGCATCTCAATGTTCTGAACCTATAATACAACCTACAGTACTTCCACTTGTATCAAATTAAATTCCTTCAGCACCGTCTCAAACAAATACAGTAACGCAACCAACAAATACAAAAGCTGTCTCTGATAACCCACAAATACTTACAACTATGGAAACTTCTCAAGCAACTGTCGATACAAGCCAACCAAAACGAAATTTTGATGAAATTGTTTCACCTGAAGTGAGTCCACCTATCACACAGTGCAATGAATTCCCTGTACCAAAACATAAGTCAAAAGCAAAGAAGCCAAAGTTCAACTCTAACTCAAAAAATGAAGATATCAATTTAAATTTAATACAATCACTTGAACCGGCCAAAACATTTATCAAAAACCAGTCTCCTCCATTTGTGCTCAATTTCGATCAACCAATTCTTTTGCTGAGCAGTCTAAGCAGATCTTCAGATCCCATTAGTATTATAAAAGAGTACACTATAGATATTTTAGCACTGACTAGTATGGTACGTCTAATATATCCCCACGTAAAAGACAAATCAACGAAGCGCAAACTAACTTTACTTAAAAAGAAAATTTTCGCTCAGCTCGGTGGTAATTTCTCAGATGACGAAAGCGACGCCTCTCAGTTAAGCCAGAACTAACATATACAAATTAATTCCTTAAATTCACATCAATACTACAATGGAATATTGATGGATTTTTCTATCGCCTTGCTATGCTTCAACTCCTTATTGCTGAACAAACTACGGACATAATATGTCTGCAAGAAACCAACTTAAACACTCAAAAAATATACAACTCTTTATCATTCAAATGCTTTCGAAAAGATAGAGTCGCAACCAACAATATATCGAGTGAAGTATGGAAAAGAATAAGAAAAGTTTCAGGACTAAAGTACACACCAATATTATCTCGACTAAAGATTAATCATGCAGTCACAACCTCTCCTCAGCTAATGGCCGACGCTTTAGCCAATAACTTTAAAAGTTTTTCTTCAAACCGCAATTATGATAATATCTTCCTTGAAAACAGATTAGTGGTGGAAAATTCAGAGCTACTTCAAGATGAAGACGAAAACTCTCCACTAAACATACCCTTCTCTATGGAGGAACTTGAAAATGCACTTTATAGCATGAAAGATGCTAGTCCTGGACCAGATGATATCCCAGTCACATTTTTAAAACACCTTCCTGAATCTGCGAAAACACTACTTCTCCAACTATTCAACTGTGTCTGGAAACATAATCAATTTCCTTCAACATGGTCAACAGCGTACGTTCTACCTTTCCTGAAAAACCAAAAGTCAAGTCTGGAACCTGACTCGTATCGACCTATAAGTTTAACCTGTTCAATGTGCAAGTTAATGGAGAAAATGGTTAATTACAGATTAATGTGGACCTTGGAAATATCAAAATGTTTAATATCCGAACAAAATGGTTTTAGACAAAATCGATCCGGCATCGATAATATTCTTGAACTGGAAAGTGATATCCATGAAGCACAGTCAATTAAACTATCATGTATATATATATATTTTTTTATTTGAAAAGAGCATTTAACACATGCTGGAGATTTAACATAATAAAAGAGCTCCACTCATGGAATATTCGTGGTAATTGCCTCAAATTTATTAGTAATTTCCTTAAAGACAGATCATTTCAAGTAAGAGTTCATAATTCATATTCCGAAAGTGAAACTGCAGAAAATGGAACTCCTCAAGGCTCCGTACTTAGCCCAACACTGTTTTTAATAGCTATAAATAAGATTATCAAAGATATACCAAAGCCTCTTAAGGCTTACTTATACGAAACACTGGGGATCTGATTATAATGTGCTGCTAACTATTTACAAAAGTTTAATCTAAAATAGACTATGGATCAATTGCTTACGCCTCTGCATCTAAACAACATTAAAATCACTTGATACTGTTCATAACCATGAGCTTTGAATTGCTCTTGGAGCTTTTAGAACAACTCCTGTCGATAGTATTCATAGTGAAACGGGCGAACCTCCTCTAAATTATCGAAGAATGTATCTAACATTGTCACATGCTACCTCAATTGCATCGAATAAAAATAAGCCCCTTTATAATAACACCTTCACCAATAAATATCTACATCACTTCAGCAATAAGCCCCAAACAGCTAAACCTTACTACGAAAGGATAAGAATATTCCTAAATAATTTGGACATTCAATTTCCTGTAGACTTGGATCATCCTCCACCCTGGACCATCAAAACCCCTAGTGTTAACACAACACTAAATATATTTAACAAATACGAAGTAAACTCAGCAATATTAAGGGATCAATTTAATTTAATTTTGGAACAACAATACAGTGACTGCAATAAAATATACACTGATGCATCAAAATGTGAAACAGGGGTAGGGGCTGCCATTGTCAATTCGGGGAATATTTCCCAATACAGACTTCCTTCCAGCCTCAGTATCTTCTCTGTTGAACTTTTTGCTTTATACAAAGCTCTCCAACTAGCAAACTCGCAGACATTTTCAAACAGCCTCATTCTTAGGCACACCCTCAGTGCTTTAAAAAGTTTGCAGCAAATATACCAACAAAATCCTATTGGAAAACTAATAAAGGCAGAATTACTGGAAGCTGAGTTGAATTCTAGAAGTGTTAAGTTTATATGGATACCATCGTATATTGGAATCGAAGGCAACGACAAAGCAGATGCTGGTGCGGTGATGCAATCTTTAATATTAATTTGGAAAGTGAGTGTAGAAGCGTTGCTAGTGATTTAAAAGCATTTTTTAAAATGAAAGTATATAGTGCATGGGACCGAGAGTGGTCGAATTCCAGATCAAAGCTAAGGGAAGTAAAGAGTAATATATCTCCATGGCAAACTACTACTAAAAATAGGAAAATACAAGTTATATTAACGCGGCTTCGACTAGGTCACTCAAGATATACCCATTGCTATTTATTCACAAATAGTGAACCCCCGATGTGTGCAATGTGTAATATCGTAGATAGCATAAAACATGTCCTTATTGCATGTCCAAAATACACAGTTGAACGAGCAATAAATAATTTTCCAAACAGCTTGGAAGTTCTCCTCGGAAAAGACTGTCAATATCATAGCCTATTTAAAATCTATAAACTTATTGTATAGGATCTAATGGTATTATATTATTGTATTGTCGCTAATACCCTTTGGTGGATGTGGCATGTTTCAATTAAAAAAAATTTTCCATCGTTTTTATTTAAGTTCCCATCATTATATAGAATGTCATAGTTAGGGATTTGATATGAGTTGGGGGTCAAGTAACTGATATGTTTCATTTAATATTATTAGATAAAATTTTACACATAAATGGTCTAATAGTGTCAACAATTCATTGATATTTTTTGCCAAACTCCTAATATTCATATGAAATATTTTTAAATCATTAGGGTTGACGTAGTTTTTGAAATTATTTAATTGAAGTATGTTTTGTGCCTCTATAGGTTCCTTTTCATATTGTAATATAAACGGATCCATCATTACAAATTGCAAACAATAAATTAAATGAATGAGATTATAATTTATTGATTAATTTAAAAAATATATTAATAGTTAATTTCCCAAAAAAAGACAATACAAGTAAAGATAGTAAATAAATAAGTCCGAAGGCAATAAATCGCAATTTTTTATTTATTTTATTATCCTTTTATTTTTACTTCTTGTATTTATTGGGCTAATCTTGTCCTGTTTTCATTTGTTAACTTCCGTATACTTAGAATCTTTTGTCACTTCTCTAGTTTCACTATTACTTTCTTCTTCTCTTGTTTTCAAATTTCTTTTTTCCCTTAATTTCTTCCCAGTATAAGATTTTCCAATTATTATAAGTTGTAATCCTCTTATTTCAGCATCTACTTATTATTGCGAGCATCTTTTAAATGAGTTCTTAAAATTTTGATGTCTTCTCTATCCTCCTTAGACAAATAATCAGAGATAAATAATCTTTGTGTTGCTTCAGTTTCTCTGTATTTTTGATTAAAGTTACTTTTTGAAGATATGATAAAATTCTACTAAAATTGGAGTGTTTGGGCCCCTTCCTAGTTTATACAAATTATTTAAATGTTCTTTTCTTATATAACTCTCTAAATTATCTTTCAGGATATTCACAGTTTTAACTAATATATCTTCATTTTCTTCAGTTTTTATTGCAAAAATGATAATGTTATTTGTTTTTATATTTCTCTCTAGTTTTCTATTTTCCTCTTTAAACAAAGATATTTCTTTATCGGATGCTTTTAGTTCAGAAAATAATGGTTGGGTAATATTATTAATTTCAATTTTTAGTTCCTTCTTTATTTCCTCTGTTTGTATCTGGTTGGCTTTTAACATTAGTTGAAGTAATACTCTTTGGTCTTCTGGTACATATTTTATTTGATTCATATCTTACTAAAGTTATTTATTCATGTAAAGAAGTAGAATTATAAAAGTCCACTCAATATAGTGTATTTAAATTCTTGACCTAAGCTCTCTATCTGATGTTTATAAATTGGACTTAGTTTTATTAGGTCTTTTGTTTTTGTGCTTTTTCGATTAATGATAAAAGGTTTTCATGTTGTGGTAATTTTATAATAATTAGTTTGTATTTTCGTAAAATTGATTATGTACTAACATGTATTAGATTTTCAAAAAATTTCAAGCACTGTTTACCACTTTATTTTCTATATTTGGCAGAACTAACGTAAATTCCATGTATTACTATGAAGGTCACACACAATGAAAGTTGTTCTATAGTAAGTTTAATCGTTATAGGGTTACAAAATATGAGAGATATATTAATAGACATCAGATTTCAATTGTTTATGACAAGGTTTGAATTTTTGTTTAAATATTTCCAATATTCCCAATATTTCCGACACATGTATTTTAACAAAACAATTGAATGAGGGAACGAATGATAGCTTTTTTGTATAACTGTCTATGATTAGTTAAAACTCTAAGTGACTTGCACTAGGTCAGGCCTTTTACACACACGTTACGACTTTAATGTCAGCATTAAAAACCAGTATCAAAAACAATGCTGATAATCGCAACAACCC
Organism: Galeruca laticollis; assembly: GCA_963921935.1. Classification (NCBI taxonomy): domain Eukaryota; kingdom Metazoa; phylum Arthropoda; class Insecta; order Coleoptera; family Chrysomelidae; genus Galeruca; species Galeruca laticollis. The sequence goes on from OY998180.1 coordinate 109,882,322, forward strand.
TGGTTGTAACACAGCATCTATAGTGGGTCTGAAAATAGCACTGAACCAAAATACTTTGCAAAATGATACGTTTTACTATTTGTTTACAGATGTAATATTGGATCTTGCAGTTTCGTCAACCAACATAGCACAGGACATAGCAGGCAACAAACACTCCGCAGGACAGAGAGGAAATAATGCAATCCCTATGTCTTTGCCTACTGAATGGGCAAGTTAGGTCGCCGAGTTTGCGAAAAATGCTTACCTATTCCACATGGGTCTCAAAATCTGGACAAAGTGTCACCTCTGATGAAAGCACTGATGAGAATATTTCAGGGTGCTTATTTCCCATATGAAGAACTGTCTTTGGATGAATCCATACTGCTTTTCCCCGAAGACTCGACTTTAGACAATATATCAAAGGCAAAACATGGCATAAAATTTTATAAACTAACAACGTCAGATGGTTACTTGCTAACCATGGAAATATATTCAGGAGAGGATGAAACTTTGGACTCAAATATCTCAAAAACTGGGCAATTAGTTAAGCAACTTATGCAATCATATCTAATGAAGTGACATACAATATTTATGGATAACTATTACAATAGCATTAATCTTTCAGAAAAGCTACTTACATACAAGACGCACAGTGTAAAAACATTGAGAAGCAACTGCAAAAACAATCCCAAACAAGTTACTGGAAAAAAACTCAAGAAGGGGGAACATTTCTGGGCAAGACTGGGAAAAGTGTATGTTTCCAAATAGAAAGACAGGAGGGACGTCCTTCTTATAACTACAAAAAATCATTCAGAATTGGTGGAAGCATCAAATCGTTATGGGAAAATAAAAAAAACCCTAGTGAAGTTGCTATATATAACGAGTGTATGTCGGGATGATCTCGTACTACTCATCTCCTCGTAAAACGATTGGGTGGTACAAGAAGGTATTTTTTCAACTTCTAGGTGTCACAGCATGCTTCCTTTTTATATTGTAAATATTGTGAAAACAAAGATACATAGTATAGATATTAGACATTCCGCAAATATATAATCAAAAATCTTAATGGATTACACCCATAGGTATATAATAGGGAAATATTTGTTGCTACCAAGGCGAATCCATGACAATAGTAGAAAAATTGCACTGCTGCTGATTGAACCTCAAAATATTAATGGAACATCTGGGCATTGGCTTGCAAGAAATCTTGTACCCCCTAACACTAATAGAAAGACTTTGTTCATGAAAGGCAGACTATACGCCAAGAAGAAAATTCGAAAGGAGACTAGTTATAGATGCAAAGGTTGTCCTAACAAGCCTCCATTATGCCCAGAATGCTATGAAGAACAAAAATAGAACTAAGTTTCCCTTATCCTTTCATTTACAAGAGTACGGTTTCAATTTGTAAAATATTAATAAACATCTTCTAAAGAAAGTTTTTTCCCACAATTTCTAGATGTTATAACACACTAAATCTACAGAAAGATACATTTAAAAAAAATTAAAGAACCCCACTTTATTGCATAACCCACTATCGCTGAATGAAATTACGCACCTTCTCTAGCTTACTTTTAAAAACTACAGTCATTGGCACATCACATCATTTAAAATTAGATGTCCTGTCTGTCAACATGTTATATGAAATGAAGGAGTCTTACCTTTTCCTTTTCTACTATGGCACTGTCGTACATGCTGTCAATATACTCATCAGTTAAATCGGAATCATCAATGTCTTCCTCTAGTTTGTTCAGCTCCGCATCAACATCAAACTTATCCCAAGCTGCATAATCGGTAACCCCAATTTTTGTCGCTGGCTTCTTAATTTTATCATTACGTTTCAGTTTTCTAACCTGCTTAGGATCCCTTATAGCTTTTTCTGCCTAAAACATAAAGTTTATCAATATTTGAGGTAATGTTTTGTCGATGTTGTTTACTTTAATTTCACTTTTTAACGTCTCTTCCTTTCGCTTCATTTCCTCGCCCCAATTTTTCAAGTCTTTTGCAAAATCTTGTAGGTCGGCCGCATTATCTCGAATGGATTTTTGTAAAAGAATTGGATTTATACTCATTTTCACACTGGGAAATTTATTTATTTTGGTTTAAATCATAGATTAGGGAGGGAGTTAAATGATATTCATAGATTAGGGAGATGATATTTGACATCAAAATCAAATATTTAATTTGACATAAGACAAGATTTATCGTGAAACGTGAAGTTAGGCATGAGGCATTTTTTGGTGTACATAAATAACTATAGTGTCATATGACGCTACTGTGAATATTGTGCTAATTTTAATAACAATTTATACACTTTAACTTATTTACAATTTTGAGAACCTTATTTATATGAGTTTCCTTTTTATTGTTAATATTTTAGTTAATATTTTATCAGATGCTGGAATTGTGGCGAGCTAGGGCATGTACGTAGTTCATGTAAGCGCCCCAAGACTCCTGCAAACCAAGAACCCCAGTCACAGGAATACTATAACGGGTCAGCTACGAGGGGGCAGCACCGACCCATGATCGTTCCAAAGACCCTCTCATACTGATAGCTTCGCTCAGATGTCGCAACGACAGTTTATATGTGGATGGCGAAGTAAATGGCAAGAAATATGCTCTGCTGGTTTACACAGGAGCAACTAGAACCATTATACGACCAGAGATAATAAACCCCAAGAAGAAGCTTCTACCAACGAGACTGCGACTGCGGACTGCCACAGGCGAGAGTGCCAACGTTCACAGGGAAACACAAATCAAATTGGGAATTGGCGCAGAAAAGTTCACGCATACGATAAAAGTAGCTGATATTGAAGAAGACGTGATTCTGGGAATGGACGTAATGAATGTACATGGTTTCCAATTAGACTTTAGAAACAGAACCATTAAAGTGAGCTCCGAGGAGGTATTCTTTCATCCACATGAAGGCAGCGCGGTGTTGGCAGCTGCACAGGAAGATACCGTTCTACCTGCAGGAAGCGAAACTATGATAGTAGCACGGCTACAGGGAATCATGGAGGAAGGTACACCGGTTATGATGGAGCCAAGGAAACACGACTAAGAGGTTGGCAAAGGAGTACTAATTGGAAAAGGATTGGTTACGTCGGCGAAGGAGATCTCTGTACGATTGATAAACGTGAACGATTAACCAATTACCATCAAGAAGGAAACCAAGATTGGATCCTGCGTACCAGTGACGTCTATAGTTCGTCAAATAACGACCACTGACAATTCTAATGCCAGATTCGAACACATGTTATTAGTAGCTGGTCAATCTTTGGATCGAGCTGTAAAAAATAAAATCAGAGAATTTCTCTTGCAGTATCGAGACTTATTCGTACCAAAAGGAGGAAAGACTGGTAGAACATCAGCCGTCAAACTCAAAATCGATACTGGTAATGCTAAGCCAATTAGGCAATTAGCTCGAAGACTTCCACGAGCGAAGAAAGAGGAAGCTGAAAGAATAATTCGAGAGATGGCAGAAGAAAAAGTAATAGAACCATCTACTAGCCCATGGGTGACTCCATTAGTGCTCGTCAAGAAAAAGGATGGAACTACGAGATTCTGCGTGGATTATCGCCAGCTTAACAACGTGACGAAGAAAGACAGCTATCTTCTGCCTCGAATTGACGATACGCTAGACACTATGGCCGGCAGCAAACTGTTTTCCACCTTGGACCTGAAGTCTGGTTATTAGCAAGTGGAAATGGACCCAGAAGACAAAGAGAAGACTGCTTTTACTACCGGATCTGGATTATGGTAATTCAACGTCATGCCCTTCGGGCTCTGTAATTCGCCTGCGACATTTGAAAGACTCATGGAAAATGTCTTGAGAGGGTTGTCTTGGAAGACATGCCTGGTCTGTTTGGACGACATCGTAGTACTGGGGAAGACATTTGACGAACACTTGAAGAATTTGGAAGACGTATTTAAACGTCTCCAAGCTGCCCAGCTCGTGTTAAACCCGAAGAAATGTCAGCTTTTCCAAAGCCGAGTCAACTATCTAGGTCATATAGTGATCAATGAAGGAGTGGCGGTGGATCCAGAGAAAAATGCTGCCATTCAGCAATGGCCGCAACCAACCGACAAACATCAAATTAGGAGTTTCCTTGGACTTTGCACGTATTATAGAAGATTTATCAGGAAGTTTGGAGATATTGCCAAGCCTCTAACTCGACTCACAGAAGAATCAAGAGCTTTCCAATGGGACGAAGACTGTCAAACGACTTTTGAAACCTTGAAGAGGCATTTAACCTCGGCGCCGATATTAGGATATCCATTACCAGAGGGAGACTTTATTCTTGACCCTGACGCAAGAAACATAGGAATTGGTGGAGTGCTCTCACAGATCCAAGGAGGGCAAGAAAGAGTGCTGGGATATTTCAGTAAAGTCCTCTCCATACCAGAACGAAACTACTGCGTCACAAGAAGGGAACTTTTGGCGGTAGTGAAGTCCGTGGAACACTTTTACCAGTGTGATCATGCAGCACTCAAGTGGTTGATGCAGTTCAAGAATCCCGAGGGCCAGATCGCTAGATGGATTGAACGACTTCAAGAGTACGATTTCAACATCGAACATCGAGCTGGTGTGAGCCACCGAAATGCCGACTCCCGGTCCAGACGGCCGTGCCCAACAGACTCTCCCACTGCAACAAGGCGGAATCTAGGGAAGCTGCAGTTTCAGGAACTACTGTAGTCAACGAGGAATGGTCACCCACCAGGATCAGAGAAGATCAGGAGAATGATCCTCACCTAAAGATGATCCGTCAATGGAAGAAAGAAAATCGGCGACCTACCTGGCACGAAGTGTCAAAATTTTCACCGAAACTCAAGGCGTATTGGGCTCAGTGGGACTCACTTGTCCTGGAAGAAGGGCTGTTGAAGAGTCCTTGTAAACGATGATGGTTCCGAGATGAGGAGACAGCTGGTTATCCCGAGAGCAAGAGTAGCTGAAGTACTAAAGAAGTTACACGACAGTCCATCGGGAGGTCATCTGGGAGTGAAGAAAACCCTTCAGCGAGTGAAGGACTGGTGTAAGAAATGTACGACTTGTGCTACGAGTAATGGACCACATCGCATTAGAAAGGCACCTATGAAACAGTATAATGTTGGAAGCCCTTTCGAAAGGATTGCTTTAGATATCGCTGGACCATTTCCGACGACCGAAAATGGTGGCAAATACATACTGGTTGTAATGGATTATTTCACAAAGTGGATGGAAATTTACGCTATCCCGAACTAAGAGGCCACAACTGTCGCGGATGTATTGGTGAAGGAATTTATCAGCCGATATGGAGTGCTCTTGGAAGTCCACAGTGACCAGGGAAGAACTTTTGAAAGCCTTTTATTCCAGGAGATTTGCGAGAAGCTGGGAATGAAGAAGACCAGGACAACAGCATTACATCCACAGTCAGATGGAATGGTCGAGAGAATGAACATGACTATTGGAACATACCTGTCCAAAGTGGTTTCCAGCCATCAGAGAGATTGGGACCAGTATCTTTCTCTATTCGCATTGGCTTATCGATCTGCCGTCAATGAGTCCACGGGTGAAACACCTGCGAAAATCCTGTTTGGACGTGAAATGAGGCTTCCTTGTGACCTGGAATTTGGCTGTCGGCCTGGAGAAGATCTAGCGAGAGAAAACTACGGGATTCAATTGAGAAGAAGGCTGGACGATATTCATGAATTGGTTCGAACAAATCTTCAAGTTGCCAGCGACAGAATGACAAGTCGGTACGACACGCAGGCCAGAGAAGGTGGTTTTAAAGAAGGGGACAAAGTATGGTTACACAACCCGACGAGGAGAAAAGGATTTTCTCCAAAATTACAAAAATCCTGGGAAGGTCCATATTTAATCAAGAAAAGGATCAACGATGTTATATATCGCATAAGCAAGATCCCCAACGGAAAACCAAAAGTAGTTCACCAAAACCGACTAGCGCCATTCGAAGGATACCATGACCTAGAGAAAGGAGTAAACCATATTCGAGATGTATCTGACCCTACCTTCGATGAATTCATGGGCGCGCATGGAGGTACCGGGAAAGCTAGATATGGAGTCACTTCGGAACAACAACAAGATTTGTTCACTCTCCCGGAAGATTATTTACTGGCATACAACATCCCCGCCCGTATCAAGAACGCACGAGTGTTGGCAACCGACTTTCGAAAGAAGTTCGGGCAATTAGAAAAACTTGAAGACGAGATTCCAGCCCCTGGCAAGACACTGAAACTGGAACATAATTCGCGGTACGTCTTCTACGTGGTAACTAAAAATGAATTTCAAGATCGATCTACCTACCGCGATGTGTGGGAAGCACTTCGAAACCTACGAGACCATGTGTTGGAATCCAGCGTGAAGAAACTGGCTATGCCTAAGATAGCGAGTAACCAGTTGGATTGGCGAATCATCAGGAACATGGTAGAGACTACCTTTCAAGATACCGGTGTCCAGATATTAATTTGCAGCTACAACCCCCGTTATCAGTATCCGATGAAGACGGTGCCCTGTTATTTCCATGAGATCGGAAAGTGTAGAAATGGGGCCAGTTGCCGATTCAAACATAAAGTCTCGGCTACACAAAAGTTCCAGGAGGAACTTCCATTTAAGGAGGGGGTAATGTTACGAAACAGCACACTGGTATAGTCCCTAAATCCGACTCTGTCTAAGCCAGGTATGAAAGTTAAAATTATGGCGGACGCGCATGGATTGTTTACGATTGTGACTATCTTATCTAAATATTGTTTTTGTGACCAGTCTTATCTAGAAAATGCCAGAAAGCCAATTGTGTTTGAGTAAGCTGCAATCTAGAATTATCTAGTGAAAAGGCATTAACCCTTTCGCTCACGAATTATTGTTATTGGCAATAAAATTTTGTCAAATATTAAAAATTGATTTTTTTTATGATTTTTAAGACTTTCAATATCACCTTAGCTGCTACCAGATGGCGGTGGTGGCATGTCGTCAATTGATGGCAGTATGAGCCAACGGTTGCTACGTGGTGGTGGTAACATGTTGTCGATTTTGTATTATAGACGTTAAAAGTAAAGTAGAAAATTTTTTTAGAATTTTTATTATTCAAAATACAAATTTACTTATGAAAATTTATAAAACAATTCTTATCTTTTGTTAAACACAAATGTACAAGGCACTCACTACATTTAATTCTTGATGTATCTTTGCAACACGCATTTTTACAGCGCGAAAATAATTTTGAATTTTCATGGATAGGCCAATTACCAACGTTGTCCCGTCTAACTTGTGGTATTGGACGTACTTCAAAGGTTGGTCTTGATATTGTTGGTTGTACTGAGTCATTCCGAATATTCGTAGGGGGTCGTCCTTTTTGTGCTTTAGGTGATCTAAAGTTAAATAATTCTAGTATATCCTTTTTGGTATGTTTAGTTGTTGAGCTTGTTGTCTGTATTCTAGCCATGATAAAGTACATGCAAGATCTATTGCGTGTGTGAACATTCGATGTGTCCACTTCTTGAACCTAATAAATGTTCGATAAATTTGAATCAGAAAGTCAAGTTTGTCGACCCCTCCCATACTAGAATTGTATAATTTGACTGATTCGAGGCATGACACATACACAAATTGTTTGATGGTTTTATACCAACGTTTAGCTTGATCTTTTTCACTAAGTCCTACGAAGGTCGATGCTATGTGCATCGGTGTGTTGTCAAACCATTTTACAAGTACGATTCCATCTTTACTTATCACTTCCTGTACAGATCCTCGCTCTTGTTTTGCCATTTCCTTGTCAGTTATGAAGGGAGATTTTGCAAATTTGTCCAAACGTGTTATAGATGTGCAATATTTTGCTTTTTTGCGTAAATATTAGATCACGTTGTAATTTGAAAAAAAAAAATGTCGAAATATAGTTGTATATTCCTTTCGGTGTAAGATATCCATATATTGTTTTCTTTCGTAGTAAGTTGATTTGTTTCCATATACTCTGTTACTGCTATCTTTGTTTCCGCCTTTTCCTTTCTTTGCTTTGCGTCTTTCTGAATAATATCCTCATTGTCATTACCCTGCATTTCTTACACCTCACCTTCCTGCATTTCTTTTACCGCGTTTTGACTCCTTTGGCATCTTGCATTTCTTCCCTATATTTTGTTCTCCTTCATTTATTTTGCACGTGCATTTCGTTAAATTCACTGTCGACATCGCGCATTTCTCCCACTTCTAAAAACACAATAACTCGTATTTCAAGAAATAATAGCGATAAATATACATTTACCTTCCAAACTTTCTCCAATTTCTGAGTCTATTTCATCATTTTCATCACTAATGTCTGACATTTCATCCACTATTTTCATTAACTCCTCATATTTTAACGGCACGTTACGCTTGGAAGCCATTTTCTAATATAAATCACAAAATTGAAATCAAAGTATTAAAAAACACATTTTATCTTTACCTTGGTATATTACTGACCGGTGACTCCAAATGTAATCAATTAATGACAACAATATTTCCAAAAATCCTGTGCACAATGGGGAACACGGCGAACTATTTCGACGAAAACGAACAATTTAGTGGTTATTTACTAATGTCTGAAAAATACTAACATGTCTATAATAACAAAGTAACACCCGCCACCTTCGTTTTTGTTTTATCATGTTGTCACGGTAACGTAGGGTTCTATTCACCAAATGAAATATTAAAAATAAAGTCTTGCTACTACACAGCAGATAGCAGGACAATATTATATATTGTTTTCTAATAGTGTAACCAATTGCTGACATTATTAGTAAACCACAAAATATCGCTGTAGTATCCATACTTTTCAATATAATTCGACGTCATCAATTGAAGACACCGTGAGCGAAAGGGTTAATATATAAGGGGCCGACCAGGAAGAGTGAATTAGTTGATAAAGTGATCTCGAGAAATAAACAAAAACGCACCGAAATAGCGAACAGTAACGTGTTAATATAAATTAATAATTAAGTTTGTGTGCATATAAATTAAATTTAAGTGATTAGTTGAGTATATATATATATATATATATATATATATATATATATATATATATAAATTAAGTGTTAGTGATTAGTTTAGTGTTCAAATAAATTAGTAAGTAGCCATACCGTGTGTTTAAAATTTATCCCACCCGTTTACTGTTTAAATAAATAAGAAAAACATTACAATAGGAACAGAATATTTATTTTATTTCCTAGCCAAGTTTCATAAATGCCCGTCCTCGATGCCTAGCCAAGCTTCATAAAAGTCCATACTCGATGCCTAGCCACTTTCAATAAATGTTCATCCTCGATGCCTATCTGGTATTTTGTCTGTAATGAACAATTTGACATAAGAGCTCGGGAAAGTAGGTACTTTGCCGAACAGTTCTATCACTTTACCGAGCAGTGAAGTCAATTTTCCGATCGAGACCGGCAACGACGCAATTTCCGAGTTAAAAAATGATCGTTAAAACGCATTTTCTAAAGTGGCAGCATAAAAATTTACTTACCGCACGCGTGAGAATAAAAGTCACTTTCCATGGGAGTAGAGAGTGCGATATGTGTTACTTTCCTATGTGGTCGTAGGAAAAAATGTTTTCCACCTACCTCTTTCCAAAGTATACATTTCCTGGCCTCATTGTAGGGAGCAAAGTCGTACTTTTCCTCCCTAGGGATGAAAAGTAAAAGTGCCGTCATAGTACGTTATCAATGAAATAATTTTTGCAATTCCGAGACTAAAGTGGTCACTTTAGTCTCACATGTTAGAAACTATGTTAGACCCAGGGGATATAAAGGGACATTTCAAATCCCAAGGGATTAGAAGTACAAATAAAAACGCACACCCCCGATGCCTAGCCAAGCATTTTAGAAGTCAATCCTCGATGCCCAGCCAAGTTCCGTAAAAGTCCATCCTAAGTAGTATTTATTAATTTTGTTTGTTGGTTTCATAAATAAATTATTGAAAATGTCTTGTTATTTGAGGGAGGCGAAAAACTCATATGTATAACATGGGTGTAAAGTGCCTTTTCCTCCCTCGAATGATTACTGCCCTCCGCCTCCTCAGGAGAAAAAGTAGCACTTTCCTCCCTTGTTATACAAATAGCTATTTTATGAAATAGAACCGTTTCAATAATTTTTATGGAACTTGTAAAGTGATTGGATGTTTATGCCCCACCAGCACCAGACAAATAACCTGATGATGAAATCTCACCTTTTATGATATAACTTAGACATGTCATTATAGCTGCTTCTTTCATCACTGTGATTGTAGTTCTTTTCGTCACCGTTATTCTTGCCGCTCGTTTCGTCGCTGTCATTATAGTTATTGATTTTGTCACTGCTATTATAGTTGCACCTATATGAAGCAAAAAAGTGCGAAGATCAAAAAACAATGTTGATTGTTTCGCCTAAAAATACAATTGTAAAATATAGAATATGCATATACAGTGCTTGAATTATTTGTCTCAAAAATATCCTGTACGTAAACTTGGGTTATCTACATAAGAACCTTTCAACTAGAATTAGACTCGTACAACTGAAAGGCAGAAATTTTCATTAATATTAATATAAAATCCGCATAGTAGCGTCCAGACATTGTTTAATAAATCAAATATGTAGTAATGAAGAGAAATATTGGTTAGTCAACGACTAAAAAGCAATTTGGAAGATTAATATTACAGATTTTGGATCGGGTGAACACGACTAGAAGGACATTAATCAAGATGTTGTATTATATTTGGCAGAAAGCTACCCCTTTCTTGTTGGAATGTAGTTTTTTGAATTCGTTGATGGAAATTTTAAGATTAGTTTCAGAATACATGCGGAAACAAAGATATATTTCGTCGCTAATGACCAATATCTGAGAAATATAGTCTGTACTAAAAAAGAAAAAAAGAATAATAGGAAATTTTGGGTGGGAATAATTATGTGGTGATTTGAGAAAAGGATTTATTATCATTGTTAATGATTTTTAGATTGTTTGGGGATGCATATTTTCTTCATATATATATATATATATATATATATATAAATATAAAAGAAGATGTAGAAATATCGCGTGATATGTTAACAACAACAACAAAGAGATTCATGGGTGAATACCCATGAATCTCTTTGTTGTTGTTATATATATATATATATATATATATATATATATATATATATATATATATTGGAGGAATGTTCTCGAACCATTATTATATTATTTTTTGAAGTATTTTTTCTTGGGAAAGGTTCAAATTAAAAAGTACATATAAGGCTTTCTCAAAAGTTTTTAATATAAATTCAAAATATAATACATAATTTGTGTAACAGTGACAATACTTAAGTGACAAATAAAATAAACGTAGTTAAATTTTCATATATATATATGAAGGGGGGGGGGGTGTTTTGTCATCAGGAAACACCAAAACGAAAAACTGCATTTAAGTTTTTCCGAAGTCGCGTCATTAGATTAGATTTTAACGGGGTTACAATGCACTGAAACCTAAGATTTATTGTGCCCCAAGTCGCGTCATGCTACTCCCTATAATTTAATTCACAAATAAGCCTAAAATACAAAAATTTTTAAATAAATGTTTTTATGTACGTTTTAGAAAAACGTTTTATGTACAAAAGTGTCAAGGTCTATAACAAATTTTAGTAACGTATTTGCGTCAGATAAAAAACAAAGGAAATACTATTTTTTTCAACTTTGACAGGCCGCCATTTTGTTTCTACTGTACCAATTTGGCCCGTTAACGAACTCGTCCAAGATTTTGGTCCAACCGTTTTTTGAAGCGAGTTAGGTTTCGATCCGTCAAAAATTGCGCCCGCCATCTTGCTTACAAATAGTACTTTTCATGACATGACAAGCGCAGCCGCCATGTTGGAAGAGCGGGAGTTTAAAAGTTTCGTACTGTTTTGTACAATAATGGCTGGGGATGCAATATTATATCCACAAACAAACCATCATAAAAACCAATTATTTATGGTGCAGTACTTATTGACAAATCAGTTAAAGCGTATAATTGTGAACGATTAAAATATGGTTAAAGTGTTATGGGCGTTTTCAAAAAGGCAAAATAAATCTGCTAGTTAAGAGGTTAGCTGTCAATGCAATCTATTATCTAAATAAAAATAGGTAAATAATTATTATATATCTAAATAAAATTAGGTAAATAATTTTATCCTAATTAAACATAATTTATTGTCATGTAGAAACTCTAAAATTAATATTTATGTTGATAATGAATATTATTAATAATTTTAAAATTGAAAACTTTTGTGTTATAAACATATTATATTTTTAATCATAGGATTACGCGTATATATTAACCTTTTTCTACTCTTACACTAGTAAATTCCATATTACCTACTATTTGGTTACTAAGTAAATAGATCATTACGGATACTGACACGTAATGACTAGCACGTAATAAAAAAAATACGCTTCAGTTCTAGAAAAACAACAATTTATCACCCAAGCCTAGTCAGTCAATGGTTTCGAGTAACCATGGAAACGAGTTAGTAGAGGTTGTTTTGACGTTTAATAATTAATAAGACTCGCTGTCACTAGCTGTTAGTGTGAATGAACATTTGTTTTAAAGACTTATAATTAAAATGAGCTCATCAATTAGTGAAAACGAACTAAGTAGCACACCACCCAGTTAGCCGCGGACACTACTGACAACATATTGCCAGAAAAATCAAGAGGAAGATATGAAAATGTATACCGGCAGTTTATGGACTGGCGAACAACTAACAATGTAAGTTCATTTTCTGAAAACGTACTCTTGACATATTTTGAAGAAATCACTAAAAAATTCAAATCATCTTCATTATGGGCAATATATTGGATGTTGAGGAGTACTATAACTTTGAAGAATAATGTCAATATTGAAAATTACGTAAAATTGCGAGGTTACTTAAAAAGACAATCCGACGGTTTTAAAAGCAAAAAATCGAAAACCTTACATTCTGATGACATAAAACTTTTTTTAAATGAAGCTCCTGATGTGCAGTATTTATTCGTAAAGGTATGTTTTTTAACAGAATAAAAATGATATAATATTATATACTTAGAATAATTTTTATTTTAAGGTTGTTGCAATTTTAGGAATATGTGGAGCTTGTAGGAAACAGGAGTTAAAAAATCTTAAACTTAGTGACATCAATGATTCAGGTACCATGTTGTTGGTTAGAATCTCTGATACGAAAACTAAAGTACCTATATCTTTCGTGATTTCTGGTAATTTCTATAAAATTTGCAAACAATATATAGATATTCGCCAACAAGTTAGCGATCCGCAAATAAATCAATTTTTCCTAAATTATCAAAGAGGTAAATGTACGAAACAAGTGGTAGGATTGAATAAAATAGGCGGTGTACCTAAACAAATAGCCGAATATTTAAAGTTACCTGATCCCAAAGAGTACACAGGTCACTGTTTAAGACGAACTTCCGCAACTCTTTTGGTAGACGCCGGAGGTGATTTAATGACTCTTAAACGACATGGGGGTTGGAAGTCTTCGATTACAGCTGAGGGATATGTCGATGATTCAATAAATAATAAGACATTAACAGCCAATAGAATTATAAATTCGGTTGAAAATAATCTACAAACATTTACGTACACTGAAAATAGTAATGTCCAAAAAGAATATACCATACAGTCTACGTCATCCCAAAATGTACCGGATACTTTTGAAAACCCGGAAAGGGCGCATAAGGGTATAGTAATAAATAATTGCCAAAATTTTACAATTAATTACTATAAATAAATGTTTATTTTAAATTATTTTTTCTGGGTACTGTTTAATAAATAAATGCTACTTGTTATTCATGCGTTTTAGTAATGAAGTTGTTCGTAGAAAAAGTATAGTACACAACTAGAGTTGTAAGCTTATTACATGCTTATAGAATTACCACACTCGCCGCTACGCGGCTCGTGCGTAACTTTTCTATTCGCATGTAATAAGCAACTTACAACTCTTGTTATGTAATATACTATTAAGTAGTCGCGTGCTTGGACTGACATAAGTAGTCGCGTGGCGCCATATGGCGCCAATGTGCAATAGAGGCATTTTTTTGAGAGTCGCCTTTTTTTAGGAGAAAAATTAAATTTATATATCCTTATAATGGTACAAATCTTTTAATATGAGAAAAAAATAAAAAAGCATTACAAATAATAATATGCTTCAAAATATATAATACAAAAACTGAAAATATTTTATTGATCATTATAACAATCGGAACAAACATTTCTTTGGTGATCTTGACATACATGTTTATGGCAAACTATACAAGTAATCCTACTCGACTTATTTTTTGATCGTGGGCAAATATGGCATCTTTTTCTGGGGTTTGGACCAACAACAAGAGGGATTTGGACTTCTTCTTCTGCTTCTTCTTGGAAGTAACTATGCAGCCGTTTTCTAATTTTTCGTGGAATGTGTGAATCATCCTTTCGTTGCATCTGATAGGGTTGCGCTAATTCGCGACCTAATTTTTTCAAAAAATTTCTTCTTTTCATTAGCTCGCCGTTGCGTGCGGAGTTATAGATCACAAGAGCATTTATGGCACACACATTGATAAGCGACTAGTTAAAGGTTAAGTACATCTGTATATTGCAAGCAGGGTTAAGGAAAATTGATAAAATAAAATATATATATATATATATATATATTATGTATTGGTTTTAAATAATTTATAACATGTATCACTCTTTATACACACTCCTTAACCACACCATTTTATTTTTCCTTTTCGTACAGATAATATAGTCGACTTGAAAAATTTATTTTTTTATTAAGACACGTAATATTTTAATTTTCTCTTAACTTCTTTTTAATAAGTATTATTTGTTTAACGTTTGTCGATTTTAACTATTTGTACACAGGTATTTTAACATGCTTATTAACAAAACAGTACGAAAAAATGGCCGAAATCCACGCATGCGCACAAAAAAAATTGTGTGAGCTGCAGAGTAACTTAAACTGCCTTATGCGATGGTTTCATAAGAACAGAATGCTTTTAAATGTAGAAATATACAAATATGCAATATACTAGCTTTAAGCTTGTGGTATGAACCTATTTAATACTACTAGTAAAGAGATTAGGATGTGTTTTAAGTGGAAATGAAATTTTAGATATATTATTTTATATTTTGTAGGCATAAGTGCTGTTTAGCAACACTTATATGTTATTACTTGGTACCTTGCATTTACAGAGCTGGGCAGTAGTTAACTACGTTTCCTTTAAAAATATTTTAATTACTTTTGTTCTAACAGTCACAGTAATTATACTCAAATATTTTCTTTTACAGAAAGTTGCAAAAATAGTAGTTAAATACTCATTGCTAACACTTTGTTTGATTAATTAGTTAGCAGTTATACTCCACTAGTTAGTCCAGCTCTGTGTGTTTATAGGAGTATAATAATAAATAAATAAATTAATATAAACTTATCATAAATAATTTTCTACTTTTATCTTGATTTAACATCATATAAAAATCAAATGATACTCCAATCTAGAATGTATGTTACTCAAATTATTATTTAATTATTGCACTGTTTTTACATTATAGTTTATTTATTGTCATTCTGTTTGTTAAGAAAAGTACTTTGTGAAAGAAATTATTTGTTGTGTATTTTTGTACCAAAATAAATAAACTGTTTATATGATTAATGTTTTACTTTTTCCAATTTAACCATTTATGGTCCATCATTTGATATTTAATTTAACTCAACATCTAATCATTATTGAGTTAATGGAGTTAAATTGAATGAAATGTCAAATTATGGACTATAAATAGTTATTTTGAAATAAAATAATTAGAATACAGTAAGTTTGAATATACCGTCAAAACCTAAAATTACAGAAATCTTTTTAACATCACTCAATTGTTTAGTCACTGGCTCTTTAGATGGCGCCACAATCAGTGTCTCATCTATCTGTGTGTTATCTGTGGTGTAAACTACAAGCTCTAAAAAGTCGGCAAGTAGTTGGCCCGCGAGTAAACTTTCAACAAAATGTATCTAGCGCTGCTGTTTTACACGCATTGCAAGTAAATTGTGAGAGTTGTCTAGACAAATATTTACTTGAAAGTGAACACCAGCCTTAATACAACAGGAATTATTTTTTTGTCGCATTGTATTAAGTACCTTTTTTACTTCACTTTATGTATAATATACAAGGTGGCCGGACGAAAGCGAAACAGAGCCATTTTCAGGAACTGCGTCAACGCTTTAAAAAACGCAGAGACCCGTCGATTTTTGATTAAAGGGGACACTTTTTTTCGGTATTTTTGGTTCCACTACTTTACCCCCAAAGGGGGTAAGTATCGCCTCAAAATATTTAAATGGCATTAGGGGTCGAGTAAGGTATCATTTTAAAGACCTTTCAATTCTATTTACAACGGTCTTTAAATTTAAAAATTCGGCCTAATATTTTTTTAATAAATTATATTTTAAAGTTTAAATTATATTTAGTTGTTTACTTATTTCTTAAATTAAATGTTCAAATTGATTACCACCCGCGTCCATAGAATAATGAAGATTTTGTTCGAAACGTTCTTGCACATTCCGAAGAATTTCCGGAGTGATTAGATGGCACTCCTCGACAATTATTTGGCGCAAATCATCTAAATAAGCTGGTTGTGTTTTGTAAATTTTATTTTTGAGGTATCCCCACAAAGAATAAACGGGTTTTAAGATTAAAGCTAAGTTTTCCGCATCTGTGGCCCTGAACAATATTCTATCATAAAATTGTTACATTATACACTTCGGGGGATGTATCGTAGTAAGATACCGAATTTTCTCCAAAAATAACCAAAAATGTAGTATATCTGGATTTACAGAACCCGCTGTACTCGCTCTAGTCAACTGTAAATCAATAGGGTACATCTGTGAGACACCTTGAACAATATTCAATAATAAAATTTATCAATCGTATACTCTCTGGAGACTGCTATCGTGTTAACAAACTGAAAATTCTCGAAAAATGACAAAAATTTGGTACTTTAAGTACCATAGCACTCGTTGTACTGGCTTTAGTGAGCTGAATATCAATAGGGTTCATCTTTGAGACGCTCTGAATGATATCTTTTCATAAAATTGGTCACTTGTATATACTCCGGAGGCTGTATAATGCTAACACACTGAAACTTCTCCAAAAATGACAAAAATATCGTACTTAAAGTACTGTAGCACCTGTTGTATTGGCTCTGGTAAGCTGAAAATCAATAGGGTTCATCTGGGAGATGTCCTGAATAATATACAATCATAAAATTGGTGACTTGTTGAACTCCGGAGGCTGTATCGTGCTAACAAACTGAAATTTCTCAAAAAATAACAAAATGTCGTACTTCAAGTACCATAGCACCTGTTGTATTAGCTCTGGTGAGCTGAAAATCAATATGGTTCATATGTGAGATGTCCTGAATAATATTCAATCATAAAATTGTTGACTTGTTGAACCCCGGAGGCTGTATCGTGCTAACAAACTGAAATTTCTGAAAAAATGATAAAATGTCGTACTTCAAGTACCATATCACCTGTTGTATTGGCTCTGGTGAGCTAAAATCAATAGGGTTCATCCGTGACATGTCCTTAACAATATTCAATCATAAAATTGGTGATTTATTGCACTCCGGAGGCTGTATCGTGCTAACAAGACATGTAAGGAAAAGTGGCCGACAACGATATTTTTTTTCTAAAAACCGTTTTTTTGTGTTGTTGTTGATGGAAAACGTAAAAATAACTCAAAAAACATTTCAAAATTCCAACTTTTTGTTGGGAAAACCAATAATTTTTTCGCATATTAGATAGGTTGGGCGGAAAAGTAAAAATCTGGTGACCGTGGAGGCAATTCAATGCTACCTCTTCTCCCAATCCAGTGCCGTGGAAAATGTTGGTCTAAATACTAACGAACAAAACATAATGCGGAGGAACACCATCCTGTTGAATCATTGCATGATCTTCACTATACTCTATGGGTCACTTTCAATAATATGAAGGTAGGGTCAATAGCATATTCCAGTAACTGCAAATACATTTTGCCAGTCAAATTACCAGGTAAAAACCAGCCGGTTACCGAAAATGCCAGCCCACACATTTAATTTTTGCGGTTGCTGTGTATGCACCGCCTGGAGAATTCATGGGTTTGAAGTAGACCAGTAGCGGCAAATATGAATATTTACAGTACCGTTAATAAAAAAGCTGCATTCATCGGAGAAATAGATATTAAAAAGAAACTGTGGATCGTTCGCTGCTCGATCACTCATTATTTCGCAAAATTGCAAAGAGCAGTCAAAATCATCATCATTAAGCTCTTGCACTAAATGTATTTTATAGGCGGGTGGAATTTGTTCTTCTTCAAAATGGTTTAAATGCTAGTTCGATTGATCCCAGACACATATGCTAATTGCCTTGTACTTAACGTAGGATCTAGATGAACATGTCCCAAAACTGCAGCTTCACTAGCTTCATTAACTACAGGCGGTCCATTTTCACGTTTTTTATTAGCTACATTTCCAGTCTCTTGAAACCTGTTTATCTTGATCTTTTTCATTAAATGACGGAACCGTTCCATTTGCACACTTATTGTTCATAAAATAAAGCGAAATTATATCTACCCTATCCGCAATGGAATAAACCATGATATTTAATTTTCAAAAGCACAATTAAACAAAACTTCCCTTCGATATACGAATCCAATAATTTCATGTTCTTTGTGTGCCCGTATCGTATCCATTTGTCTTTTACAAATGTGATAAAAAAATTACATAAACAATGCAAAGCAAGAAAATCAACATTTAAACCACTGGCGTACTCAACGACCCATGTTTCATTTTCACTATTTTGACAAAAAAATTCCAATTTTAAAAACTCTTATTAAAAACTAAACAAGTATAGTTCACGTAAGAGATATAGTGCGAACTTTAAAGTTTCGGCTTATCCTTTGATTTGAATACTGCCACAGTCCAGTCAATATTATATAGTCGAGGCAATGAAGCACTAAAAAGGCCAAAGATAGGAAATATTTTAGGATAGGACGTATCGGAATGCGGTTTTTTGCATTCGCTTGTAAAAATTATTTATATCATTCGTACCTACTTTGTAACTATTTTTACGTTTTTATCTTAAATGGTTTTCACTGATGGTGAAGAACCTCGATTCCAGCTAGCTCAAATGAATCGAAACTGTTATTCACGGTAGAGTAGGGATGAACTCATAAATTAAACATTGTTAGATTGAAACCATTGAAATTTTAATTTGTAAATCACACATATGATCTTTGTACGACCGAGTGGTACCCCTTGGTGTTTACAGGTAAGTTTAAAAAAATCGATAATAATGTTTGAAGTAGAGGTTAGTTAGTAATGTATAACTTGTCGAAACTGTGTTAAAATTTCAGGTTCAGATGCTTGTCCTTCAGGTAGCGACCCTTTGTAAATGGTGAATGTAAATATAAATCGGAAAATTCTTACTTGTATGATTGGCCGTAAGCTCAACGTCAGTACTTGCGGTAGTTGGGTTGACTCGGCCTGGATCCTCCTAGGTTTCAAATCTAATGAGATGAATCGCTTGGCATGCACCAAAATTCAAGCAGTACGAGGTTACTAGTTAAATCTACTATATACTATTCTACTACGGATGAATGATGTGATGTGGAAATAGTTAGACAGCCTAGAGTAAGCGATACTTATGAAAAGCGGTGAGTGATACAGCGAAGTTCAGCAAATATAGTAAGCGAGATAGAAACAGACAGAAGAAAATTAGCAGAATAGGAGAAGGCCTAAAAAAAAGTAAGAAATATGTGAAATATTAGCTACGAATTTAATAAAAGTGAATGGTGGATGACTTTACTTACCCAAGTTGTAGGGTGGCCTTAAAGAGATTTTTATATTTTTGGTCTAGATCCAATATAGATAATTTTGTCCACACTGACAATTATGACCAATAAAATCTAATAAAGTTTACTTTTTCCAGCTTATAAGATCCAATTTACAATCGAAAATTAAGGAACCATGTGCTCCGAATGAAAGCTGATATAAACATAAGGAAGGGTCAAAGTCAAATCAAGTAGGTTTTGTAGGCCATCCACAGAACTCAGGAGAAGTCACAGAACACAGAACATTCAGCGAAATAGTAAGTTGAATTGGTATGAAATAGTAAAAGAAGAATAAATTGTTTTCCATGAATATGATAGATATCAAATATCAAAATATAAAATGACAATTCAACTTGGAAAGAAGAGATTAAAACAATGAATTGAAGTAAACAAAAGTGCTTCGAGTTTTAATTATATTTTTATAACCAGGTAAATTAGAGTTTTCAACTTGTAATGATAAAGGATACGATATCTTATTATGATTTAGTTAAATAAAGCTCTGTTGTAAATGTAAACAAACCATTGATTTTTGGTTAATGTTGAAGTTATTGATTTTACTCTAATCATTGACAAGGTGAGTTTCAATATATTTTTGAAAGAAATTGTTATGTCAACCATTTGTTTATACGTGCATGATTACATTCCCACTAAATTTTGTATCAATGTTTTTAAAACCGTAACACTATTACAAACCGGAAGTTGCATTGCTGCAGCCAAAAATGCATGCAAAAAATGCATCTTTTGAGAGGCTTTTTGGCAATTTAATACCTTCGTAAATAAGAGTCAGAATTGGCTCAAGTCGGGTACCCGGGGGTTTTCGAGGTCGCTGGTCACGATTATGATGTTCAAATTGACCACCCGAAGACCTGGAGGAATGCCGACGAACGTCATCTCCGGGGACTATCCCAAACTTTATGCGAGAGACGAGAGAAACTGGGCACCCGGTTTTTTTTTGGGTCGCTGAATTCGAATATACCATCGGCGAACACCCCACAGAGACCTGGTAGGCCCCAACCTGGACGTGGTCGTCATCTTCGAGAATTTTTCTGGAAATATCGACAATAAACGAACCGAAAATCGTTAAAGGGGCTTTTTGTGTACGCCGAATCCGAATTTTATGTAGAAAACGACCACCCGAACACCTGGTGCGCCCTAACCTGGCCCTGAACATAATCCCCGAGGGTTTTCCAGACATAATTGAAAAAAACCACCCGAAAATCGTTACGGGGTATTTTTTGGCTCGCTGAAATCAAATATGACACCGTCCAACACCCCACGAACACCTGGTGCACCCTACCCTGACTCTGAACGTCATCCCCGAGGGGTTTCCAGACACAATTGAAAAAGACCAACCAAAAATCGTTACTGGGGGTTTATTGAGTCGCTAAATTCAAATATAGCGCCGACTAACACTCCACAGACACCTGGTGCGCTCCATCCCTGGCGCTGAACGTCTTCCCCGAGGGGTTTCCAGACACAATTGAAAAATACCAACAAAAAATCGTCCCATAATTTCATACATTCATTCATGAGTAACTCTCCCCCGGGGCCCTAAAAAAATGTGATTCAGTCCTGTGAAACCGATGAGAATAATCAGCGGCCCAAGAAACCCCCCGAAACGATTTTTGGGTGGTTTTTTTCAAATGTGTCTGGAAAACCCTCGGGTATGACGTTCAGAACCAGGGTAGGGCGCACCAGGTGTCTGTGGGGTGTGCGTCGGTGCCATATTTGAATTCAGCGACCCAAAAACCCGCAATAACGATTTTTAGTTGGTATTTTTAAATATTGTCTGGAAACCCCTCGGGGATGACGTTCAGAGCCAGGGTAGGGTGCACCAGGTGTTCGTGGAGTGTTGGACGGTGTCATATTTGATTTCAGCGAGCCAAAAAAAAACCCGTAACGATTTTCGGGTGGTTTTTTTCAATTATATCTTGAAAACCCTCGGGGATGATGTTCAGGGCCAGGTTAGGGCGCACCAGGTGTTCGGGTGGTCGTTTTCAACGTAAAATTCGGATTCAGTGCACACAAAAAGCCCCCATAACGGTTTTCGGTTCGTTTATTGTCGATATTTCCAGAAAAATTCTCGACTGCGTCCAGGTTGGGGCCTACCAGGTCTCTGTGGGGTGTTCGCCGATGGTATTTTCGAATTCAGCGACCCAAAAAATCGCAGGGTTCCCAGTTTCTCTCGTCTCTCGCATAAAGTTCGGTATAGTCCCCGGAGATGACGTTCATCGGCGTTCCTGAGCTCCAGATGTTCGGGGGGTCAATTTGAACATCATAATTGTGATCAGCGACCTCGAAAACCCACGGGTACCCGACTTGAGCCAATTCTGACTCTTATTTACGACGTTATTAAATTTGCCAAAAGGCCTCTCAAAAAATGCATTTTTTGCATGCATTTTTGGCTGCAGCAATGCAACTTCCGGTTTGTAATAGGTACAAAGTAGGTATGAATGATATAAATAATTTTTGCAAGCGAATGCAAAAAACCGCATTCCGATACGTCCTATCCTAAAAGATTTCCTATCATAATACTTCATTGCCTCGACTAATAATTTAAAATACTTATTAGACTATAAGGTTATTTATTACCTTACCAACCCCGACTGGAGGTTCTTCCTCTGGTAGTGGTATTCGGCTCCGGTTAATGTATTTTCATAGCTAACACTGGGATGGGGAGAACATTCGATATTAAATTGGACGCCACCAGTTTTTTAAGCGATACTTTAATTAAACAAAATACTATAAAGGTTAAAAATTGGAAAACCTTATATTTACTTTAACTCAACAAAACGAAATACTGAAAATATTTTAACGCGATGGTCCAAGTTAATATAAATTGCTGAAAATGAAATATCAAATGTTCAGCAAATTATATTTATTCATAACTCAATAGATAATTCACATTAACTGCATATCCATAATACAAGACGAATACGAACGCCGTTATACAATAAAAACCAATTCTAGATTTCCATGAATTGCGTATAAGACAAAGGACTTAACTTGGTGAGGTTCTGGAATTATTCAGCTCTCGGCTAGGTCTTAGTGGATGGAGATAGGGTCCTTAATCCATCCCGGCCAGTTTCGTGTTGTTTTTATCGGTGATGTGTTTTCATAGGGCCTACCCAGGGGCTGCAGAGCTGAGGAAAGAATAAAAAAAGGAGTAAAAATTAAG
Organism: Galeruca laticollis; assembly: GCA_963921935.1. Lineage (NCBI taxonomy): Eukaryota > Metazoa > Arthropoda > Insecta > Coleoptera > Chrysomelidae > Galeruca > Galeruca laticollis. The sequence goes on from OY998180.1 coordinate 109,905,328, forward strand.
GAAAAATTCTGGGAAGGAAGGAATAGATAGAACAAATAGGAAGCTTATGCTTCAACACATAAAAAACTGAATTTAGTTTTTAAAATAAAACTAACGGAAGTCTGTTCTATCATATTCGCTTTGTTCCCTAAATAAACAGAAAATGCAGAATTATGAAGCTAAAAAATCATAAAAAGAAATTATTAAAAATTTGCTTCCAAAGAATATGAAATGTTTCTTTTTTATAATAAAAATCCCAATGGCACAAGTCCAATTGGACGGCTTATTTCAGTAAAATTTTTGCATCAGATTCAAAAAAAAATTTATATTTTCTCAAATAAATGTTTTCATGTACGTTTTAAAAAAAGTGTCTCATACAAAAGTTGTAGAACGTGTTAAGTTCTAAAAAAAATGTCAGTAACTTTTTTGCAAACAAAAGAAATACATTTTTTTTTCAATTTTGACAGGCCGCCATTTTGTTTCTACTGGGCCGATTTGGCCCGTTAATGAACTCGTCCAAAATTTTGGCCGAACGAATTTTTGTAGCGAGTTTGGTTTCGATCCGTCAAAAAATGCGCCCTCTATCGTGCTTACAAATTTACTCTCTACAATAGTCCTATTTAATTGTGAAATAAGCCTAAAAAGAATTGAACATACAAAATTCATCAAACGCCAGCTCATATTATAATTTGAAATAAAACATAGAATACACATGGAAAAAAAATATTTCAAGAATCTAACTCAACAGCAAATATGTGAAACCACTACGATGTAGGTACTAACTTATAATTTAGCCTGTTCAAGCGTGCGAGTGGTTATTGCCGGCGGTAATGTCAACAAATGTCAAAATACGTCACGGTTAATACTGGTCGCTTTGATATAGCGGTATTTACCAATGTACGGTCTAGAGGTTTGTTTAGTTAAATTTTCGAAGTTTTGATTTGTTTTTCAGTGTTCATTATCGTTTTCCCATTTCGAAGCTTAAGAACTTCAGTTTTAATGAATATGCCATAAACAAATGTAAAATATCACATCTGTCAACCGCTATAACTCTGCTCCCGACAGAGTTACACGTGGTTTTAACCGTGACGCAATTTGACATCAAACGATGACGTGACGGTTAATACCAATCCTCGCTAGGACGATACGGTATTTACTTTTTTGATATTAACCAACCCTCACTTGGACAGGCTAATTGTTACTAATAGGAAGAGACTTTTCTTATGTACGATGTCGTTAAAATACACAAAATTTGGAACAGAAACAAGTTTTTTAATTTCGAATCATTAGTATGATGAAATTAAAATACCATAGTCCGATGGAAATCGTAACAGCCGATCGGCTTGTTACAAGACGATATATTGATTTAATATTATATTAATATAACTTCAACTAACAATCGTTAAAATGTATTTAATAATTTTATAATTATTAAATACATCTTAAACATAACACCTGGCAATTAACACTATCTTATATCTCGTTTTATTAACAAGAATTCATACTAGGGTGAAACGTGGACTCTTCCAAACTGTCTGTTTCACTGAAATCCTCATCCTCACTCTCTAGATCGTTAAAGCCTTCCCAAAACTCAGCAATCTCTTTTTCGGTAAGTGGTTTGTTCCTATCTGCCATAATATGGAATCTGAAAAAAAGTTATTGTCACACACTATTCATTCTCTGAGTGCATACTGTAGCCTAACGGCAACAAAATAAAAAGAAAACGCATGGTGCACAAAAAATAATAAAATTTATGCACTTTCAAATAAAGTTTCAAACACAAAAATGAGTTTATAAAATAATATTTTATCTTATTGTGAACGTTTTGACAACTGAAGCAAAAAACTATTTTTATGCTCTAAACGCACAATGTTCCCAAAAAGCAACAAAGCAAAAATCGTGTTTTTTTTTGGAAATAAAAGCCAAAATGTACGTTTTTTTCAAACACACATATATTTTACTTACCTCCACAAGTAGTACAATATTTTTTTTAACACAAAAAACGAAGCATAATATTTTGGTCATAGAACATCCAGTGTATTCACTGACAGCGATTTAAATAATAATGCGTTGCAGCTAAAGTATCGCCACCTGCAAAGAAAATTCGACACTTTTTATTTATCCAGTACATTCCCTAGGGGAAACAACATGCAGCGACTCGTTTTTGTGAAATTTGTAGTTGTCCTGAATTAAATTATATGTATGTTGCCTAACGGCAACACAATGCATTTAAGGGTTAAAAAAAATTCAAACATTTTGCGGTCAAGTCCAAAAAATTGTAAATTTTGGTATACTGTGAATGTATGGAAAAAATTATGCATTTCCATGTATTCTAATACGAGGAATCCATTTTTTGTTCAGTTTTATGAAATTTTTGTTATTAAAGAAATTCAAGTAAAATATTGGAAAAAAAATGTTGGGCTGAAAACCAATAGCCTCGTTACACACGGTGAAGTCGTGTGATGGGTACATCAACTGGTTTGTTGTTGGCATAGTCTATCTTCTGAATCGATTTATGTGACAACCAATTTCCTGTCGCTTGATCTAATAATGTTCAATCCATTTTCCATTCTTTTTGCTAAGTTTTAGCAATTTTTGTTATCAAACGCCCATAATGTTGTTTATAGAAGAATTCAACTCACTGTATTGTCATTATCAACCCAAAGAAAACATCTTTTCGTTCTGGATTAAGGAGACTAATAAATTTTGGCTAATTCTCCCCTATTTTCCCCCTTGTAGTTGGCAATTTAATTCGAATCTCATCAGTTCATAAATTCACAACTGTAAACTGCCGATATTCTATCTCATTCATAACGATAACGTTACGACGTGCGTCTTTTGCTAGATCTTTGAGATTCTCTGAAGTGTACGCAATGTTGGGAATACAAAACCAAGTAACTAACTGTTATTAAGGGATGAATCATTGATAAATGGCGGCGTAAACGGTTTTAAAGGGCACAACGGGAACTTTATGTGAAGAGGTTTTTCTAAATCGAACAAAAATTAGTAGGATGATGCTTTTTGGATTTATGATTTGATTCAATTAACAATACTAGAGACATATTCCCAAAATTTAGAACTTTAGGAAAAGAAAGTTATTTTCTACATTTAGAAGCAACTTTGAGAATCTGTGAAAACCAGAGTGAAAATGATTGAAATCAAACCAAAACTAATGAACTGAAGTGAATAATTTTGTTGTCAAACTCAAAATTTGTAAGTTCTTTCTTAGCTTTAGAAGGTAAATAAATGTGAAAAAGAACGAATTCCAGTGACACATGAAATTTAGAACTTGAAACTGAATATAATTTAAAAGTTATTTCCAAAATTTAGAAGCAACTTAGTGAATCGGTGAGAAACCTGATTGAAATTGATTAGAACAAGAAAAAACTACAAAATTCATCTAGAAGTTCTTGAAAATTATTGAATTGAAACAAGTCAACTCCGTTGTACTGGCTTTAGTGTGCTGAATATCAATAGGGTTCATCTTTAAGACGCCCTGAATAATATCCAATCATAAAATTGGCCACTTGTATGTACTCCGGAGGCTGTATCGTGCTAACAAACTGAAATTTCTCCAAAAATTACAAAAATGTCGTACTTAAAATACTATAGCACCTGTTGTTCTAACTCCGGTGAGCTGAAAATCAATAAGGTTCATCCGTGAGATGTCCTGAATAATATTCAATCATAAAATTGGTGACTTGTTAGACTCCGGAGGCTATATCGTGTTAACAAACTGAAATTTCTCCAAAAATTACAAAAATGTCGTACTTAAAGTACTATATACTATACCACCTGTTGTTCTAACTGCGGTGAGCTGAAAATCAATAAGGTTCATCCGTGAGATGTCCTGAATAATATTCAATCATAAAATTGGTGACTTGTTGGACTCCGGAGGCTGTATCGTGCTAACAAACTGAAATTTCTCAAAAAATGACAAAAATGTCGTACTCAAGTACCATGGCACCCGTTGTACTGGCTCTGGTAAGCTGAAAATCAATAGGGTCCATCTGTGAGATGTCTTGAATAACATTCAGTCATAAAATTGGTGACTTGTTGCACTCCGGAAGCTATATCGTGCTAACAAGACATGTAACGAAAAGTTGCCGACGACAACGACGACATACACACAGTATTTTTGTTCTAAAAACCGTTTTTTCGGGTTGTTCTTGATGAAAAACGTAAAAATAACTCGAAAAAAATTCACAATTCCAACTTTTTTGGGGCAAACCAATACTTTTCTTGCATATTAGACAGGTTGGGCGGAAAAGTAAAATTAAGTAGATAGTAATAATTATAATTGTAAAGAAAAAGAATTTTCTGATTGTAAATCTTTTGACGAAAGACGTAGAGTTTTAAAAGTATCTAACGCAAAAGAAAAAAATTTAGAAGACCCTGCAGTTAGAAAAGTTAGAGATAAGGATTTAAACAAAGCGGTTAGTAGTAGAAAAAATTCAAGTATTAGTACCAGATCAGGAAGATCTATAAAAACTCCAGCTCGACTGGCGCATTAGGCAGTTACAATGAGCGAAATAGATTGATTAAATTTTGAGCAAACCAGTGAAAGTAAGCACAAACGTATTTTCTTGATCATTTTTTTATTACAAAACTATTACCATTATTATTGTACATTACATAATTTTGTAAAATCTAAGCGAGGGGGAGTGCGCTAACGCAACCAACAATACACTTTATGAGTATTAATAAATTTCTGGAGCAACTAACTGCGTCAGTTCGAGGTGAAGACTAAATCATTTTGGAGAGGAACCAGTTTCCCTCTCTCTACTACTGACCGTAAAAAATGTAACTTATTGTAATGGCTGTGTATATAACTGTGATATTGTAATTAAGTGCAAATAAAATAATGATTGAAACAATATTTATTTAAACCAAGTCTTGACTCAGAACACACAAAAACTGGAAATGAAAAAGATACCATATCGACAAGCTATGGTGTCCCTATTATAGCTAGCAACTACCACAAGACCTGACATATCTTTTCCCGTCAGCGTAATTCAATAATGATCCAGGAACAGCACATTGGTGTGCGGTGAAACGACTGTTAAGATATTTAAAAGCAACTCAAGATTTCAATCTAACATTCCTTAAGTTTGGAAAATCATTGCATGGATATGTTGATGCAGATTGGAAAGGAGATCTGAATGACAGGCGATCTTAATTTTTATTTTGTCCGATTCTCCAATTAGTTGGAAGGCAATAAACCAAAATTGTGTCTCTCTATCGAGCACTAAAGCTGAATATGTGGCTTTGTGGAAAGCAACCTCCGAATTTTTCTTTTATATTTCTCCTAAATTTTGGTAATAACTTTCTATTTTTTTTAATTAGAAACCAAAATTTAGTTGATATAGTACTTGAAATACCAAACTTTTGTCATTTTTGGAATATTTTCAGTTTGTTAGCACGATACAGCCTCCAGAGTGTATACAAGTGACCAATTTTATGATTGAGTACTGTTCAGGGCGTCTAATAGATGAACCCTATTGCTTTTTAGCTCACAAGAGCTAGTACAACGGGTAACTTCGGGTTGTTAACACGATACAGCCTCCGGAGTGTATACATGTGACCAGTTTTATAATTGGATATTTTTCAAGGTGTCTCACAGATCTACCCTATTGATTTTGAGCTGACTAGAGCGAGTACAGCGGGTCCTATAAATCCAGATATACTACATTTTTGGTTATTTTTGGTGAAATTTCGGTTTGTTAGTTCGATTCATCGCTCGAGGTGTATACAAGTGACAATTTCATGATAGAATATTGTTCAGGGCATCTCACAGATGCGGAAAAGTTAGTTTTAATCTTTAAAACCGTTTATTTTTCACTATTTTTACAATTTGAAAAACTAGCACTATCATCGTTGATTACATTAGAATAAATATAAGAATGACAATTTTTATCTTTATTTACCCTATCTAAGGTTTCGTTAATAGCACTAGTAGTACACGATGGAATAGGTTCGTTTTGAAGTTCCACACTCGTCTCTTCAAAGGTTCTCTCGCCGTTCACCTTGCTTCCAACTGCTCCGGATACCTATACGCATACTTTCGTTTGCTTGTCTCTTACAAGTTGTTCCTGATAGATTTCGACAAATATAAGTTGTTTTTCCGGCCCTCTTTTCCCCCATAGCCTTTTCTCATGCCTTTTTCCGACTTTGTAGCTTCTGTAATAAATGCGAATATTAAAAAGGGAAAATTAAATCAGTAACTTTCATAACACATGGTAAAATATATGTTTTATTTCAAATATAAAAAAAGTAGAACTCGACATACTTTTTGTTTAACAAAAATGAGAGAGGACCATAGCATTTGCAACAATGTAATAACGAAACTAGGTTAAATATAAACTATTGTTGTTTACACAAACGGTTAGTGAAAATAAATAGAGGCCATTCTAAAACAAAATATGCAACCTTTGCAAATCAGCAGAAAATCCCGAAAAATTTGGGGGATTGAAAAAAAGTGAGTTCAGAGCAGACATAACACAGAGTCGGGCGAAAAACGCGAAGGGAAAAAGTACTTCCCTGTCACGGTGACGGGTGTCAGTTCATTTGGAGTGTTCGCGGGTATATCGGGAGAATTTCTCTCCGTTGTGTCAGGGCGTCAAAGCGATACTCAGATATCCTTGACAGTGAAAACTGTCCCCCTGGAACAACACAGAGTAAACTCTTCCCTGCCGTTAACCAACATATCCCGACACCGTGTGTTAGAAATTTAGCGTCTCCGCCGTTCTAGATAATTATCGCGAGATCACTATATCGAAATCAGTCAGCAACCAGAGACGGGAGAAAGGAAGTTTCCACGCCGTAAGTTTTTGAACAAGTCTAATATCAATTGGGAAATTTAATTTTCTGTGTGTGCGCTGCTCTAACTTTGATATAGATATAAAGATGTTTATATAGATAGAATATATAATTTTTTTGATTTTGTTGTTGGATAATTTTCTATTCACTAGCCCAGGAAAACGGGACAGGGAAAGTGCGAACCGGAGGAAATGATTTCATAGGTTCAGTTAAATATGTAGGTCCTGGCTCATATTTTGTGCACCGATCATTTATATATATTTATTATGGGTGATATTATAGTAAGATTTTACACACGATTAGTAGGAACGTTTTTTGTATATGTAATTTAACAGGATTTAGATGAGTTTTTTTTGTCACACAGTTCTCGCCCCCCCTCGTAGACAGATGGTAGGTAAAATTTGAAGCGAGGCCAGTTGTAATTTATATCGGTTACCGGGAGCGTATGATTATGTCTCCGTAAACAGGTTAGAGTTAAATTTTCACAGCAATTAAGTAATTTTCCTGTAGACACGGTCATATCATTTAATCCTCGTTTTGTTAACACAAAGAATTTATTTTTATCCGCGCGGAAGCATAAATTGCAACACTGAATTTTGTTAGTACGTACAGAAACTGTTTATCGCTAAGATTATCAAATCAGCAGAATTTATTTCTTGTTTTCATTTTATTTAAATATAGTACAATGACATTCGACACATAGAAATTAGCACCGGTAGACTAGTACTATTGTAAAGTAGACACTTATTCTTGCATCGAGGTTGGTCACTAACGTAATAGACGTTATACGCTTCAGCGAAAACTCGTGAGAGACGGAATCACAGGGTCCATTCAAATGTTGAAAAGTTATGTATATAAGTGTATAGCGTTTGTCATATGTATATAGTGAAATATATGTATTTTTTTATCAGTAGTTGGTACCGAAATTTTTTCAGTTCCCTACCTCGACCTTCCCCTCTGGAGTGATCAGAGACAATCTGCGTCCTGCAATTTAGCAAAAACATTTTCCAAATTTGACAAAAGTTTTTCATGATCCTTTCCTGTCACCAAAATATCCTCTAAAACATTTACTACCCCTGACATTTCCTGAAATAAGCTTTATATAGATTTTTGAAAAATACTAGTTGCTGTTTTTATGCCAAAAGGTAAACGTAAAACTCTATATAATCCTTTGCTAGTGTTCCACGTAAAAATTTCACTAGTCTTTCGGGTTGTTATCACGATACAGCCTCCGAAGTGTATGCAAGTGACAATTTTATGATAGAATATTGTTCAGGGCCTGTTACATATGCGGAAAAGTTAGTTTTAATCTTTAAAACCGTTTATTTTGTACATATATTATTAGTATTAGTTTTAAAATCTTTTAGTTGATTGTTACCTATATGTTTATATTTTTTTAGACGACGCCATCTAAGAGTTGCTCGTTCTATATTCATTTACATACCGAAAGTTGCGTTTTGATTGTTCCATGTAGTGAAACTGACAGTTCCGTACTGCAAAACACTTTCGGGACGCTCTGGAGTAGACAACTTTAACTTCCTTAAATGTGACTCTAGCCACTTCAATGTTGACAGTTGACATCTAGTAGAGATATACATATTCCATCTGCATCCAATCCAATAAATATTAATAATTGTCCTGAAGGTACAATCAACATTACTTTTTGTAAATAATTAATAAATTAATATTGACATTGCAAATATCATTAAGTACATTATATTGTTCAATAAATAAAATGTTTATAATTCTCTATTATTTATTTTCTTTCCTCAGTGTAATTGAAAAAGTTTTGGATCTTATGTGTCGTCTAAAAAATGTTGTGTACACCGCGGCTGAAATATTACTTTGTTGGACTCGTATGTTGCTCGCCTCGCTTCGCTCGTCTCGCAATTGTCAGACTCCTCCAACAAAGTAGCACTTTCAGTCTTTGGCATACAAATAACTATTAAAATTATGCTTTACATTACATCAAATGTTAAAAAAGACGTGTGGCACTCTGAGACTGCCGCGGTAAAGCTATTGCATAGAGTTTTGCACTTTGACGTTCACAATTTCTTTTTCTTTTTAGCTCTTTTTTTAGCTCTTTATGCTTTTCTTCTCTATAAAAAGAAAATATCTAGGTATATATAATAGGTATAAATAATTAGGTATTAATAGTGTAATTACACACCAAAACAATTATTCTTTCAAAAAATTTGAACAAAAATAACGATATCAAGAGTTTGATAATCGAATTTCGCGCGATGTACATTTATATACAGTGCTATTCAAAAGTCCCCTCCCCCCTCGTATCTTTTGAACGGCTACACTTACATTAATAAAATTTGGAGGGTGAAAATAAAGTGTTGTAAACTTCTCTACGAATGGTAACAGGTGACGTAATAGTAATAGATGACGTCACAGTGCCACTCTGGCCAATAATTTTAAATAGGACCGTATGGCAAGTGATATCTCGTTTGGAAGGCATTGACATTGGCTACATAGCCATATTAATTTTGTTTGGGTTTAAATTAATTTTGACGGATAAATTAAATAAATACCAAAATTATTGAAATTATTTTTTTAAATTTAATTAATCAAATATCAACAATGGATTCTTATAGCAAGTGTTCGAAATGTGCTCCGTCTACTTCCTGACAGTAATACATCCTATTAGTAAACTCTTGTCGTACTCGTTCTGAAGTGTCAGCTGAAATAGCATTGCATTCTTCAGTAATTCTTTCTTTCAAAACGCCAATGCTATCTGGTGCCGTAGTATAAACCTTGGATTTCAAGTACCCCCATAGAAAAAAATCTAATGGTGTCAGATCTGGTGACCGAGGTGGGCATTCTATAGGACCTCGCCGGCCGATCCATCTACCTCGATATTCTTCATCCAGGTAACGTCTTACTGCACCATAATAATGTGCAGGAGCACCATCTTTTTGAAATGTTATTTCCAGATGACCGAATTCATCTTGATTATCTTCCGGAATTTCAAGAATTAACGGCTCAATTGCATTTTGTAACATCTCCAGATACACTTCACCGCTTAAATTTAAATTTAGGCAAACAAGACCAACTATGCGGTTTCCCAAAATACCTGCCCAAACATTGACTTTATCTGGAAATTGGGTATGATGTTCACGAAAGGTGTGAGGATTTGTGTCACTCCAATACCTTACATTTTGTGTATTCACATTTCCATTGAGGCAAAAAGTACTTTCGTCACTAAAACAAATTGTTTTTGTGTAATGTGGTTTTTGACTAATTTTATTTGTCATACATTCACAGAATTCGAGTCTTCTGTCGGGGTCGTCATCCGAAAGGTGGTGCCCATTTTTAACTTGTATGGATGAAATTTATTTTTAGCCAACACTTTCTGTACTGCACTTTTACTTACTTCACAGATAGATGCAACTTTAGTTGAAGAGGAAGTAGGGTTTACTACCATTTCAGCAACTATATCAATTTTTTGATCATCACTAAATGTTGGTCGACCACATCGTTTGGCATCTTGAACACTACCTGTTGCTTCAAACTTGTGAAGAAGCTCCCTCAAATAAGTCCTCGTGATATGGCGATCTGGGTATATCTCAATAAATAAACGTTCCGCTTGATGGAGATTATTTCTAGATTCACCAATTATTAAGATAGCTGCTACTTTGTCGGCTTGAGTACGTACCATTTTGCCTATTTAAACTCTTAAACGTCTCGTTAAACAATAATAAAATTAAATATTTAAGCTATTTAGAAAAACTTTGCCAAGCAACAAATACTGTTAAATTAAAAACGTCAATTTTTTTGACAACTAACCAGAGGCGGACTGAAAAATCTTCAATATTTAAATGTGAAATAATAATTTTGGTATTTATTTTATTTATCCGTCAAAATTAATTTAAACCCAAACAAAATTAAGATGGCTATGTAGCCAATGGCCTTTCAAACGAGATATCACTTGCCATAAGGTCCTATTTAAAATTATTGGCCAGAGTGGCACTGTGACGTCATCTATTACTATTACCTGTTACCATTCGTAGAGAAGTTTACAACACTTTATTTTCACCCTCCAAATTTTATTAATGTGTAATGATATAAATTCATTACTATAAATATCGATCCAAGTAACCAGTTAATGCAGCGATGACGAGGTACCCCACCAGAACAACAAAGTCCCCACGCCAAGATGCGCAAGAAGAATCGACAGTGGAAAGGAAGGAGACTTCCACCACCACCGCTAAAATGTATATAAAAATGCAAGCCAACAGACAAGACGATAACTTGGTTCACGGACTCCAGCTCCTACAAGTTCAGCCGCCTCCAGTGCGAAGCGTAGGTCGAAGGTACTGACTTTGACCTTATACGCTTTACACATTTCACCGTGGAGTGTTGTACTAAGTCGAAGTATTGATTCGACTTTCATACATCACTCACTCGAACGGCCGTTGGTTTCTGGTATTGACGGAAACGAAAACGATTGTTCAAGCTGTTAGAATAATTTCGGTGCGGTATTGACGCATCGAAAACTCTACAGTATCTCTATAGGGTTTGCTAACGTTGAGATGGGTATTGACCATCTGTAAACGATCGCGCTAAATGTTAGTATAATTCTGGTGTGGTACTGACGCGCCGGAATAACTACATCCCTATACCACCGAGAGAGTCGTTAAGTTGGGAATTGACTAATTATAAACGATATACTCACACCTGGAGACAATAACCGAAAGAGTATTGATCTATCGGTTGTTCTCAACTTTGGCTGTCTGAACAATTCGTAGGACCGAGAGAATCCCGTATACCACAGTGGAAATTTCGAGTCGTTATACCAACCTGCCTACAGCCCGTCAGTACACATCGGTCGACGGAGGCGTACGGATCGTCGGAACGGGATTTTCAATATAATTACGCACCACAGTAGTATATATAGAATATTGTAGTTTAGTTTAATTTTATCTTTGTAAATAATATTTCTTTATAGCAATAAATCAATTAATTTAATCGAACTCTGTCTCCTTTGGGCTTACCTGGGCAATACGCATTACAAATGTAAGTGTAGCCGTTCAAAAGATACGAGGGGGGAGGGGACTTTTGAATAGCACTGTAGATATAATATCATATATACTTTCTCTGCGCGGTATTAATGTGTATTACCTATACATAAAAAGTGGGTGTGTGTGTGTGTGTGTGTGTGTGTGTGTGTGTGTGTATATAAAAAGGGCTACTTTTAATATCGCTCATTTTAATATTAAAAATTTTGGTTTTCTTCATAGCAGTATTATATATAAATTAACAAAACAAAAAATAATACTGCATTTGTGATAATAATAATAAAACGTATGTATATAGAGTACTCACTCATTTTCTTCCACTATTTTTTCGTGATTTTCTTCATTAATAAATGCACTTTGTTTATTCATATTTAAAGCACTTTGTACACAAATTATACGAGCACAGATATTCACTGTTGTACATAGATGATAAATACCAATACACCTATGGCAAAACTAAAAAGTATCACCGCTGTGCCGGTCGGAGTGGGGGGTGTTAGGTTATTTTCGTTACGGAATTTCTGGATTCGGTCTCCACGCTGAAGGCCTGCGATAGAAGCTATGCAATAGTTCAATAAGTTCAAGCAGCGCGCCTGCACTTGATAGCGATGTTACATTATCCTATAAATTAGTTTTCGTGTCATATCCTCAATATCCGTAAATTATTAAAATAGCAGGAGGGAAATTATAGTAGTTAAACCATCAGCCCCCCATTTATTTTAAATTACGAAAGTTGAGGTTAGAAACATATATGGTAAAATAATCATGATTACTTCATATCGGAATTTTATTGTCACAATATTTAGTTGTATTATAGTATATATAGGATGTCTTACTAAAGTGGCCAACTTGTTTCTTATTCGAAATAATATGCTACAAATTTTTTGGTTAGTTCAAGTTTTCCTTCTCAGCCGCTGTAGTTACACCCCTGATCATACGTGAAGGGATGGTTAAGGGCTATAATAAGGCGGCGTATAAGATGAAGGCAACCCTTTGCTATTCAGTTTTAAGGGCGCAGATTTATTTCTCAATGGGATAGATAAGATGATATTTACAATGAATCACAGGAATATGGAATGCGTCTAAAAACAATACTGTATGCAGCCATTATGAGATTATATATAATTATAGAATCTTGAGAATAGTCAACGGATAACGGGCTGTATGTATTTTGTTTTCTGCAGATGAAACACTTGATATGTATATAAATTTGTAGTATCGTTTTTTCTTATGAAATAATACATTCTCGCCAATGAATAATCATTAGAATAGTATATTGTACAATGAGCATGAAATGACATACATTTCCCACGAGTAGGTATATGGAATTTTGTAGTACGAGCGTAGCTTTTTCTACGACCATCATAAATCATAAACAAAACTGTAATATTTTTCATAACAATTTTTATCATAAACTTTCCTGCCGTTATTGTTTAGAGTTTTTTCTCTGAAATTATTAAGTCGGGTTCTTAACCCGTTGAACGAACCATATAATTTTTTCTTTTTGTACATGTACCTACTTACGTCGTGAAATAACGTTCCAAATTTTCAAATTAAGACTCTCGGGAATAAAAATACTTTATGCAGAAAAAATCTGTATAATTCATCTGCGGAAAAATTTATCAATTATCGTGTCTCTTTAAAGAAGTTATATCACCTCCTGCACCTAAGGTCTGTTTTAGACTACACAATTTCTTGTACAAGATTTGGTTCAATTTCTTGAACGGTAGTATCATACAGCAAATTGTTTGATAAACGAAGATTGAACCGATAATTGTGGCGGAAAATAGAACATGTTCTATTTCTACACAATTTCTAGGCCAAGGTCATGGGCAGTTGGGATATATCATAATGTCCTGTAACCTAACATAGTTGATTGTTTACAGTTCACGTTTATCAACGTTTATGTGTTAGCTTCATTTATAACAATAAATTAATCACAAATAATCGATAATTCACACACCAGACGCATACAACCAAAGTCCAAAAATTTTAGGTTGTTTAATTTTTGACATTTCACTAGGAGCATAGAACATTACATTAGGCCTTTAACATAGACGATTCTGATTTTATCGTGAGAAAAACGTTGTACTGCGCAGAATCACGAACTATTTCTTGAACAATATATTGTACAGTATAATACAGAATAAATTTACTGCCAAACTATTTGTGGTTCTAAATCTTGTACAAGAAATTGAACCAAATCTTGTACAACAAATTGTGTAGTCTAAAACAGCTTTAATAACAGGATATTGACCGATCAATGTCAAATCATCCTCACTATCGCTACCCATTTTCAATTATTAATTTTTTTTTATAAATGAATTTTGTAAACACTGATGTGAAATGTCAAATTATTAGACAGACGTTAACAAACATAACTCTATAGTTTATTTACGATAAAAAGACGATGATATCATTTTTAGTTACTTTCCTGCTTATCAGAATAAATAATTAATTTACCAACCGTGAATACAATTTATCCTCCAGGGCAATTTACAGCTAACGGGTTGGCAAAACTTCAAGACGTTGTCAAATCAACTGGTAAAATTCCCCAGTTTGTTTTGACGTTTATTGACATTCGATCATCGTCTAATATTTAGTTTTTTTGGTGCTTTTAAATCCATTGCTTCTTTATGATTAAAAAAAACAGTTATTTTCATAATCAATTATTTAGGCAAATCTGCAGTGTGTGGTTAATAAAATACCGAAGCAGCTGAACAGAAAATGTCAACAGATGGTAACATCTTTGTTGAGCTATTTTGAACGAGAATGCCGAAATGGGGGCCCGCTTCTCGCGCTTACTGCTGTAAGATACGTAAGTAATAGTATTCGCTATTTGTATTCATCATTATTAATATTATTGTTACATATTTAAATGTAAATGATTAAATGTTTTTAATGTTAGGTTAGGTTAATTAAACTTGATAATATATTATTCTTTCATAAATTGAAGTAATTATATTGCAGAGAGTTGCAGAAGCTTTACAACTTAGCGTTACCACTGTTAACCGTATTGACGCCAAGCATAATAGAGGCGAACAGCCTAAAAGCCCACCTAAAAAGAGACAACGCATAAAACCTACTGTTGAAATTGATAACTTTGATCAAAATGCTTTCCGGAATGTTATATACGAAATGTATGGAAACAGTGAGTATATTGAATTTACTGTTTTAGTTTATTCACAATTAACTAACACAATATTTTTTCAGAGGAACACATAACCTTGAAAACTTTAAAAGACAAACTCCAGGAGCGTGAACTCTTTAATAGTTGTTTAACATCACTCTGGAAGATAGTGAAAAATATTAGATTCAAATAGCAAAAAGATGATACTCGTCGTGGTTTAATGGAGTTGCCACATATTGCATTAAAACGTGTACATTTTCTACATGAATATGTCAAGATAAAAAGGGAAGGTTTATATCAATTTGTGTTTTTGGATGAGACCTGGATATTTAAAGACGGTACTGTTGGACGTTCTTGGCAAGATTCTAATCATAGAAGCGTGAAAAAAACTAAAATTGGTGGTCCAAGGTAATTGAATAATAAAATTTAGCAATTAATTTATGATGTACTAATTTAAGACCTTTTCAAATATTTACTAGTCACACTATTTTATTTAAATCTATATAATTATTAATAGTTGTTTTGAGCTATGCAGTCTATCTAGGAAACCTAGTAGTAATTTGTTATTTCCTTATTGTAGGTATATAGTATTGCATGCTGGTTCCTCTTCTGGATTTATTCCTGGAGCAGGGCTGGTTTTTTCTTACAAAAAACAAGATGGTGATTACCACGGTGAAATGAACCGAGAAAATTTTTTGCATTGGTTTGTATACCAGCTTTTAGTGAACTTGGAAGAACCTGCCACAATTGTAATGGATAATGCAAGTTATCACAGTACAGTGATCAATAAAGTACCAACAACAGCTACCAAAAAGGCTGATATACAGAACTGGTTGATACAAAATGATATTCCTTTTGAAAATACTTTCCTCAAAACCCAATTATTGAATTTAGTACAACGGTAAGTTGATATAAACATTTTTCAATATATTATGATAATACTTAGATAACTTATTTTGGTTAAATATATGCATTTTTGTAGGAATAAACCACCAACAGTATATGAAGCTGACATATTATCTGAAAAATATGGTAACAAAGTGCTTCGACTTCCCCCTTACCACTGTATGTTCAACCCAATTGAACGTATTTGGGGCATAGTTAAAAAATTTTTTTGATAATAGATGGAAATGTTCATGATAAGTATAGTTTCCAGGAAAGCCAGAAAAACATAGAAAAGACAGAGACCAATAATCCTAAAAGAAAAGTAAACGTAAGATCACCGGAGGCAGGAGTAAGCGAGGAGAAAATAACCAAAATGCTTAGAAGAGAAGAAAAAAACTAGAAGAAGAGGAACAACTGGACGAAAAGGGCAATGAAGAGGAACAGAAACATAGAGAACAGAAGGAAGGTAAGATTAGTTTTAGAATTAGAAGTAACTTTAAGATTAGTAATAGTAAATTAATGATAACAAATAGTAATAAAGGGATAAATGTAGATAATAGGATTAGGATAGATAAAGGAAATCATAAAAAAGAAGATAATATAAGTACAGATGAAAAAGGTAGGGAGATATATAATAATAATTGTAAATATATGTTTGAAAAAAGGGTACAAGACAAAGGTAGGGAAAACACTAATGATAAAACAGGCGATAAAAAAAGTAAATATAGATCAAAAAGGGAAAAGAAAAAAAAGTACGCAGGACTAAAGAAATTAAAATTAGTACTTGGAACGTGAGGACAATGCTAGAACCAGGAAAGATGGAGGAAATTGCATGGGAATTGGAAAAATATGATATTGATGTGGCAGCGCTACAGGAAATAAGACGGAGGGGGAAAGGAAGTATTGAAAAAAAGAAATATCAATTATTTTACTCGGGAAGAGGACAATATGGAGTAGCATTTATAGTGAGAAAAAAACTAAAAGGAAATGTAATGGAGTTTAGGCCAGTCGATGAGAGAATGTCCTATATAAGAGTTGAGGCGAGAACCTTCAATCTGTCAATAATAAATGTTTATGCACCCACAGAGGTGGCAGAAGATGACGAAAAGGAGGTTTTCTATGAAAAGGTAGAAGACGAAATATCAAAAATACCAAACAAGACACGATAATATTATTGGGTGACCTGAACGCGCAAATTGGAAAAGAAGAATATTACAGACAGATAAGCGGTATACAGACATTACATGAAAAAACAAACAATAATGGACACAGAATTTGTAATCTGGCAGTAGAAATGAACATGATTATCTGCAGTACGATGTTCCAACACACCAAATGGCATAAAGTTACGTGGAGATCACCTGATTGCAAAACATATACACAAATTGATCACATATTGATAACAAAAAGAAAACGGTCGTCAATGAAAGATGTCAGAACATATAGAGGGGCGTGTGCTGATACGGATCATTACATGGTTGCAGGCACTATGCTACAAAAGATAAAGATTAAAAATAAAAATAAAATATGCAACAAAAAATGGGACATAAGAAAACTAGAACAGACAGAAACACAAAACGAGTACAGACATAGTATAGAACAACAATTTATTAATGAGGCAGAAGAAATTGGTGGAATTCAAGCAGGATGGAAAAAAATAGAAAAATGTATAAATACAGCTGCAAACAAAAAAATAGGAACGGTGGTGAACAGAGAACAGAAAGAATGGCTTGATGAAAGATGCAAAGAAATGATTGAAATGAAAAAAGAAGCATGGGTAAAATGGATAAGGACGAACGGAAATGAAGAAATAGAAACTTATGAAAAACTAAGAAAAGAAACAAAGAAAATAATAAAACAAGCTAAGAGGAAAACAATTGAAAACAGAATTAGTGAATTAGAAAGGGCAAGTTATGCAAGGAACACAAAAGCTTTTTATCAAAAAATAAATGCACAGACCCGAACATATAAAAACAAAGCAACAGGAATAAACAACAAAGAGGGAATATTAGTAAATGAAGATACGGAATATAAAGAGACATGGATGGAATACTTTAGGGAATTACTAACAGAAACAGAAATAAGAGAGGAGTTTGATATAGAAGCAAAGCACAAACAAGATGGAATCGAGAGGAGCCCAACGAAGGAGTAGGAACGGAAAAGCTCCAGGAAGCGACGGAATAAACATGGAACTTATCAAATACGGAGGGACTAAACTGTTAGAAAAATTATACCAATTGATATATAAAATATGGGAAGAAGAAGAGATGCCAGAGGAATGGAAAGTGGGACAGATAGTAACAATACACAAGAAGGGAGACCAACAAGTTTGTGAAAACTTCAGAGGAATTACGCTACTGAATGCAGCATTTAAGAAAACAACAACAATTATAAAAGAAGTCTGCATGACGCAGGTTACAGAGGTGGAGAATATCAGTACGGATTTACAAAGGGAAAGTCAACTACAGATACGATACATCTACTGAAACAAATTTTGGAAAAATCCAACGAATATAGCATAGACATTGAGATACTATTCATTGACTTCCAAAGAGCATTGACTCAATAAAATGGAATCAATTATTGAAAGCACTGAATGAGATGGGAGTGAAAAATAAACTGATAAGATTAATAAAAATGACACTAGACCAAAGCGTAGCAGAAGTAATAACACAAAGAGGGAAAACACAGAAGTTTACATATAATAAAGGAGTTAAACAAGGAGACTCTCTGTCGGCAACACTATTCAATTTGGCACTAGAATATACGATGAAAAAAATATGTAAAGGAAATTTAAGGACCAGAGGAGGACAAATAATAGCATATGCCGACGACGTAGCACTAGTGACTAAAAACAGAATGGTAATGGAAGAAATGTTGGAGGAGATAATAAGGGAGGGAAAGAAAATTGGACTGGTGATAAATACACATAAAACCAAATTATTAAGACTCAAAAAGAATTGTGAGTACAAAAATGTGAAAATTGGAAGATATGAATTTGAAGAGGTGGACAGAGTTAAATATCTGGGAATAACAATAAGTGTTGATGGAGACAGAGAAACTGAGATAAAGGAAAGAATTGAAGCCACAAACAAAGCATTTCAGGCTAACAAAAAATTATTAAAAAATAAAATAATTAGCAAGCGCACGAAAATAAGAATATATAACACAATAATTAGACCAGTGATGATGTATGGGGCAGAAACATTAACTATGACTAAAAAACAACAAGAGGATATGAGAATACAGGAACGAAAAATACTAAGAACAATATTGGGGTCAAAAAAAATTGGTGAAGAATATAGAAGAAGAACAAATATGAAACTATATCAAGAGATACAAAAAGACATAGTAAGAAAAATTAAGGAACAAAGATTAAAATGGTTGGGACACATATGGAGAGCAGGTAAGAGAGCAATAATATACTCCATGATAGAGTGGAAGCCTTTAAGTAAGAGAAGAAAGGGAAGACCAAGGATAACTTGGCTGCAGGAGGTAGTAGGTGATCTCAAGACTATGGGAATTAGATACTGGGAAGAGAAAACGCAGGACAGAGAGCAATGGCAACAAATAGTAGAAAAAATATGAAAAAGTAAATGTGGTCTGATCCACCCTTAGAAAAGGATCTAGAAAGCTGGTAAGAGCGGCGCTACTCCCACGGGAGTGTTAAGCCACTATATATATATATATACATATATATATATATATATATATATATATATATATATATATAGAACCATATATCTTATATATTAAAGAACATCAGCTGTTTGAGAATATTTTGCTTAGTATTTAAAATGGATTGAAACTATGTAATTAAAAACACATTAAAAAAAACCACAATCATAAGTAAAAATGCATATAAAGTCATAATATATTAAATCATTTGTTTACAATAATTAAAAAAGCAACAATAAATATAAAGAAATTACCTTAATAATTGTCTAAATTTTGAAAACGCTTAACAAGTATAGTGGAGAACAATAAATCTGCCCAATATGGATGTTTATTTGTCATGAAGGAATCAGCTGTTTCATCTGAAATTAAACAAGTTTAGTTATCTAATTTAATATAAGTATTAGTTGAAACAGAATAATATAAATCATGTTCATATTTAGTATAAAGAATTAGATAAGTTTAGAAGATAAAATTATCAATGACATAAAGGTAATTTATATGTCACAATTTATATCAAATTTATGGAGTGAACAAATGATAAAATGATGATGGATTTAAGGAAATATTTGCTACTATAGAATTTAAATAGTATAAATAACCAAAGCAAAAGATATAGATATGTTATATAAAAGAATTTATGTCCATAAATATAAATATTATTTTCAAGTTGTCATAAATGTCAAAACAAAACTAGACATTGTCATATCGAAATATAACAATGAATTTCACTATCTGTAAAATACTTGTTGCATTGAAATTCGTTGAATAGTAAAAGAAAACAGATAATTTTCAAGTTAAATTCACAATCATATATGTTTTCAAAAACTTCATTAAGTGTTGCAATTGTGAATATAATTCGACAGCTCCAGAAAGAATGTGATTGGTGGAGAAATGACAGGACAAATTTTTATCAACTAAAATTAAACAAAACTTTATTGAAAATTAGTGAGCTTAGAAACAATAGACTATTTAATGATTAAAAAATTGACGAAAGGAAGCGTTCGTAGTTGTTTTTTTGGCGTCGAGATAGCGAGGAGGTGATGAAGAATTTTTCCAGAAATTTCAAGTAAAATCACAAATATCATGATGAAAGCTATAAATTCCTAATAAATATAAAACTTAGAACACTCACATGTGTTTGTATCCAGTTTTCCCCTGAGAATATCCAAAATTCTCAAGAAATTACGCAGCTTGAACTTCGGAAGGCGTATTCCTGTTTCCAGACGAGTAAATCCAGAATCCAGACTTCAGGTCAGTGCTTCTTTAAATATTATTGGCCAATAATAAGAATAATAACTCTCGAATATAAATTCAATGACTATTTCCATGTGTATAATAATTCTTGCGTCTATATGATCGATCTTTAAAAAAGAAAAAGACTTTATGTAGTTTATTCAATAGACAAAATTTCAATATTATTTAACCCTTTGATGGGCGCGAGGTAATCACTTGCTGTAGAGATTTGTTTTAAGGCGCAATAAACTTAAAACTGTATTTTTTTGCATACATATTTTTTGGTTTTTTGAAAAGGATAAAAACTAGGATTTTTTTATCCTGGGAACAGGGTTTCCCAGAGCCCACTCTATGTGTTCTTATACTGGGAAAACATCTTCCCAGAGTTCATACCGCTTCATTATTATACAACTTTATTATGTTTTTTAAGTGTCATAATACTGATAAAAATTTACAAAAATAGTTACTAAACATTTTGTTACATATTTTTTAAACACTTTTTATTTTCCGTGAAATTTGTTGAAACAAATGTCTAAACACAGAGGTACTTTACATCCAGAGCATAACACTTTTGTTCTTTTATCTTTAGCCACAGTGCTACAAAGCCTGCATCTTCTGTATGTGTTAATTTTTTGTGGAAAATGTGTTCCAACGCCGTTTAGCCTTACTTCATCTGGTACTAGACGTTTATTGCTAAGAAAAGGAGTAGGTTTGTATCTTCGCTTTTTCGATGAATATCCCCCTATTAGTTGTATCGCTAGGTTTATTCTAAATTTTAGTTGATCATTATTTGTATTAATAATTTTCATCA
The DNA here is from genome assembly GCA_963921935.1 of Galeruca laticollis. Taxonomy (NCBI): domain Eukaryota; kingdom Metazoa; phylum Arthropoda; class Insecta; order Coleoptera; family Chrysomelidae; genus Galeruca; species Galeruca laticollis. The sequence goes on from OY998180.1 coordinate 109,926,890, forward strand.
AAATAAAAGCATTTATAACTGCCATATCTAACAAATAATAAAAGATTCGAAACCACCACTTAGTACTTTTTCGACCAATTTCATAATTTTCTCTAAGCTGGTCATATCTGTCAACCCCTCCCATAGTTTTGTTATATTCAGCTACCACCCAAAGACACGAAACATTGATTTTTTCTCCTAATTTATTTTTCCTAAGAACATATGTTGTGTCCTTTGGAGAAAAACATGTCGATAAAAAGTGTACGGGATTATTATCCATCCAGGTTACTGTAGATGTTTTATTGTTAGTTTTGAACATAAACTCGCCTCTGGATAATTTTGTCTTAGTTTTCATCATTTCTGGTAACCCTTTTCTGTTAGTTCGTACGGTACCAATAGCGAAAATATTATTTTTTCTCAACTTTTTCATCAAAGAATATGTTGTAAAAAAATTATCAAAGACAACAAGACTATGTCTCCTTTGTAGATTAGAGGTAAGTTGAAGAACCACACGTTCTCCAAGAGGAATTGCTCCAAGGTTGTGCTCATATTTCCCTACATATATATCAAAATTATAAATGTACCCAGTTTTAGAGTCCGCAAGGCACCAAACTTTGTATCCCCATTTTATTGGTTTTTTGGGCATATATTGCTTGATCCCTGATCGACCTTTGAAAGGTATCATTGACTCATCAACTGCTACATACGATGAAGGTACATAGGATGCACTAATAGTGTGTTGTAAACCATCGATTAGTGGTCTTAGTTTGTGCAATTTATCATAGCCTATTTCACCCTTAGGTACAGCCGTTGAGTTGTCATTTATGTGTAAATTTTCTACAAGTTTTTTGAACCGTTTAGAGTTCATTACTTGCGTTATACTTGGAACATTCAAATAAGGATCACTTGACCAATAATTAGCCACTCGAGGTAGTTTATGAAATTCCATTATAATCATGACACCAAACAGAGCTTTGATTTCTTCTGCAGTTGTTTCAGTCCAAAATTTTGAAGGACCAGGACCATCTGTTTTGTTATATATTCTCTGAAGGTTTTGCGAGGCGTAGAGATTAGTCTGATCTACGATAGCCTGTATCATTTCTGGCGTAAATTTTTTTAAAAATAATCAATTTCCTTGTTTTTGATACAAAAGTTATGAGTTGAAGATGGGTTATACTGATCGAAGTCTGTTTCCAATAAATCGAAATATTCAGTATTGTCGTTCCATTCTTCCTCACTATCAGTATCAGAGGAGCTGTTATCGTCTTCATCAGGCACTTCAAGATCTTCTAGTATCTCAGGAACGTCGGTGTGGAATTCCTCTTCGACGTCACAACTTTGTTGTGTGGATGTTTGAATGGCGATGGTACTATCAAGAAGATTGTGAGACGGTGAACAAGAACGTGTTGACAAACTTCTTGTATTTAAAATTTCTGTATTTTCTAGCTCCTGAAACTCATTTTCTGCGCCTTTGTCTCCTTCCTCGTCAGAATGTATTTCGTTGTCCGGTAGGCTAAAAAAGTAATGTAAGGCTTCTACTTGCCTAGTATCATCCAGATTCCATTTATTCATATTTGAAACTGTAAAATAAAATAAAATCATCAAAAACTTGAAGCATAAAATCGAAATTTAAAGTTCCAATTAGGGCAGCGGAAAGCATAGTTCCCACACCTTCAAAAACAATTAAGTAACAAATTTTACAATAAAAAATTAGATTGATAGTATGTGTACACTTAGTAAATGGTATTACACTAATTACATGCCGTAAAACTCTTAGTACTTACCTTTTACGTTTGTAATGCTAATTATTTTCAAGAAAACTGGTATTCCACTGTATTTAGAGTACTTGTCAAGCACATTGGTAGCAAAAATAATTTTTACAGCGAGCTACAACTCAGATTGTACAGTCCCACCGCCGTATCTAAAGAGTACGCTATTCCTTGATAGATGGCAGCACACTAGAAAGTGGTAAATATTATTCCCATTACCTACTGAATGTGATTTTGTAAGTGGGAATTCTTCTTCCCAGTGCCCATCAAAGGGTTAAAAAGGCCTATTCTGTAATAAAATAATGTTTGTACTTACGTCAATTCAAATCGTTGAGAAAAATGCATCTTAATCCATTCATATAATATTTCCAATTGTATATATAATTTTGTAACCTATTTCTTTCGAATAGTTTTATCTTTTGTATGTATATAATTTCTAAACATAAATTCTTTTATACAAACTCCATCACCACCATTATAACGTAAACGAACTTTATGTATCTAATATTCACGCAGATGCAAAGCATCTCTGAGAAACGTTCGTTCCGTCTCGTATTCATTCGTATTTAGTTGAGCATGCGCATAAGATAGTGTATGATATCATTTATGACTATGTTTTAGTAATTCCATAGGCGTAACTATGTTATAAATATTAAAATAAAAATTTCGTTATAAAATTAAATCATTGAATGTACAGTGTTTCTTTTTATTTTGCGTAAGCAAAGTAAATCAAACAAAGCCAGAACTCGAAGGGTAGAATGAGTCTCATGTTCCCGAACGAATATAATAATATAAATATCATATAATTAATTAATAACTGAGCTAGCCACACAAACAAATCAAATTCAAACATAAATAAATATCTATCTAAATATTAAAATAATTAATAATAAATATAATTAAAACCTAGTTTAATATATATATATATATATATATATATATATATATATATATATATATATATATATATGTATATATATATATATATATATATATATATATATGTATATATATATATATAAAGATGTACGAATAGTGCGTGACATATGAACAATAACAAAGAACAGATTAGTGGGTATTGCAAGCAAATAGAAGAAGGGGCTACTGAAAAGACTGGTAACCGCTAATGAGCCAGAAACATGCATGTCTGTGGTTACCACTCTTTTCAGTAGCCCCTTCTTCTATTTGCGTGCAATACCCACTAATCTGTTCTTTGTTATATATATATATATATATATATATATATATATATAAAGATGTACGAATAGTGCGTGACATATGAACAATAACAAAGAACAGATTAGTGGGTATTGCAAGCAAATAGAAGAAGGGGCTACTGAAAAGAATATATATATTTATATATATAAATATATTATATATATATATATATATTATATATATATATATATATATATATATATATATATATATATATATATATATATATTATATATATAAATATATATATATATATATATATATATATATATTTATATATATATTTATATATATAAATATATATATATATATATATATATATATATATACATATATATAGTTAAATTTTTTTAAGGAGATCAAGTGGGAACTGATGGTTCTTCAACAGAACAAGCAATAGGTGTATGGAAAAAAAAAGTCTTTAGAAAAAGTGACTCCTGATATTTGGTAAAAGACAGTAGAGCACACTGAAAAAATTATACAAGATGGGTGGGACAGAGAAGTAGTATTTGATAGATAGGATGTGCCTCCACTTATTATTAATTTTGACAGTGACGATGAAGATAGTGATGATTTTGTAGTGGAGTAGTGGAAATCTTGTGTTTTATTTTTTGTATATTTTTATCCAATTTGCTTTATTTCCACCTTTTCAAAATCAGTAATAACTATTATTAAATTAATTCGGTACAGTTATTTTATAATACACAAATTAAAACAACGTCCACAGTATCTCTACATAAATAATACTGATAAAATGGGAGATTTTTTATTTTCATATCTTGTAACAAAATTTTATTTTGTGTATCTATATTTTTCTTTCCCATTCTATTTTTATTATAATAAATATAATAGATACTGTATAAAGAAACAATATTCAAATTTGCATGAAGATGATTACAGCTTGACTTGATTCCTTTTAGCGTAAACCCTTGCAGTGCTCTTGAAGATGGTTCTATAGAGTATAGAGCATAGAATAAGGTATAAGTACCTACAGTTCATCATTTAACCCTCTTCTATGTAAAATAATTAAATGTTAATTCGAATATAGAATGATTGGTTACTGTTTCTTGTATCTTATCCACAGTTTTTCACTTATAATTGCACAAGTGGTTCGTATTTTATCGGGTAAATTTGGGTTGTTTAATGAGAAACTGTTTCCTAGCAATTTGACGAGAATAACTGTCAACTATTAAAAACACGACACCGAAGGTGGAGTGTTTTTAGGTTGACAGTTATTCGAGTCAAATTGCTAAAGGAAACAGTTTAGAATTTGAACAACACAAATTTACCCAATATCAATATAAACCTCGAGTGTAATTCGGCAGGGCAATTTAATGAATGAGAAATTTGGAAACATATCTTGCAATATTACATTCAATTTCTCGATGGAAGTATCTGGCTCAAATGCGTATCTTTTTGCATCGCAAAACGTAGGAAATTGTCGCCAGATTGATGATTGCGTCGCAACTGTATTAGTAGGCACACAGGTATTAACAATTTGACTAATTTCGGCGTTCGTAGACACACCGAATCGACTCATTGGTAGTTCTTGAAAATTCAATAAGTTGTTGACAAACATGCCAAACTATTTATTTTGGTAACCAACACCGCGATAATTGATGAACAAATGAATAAGTGAAAAAAACAATAGTGTATTTGTCGCTGTAAAAGTTAAAGCTAACTTTTGTCGCTGTCAAAGTGATAATTGCACTGTGGTATATGCGATTTTTTATACATGAGTTAAATTGTCATGAATAAATATTTATATTAAATTAATCAAGCCTATCATACAAGCCTTTTATTTTTAAATAAATATTTTTGTTTTACGCCCTACGAGGCACGAAACAATGAAAAAGAAGAACTGTCAATCTAACATCAGATTGACTTTTCTAGTTTTCGCTAAGTAAAGGAAAAAACTACAGCTTGGCAACATCACAATATTTTGTTTTGCAACGTCATCGTCTTTTTATCGTAAATAAACTATATCATATATTATAATACATATCATCCAAAAATTCGTTAATATAATGACAGTCTAGTAGCTCATGAAAGTCGTGGGAAATGAAATATTTCGATACAGCTAGCCCGTGGGAAATGAAAATCTGTATTACAACATGGTTGGCTTCTTAATCGAATCCGCACTTGAAATGTACATTTTTTTATGGTCGTAGAAAAAGTTAATTTTCATTATAATATGTCCAAAAACTCTCGCAATATTTTAAAAAAAATTGCACGTGTTAATAATAATACATAACCTAAAATTAATTAACATATCACTATATTTTGTTCTTTAAATTCTGTGTTCGTGAAATTCTTTACGAATTATTATTACAAAACCCTTGGGCAAGGGGGAAGATAATACCAGACATCCTGCAAGGGCAAAGGGACAAACACCCTTGAAGGGATGCAGTGTTTCTATAAGTCTCCGCGTCTCTATGTTTTTCCTATTTCGCAGTTTGTCGGATGGGGGTTAGTGAAGCGGAAGTTTTTCCAGTATCTAACTAGCCTACAAAATCTCTTTGATCATACAGATGATGACATTATAGTTGGAAAAAACTAGAGAACTCGCTTTTATCATTTACATAACGTATTTAATAATTTAATTATAATTTAACATTTGATTTTTGAAAGGGACTACGATTGCTGGTACTCTACGTGTTTGTAATAATGATAAAACAAGTTTTTAGTATAAACAAATTTATAATAAATTTTCATGTGCAAAGTGGTGGTTTTCAACAAACACAATAAAACATCGAATATTCAACTCCGGTTAAATGAGTGCATTCTGAAAATAGAAAATCAAATAACCTTTCTGGGTGTAACATTCGACTCAAAAATTAGATGGAACATTCACATAAACAACTTGATCCAACGATGTCATTCCCGATTAAATCTGTTGTTGCACATCACTCTTGGAGAGCCGATACTATAATACTTCTACTTTACCTACTGGCAGTTCGTCTATACTGCAGAAAACGGAGTTCGTAACCGGACGTTTTCTGCTGACATGGGTGACCTTCGATGTCCGATAAATTTTTAATAAATAACGAAATCTAGTTTTGGAAGCGAACACGATTGAATCGATATATATATATATATATATATATATTTATATATATATATATATATATATATATATATATATATAATTTCATTGGCACTTCCTATATATCAGATGTATAAACAGGTATTGAGTAGAAATCTCTCTAAGTAAAATATAATATGCCAGTGCACTATTTCTTCAGAGAAACATACATAAACAAAATCGAAAGTAATATAAATATGTATCTCAAGTTTAAGTGGCGTACCCCTTACAGATATCCCTGGATACAATTGTATAATAAATAAAACCATTTTTTTTTACAGCGTATGATTGAAGTAATATGTATAGCTCAGGTTTAGTGGGTGTACCCTTCGTAAATATCCCTGAATAAAATTGTATAATAAAACGAAAAATTTTACAATATATAATACTTTCTAATTAAAATAATATATGATTCAAGTTTCAGTATAGCACTTGTATGGCTGGACGGATAATTAGAGACAAAAAAATAATATCGTTTTCCCCAAAACAAATAAAAAACGTTTTCAGATTCTAAACTTACGGTTTGGAAAACCTGGATCTAACGTCTCACCACGAAAAATCGGCGTCTGGATTTTTACGATCAGTCGACGGGAGATGAGCTTTGATCGGCTATCTATGATTCCAGCACTCCGCGAAAATCACTGAACGCGCACTGTCAAAACGCGTGCTGTCGTATACTAACAACCGCTGGAAGGTCCATACCGCTGCTCTGCCTCGTGTTTTTTTTGTATTTATCACGGGGTCTCTGGGACGGATTGTTTTGCCTTCTCAGTACACGTTGCTGTTTTCGATGTGACATAACTCGCCCTTGTTTCTCTATGTTTTTTGTTTTTGATTGTTAAAGGTTATCTTTAATTGCTGTTCTAATTTGTCTATAATGATTGCATAATTCGTCTGTATTTTATGGTGTTCATAAACATCGGTGTTTTGGTATTCGACATATATGCGTGACAAAGTTGGAACTTTTTGTTGATTGTTTTCATAATTACTTGTTTAATTTTAACTGCCTACAATAACAGAAAACTGGGTAGCTTTAAACATGTGTACCGTTTTTTTGGTTTGAAATGTATTTGATTATAATTTTTATTTATAGGGTGTTCCTAAATTCCTTGCCATATTTGTGCTCATTACATTGTCTACAACTGATGTAGAGGTGAAAATTGAGTTGATAGGATATTTTAGAGAAACTAGACAGACACTGGGTGACCATTTTATGAAAAAATAAGCAATAGAAGAAGAAAATATGGTCAGGTTTGCTTCACCAATGGAAGGAAGATAAACGCGTCTCCACCAGATCGCCAAAGAGAATAATACAATCGTTTTACTAAAGAAATACGTATTTTGGGTAAAATAATGTCTGAAATGGAATGCTTTCATTCTCTCAAAGGGAAGAAGGAAGCTTTGAAGCAAAAATTCATTATTTTGGAGTTTTGGTGTTAGTAACAGTTGCTGATTTTATATTCTGGTTTCTGGTGACCGTCCGTCCGTTTGAAGCTTCAGCGGAGGAACGATAAGTGCTAGAGCTTAGGTATAAACATATTAGAATTCAACATGGTCTGAAACCTCTCCAATGGATAAAAATATTGACCTTTGTCCTTTATTAATTGAATTGTTTCGTTTAAATAAAATGCGTGATGACAATTTCAGATTATTTGTCATGGGTTTTGTTGTAGGTTAGTTTTGATTGTAGCACCTAGTTTTTTCCTTCTTCTTCTTATTTCAAATGCATTTAAAGACAGTTATTATGACCTCCTAATGTTGAGAGATAGCGACAAGCAACATTAATAAGGTTCTATTCATAAGGATTTATTTGGACCTCTTCAGGTTGTAATTTTTTAAAATCTTGACACTGACATTTTTAGCCAAAATACTTAATCTATGGTTGTATGCTTCATTTGCATTTCTTATTATTTTTGTTAGATAGAGAGTGTTTATATGTTTCAATGTTTAATTATTGTTCGATTATTAGACAAATTCGGTACATTAAACTGAAATTACTGTTTACAAGTCTCCTATGGCACACTGTGGCGTTTCACTACTTGTTTTTATACTCAATCTTCCTTAAATTTGTCTCATAATATTTCCATGTTACCTATTACTTTACGAAGAAATATGTAGATGTCGTGAAAATACTTAGAAATGTTCCAATATATGCGGTCCGGATCTGTTTGTCGGAAGAAAATTATAATAAAATGGGGTTGTATTTTCTGGCAAGGAATATTAAGGACTCTTTTAGATAGAGATTGATATCGGAATGGCCGAAGTTTCGCAAATTATTACATGTTTCGAAACTTTTATAACTGGCACTTAAAAACATACTTCGTAGGGTCTACAATGACATCCTATTATAACAAAGTTTTCTGGCTTCTTTCATGTATATTTTATGTTTTTATGTTTATGTGGCTTTTTGTCGTTTATTTTTATAACTAGACTACCGTACATATTCTTTCATAGAACGTTAAAGAATATAGTCGACAATGTATCATTTTGTTGTCCTTTGTAGCAGTCATAAAGGTATCTCAAAATAATAATTATTGATATTGACATAGTATCTTCTCAAATTAAATTATAATTGATGGTTCAGCTCAATCTCATTCAGAAAAATGTTGCAGGTGTCCGTTTCAATTTGGTTTTAGAAATTCGCAACAATTTTTTAATACTTTCTACTTGAAGAAACATGGAATTTGAGATCACTTAAACTTCCCCAAATTTTTGAGTAACCCTGAAAGCACGACAAAGGTAGTAGATTCTCAATTAGATCTCATATGATAGGTTGGAGATGATTGAAGGAACAGCAGCCAACGAAGCTATCTTCAACAGAAATGGTATTGTGAACCATCATAACCTATTTGGATGGAAGAAAATCCTTATGCCAAAAAAGTCACCCGTCACTTTTAAAGTCAATGCTTGGGTAGAAATTGTGGACTAGTATTTTTTCCAAACAATTTAAATGGCGGAAATTATTTATAACTTTTCCAAACATAATAGAAGAGTACTTGGAAGAAGTAAATCTTTGAATCAGGCAAAATATGTGGTATAAACGTCCCTGTCAAAGTTTAAGCTTTATAGAGGACGAGGCCTTGATGCATCTATTTATTGGTCACCTAAAAGTCTAGATCTTAGTCTCTAACTTTATTTTCGGACGTTTTATGAAGTAATACGCATATACTGCAGAAATGATGAACTGAAGAATAGAATTCTTAATGCTGACAAATTGATTTCGACAGAAGTTATTGGTTTTCCAGAATAATCGGTTTTCGTTAGTAACAGAGTGTCGCTTGTGTATTCAACAAAAACGAGTTCTTTACATCATATAGCCCGCGTCGAGCTTAAATAGCGGGTTTATACATTTTGATTTATTGTCGGGCTACGGGAATGAATTGAATACAGTGCGGGTGATAATCAAATTATTCAACATAGATTTGATGATGTTGATAGCAATATCGAGCACAATATGATAACATATAAGCTCAATAGACAACTAATTTCTGTCCGGTCGCACTTCTTGTCTTAAGCATTGGGTATCGTAAAATATTTTTTCAGTTAATTGATTTATGTATGTGGAATTCCTGTTTCATATATAATTTTTACCAAAACAAAAATATTAGGCTTTTAAACTTTAGGGAAGAAGTGATTATGAAACTTATCAATCAGCCAGGCAATTTGCAAGTAGAGGATGAGGCAAATTCCAGTTTTTAGAGCCAAATCCTCCTACAGAATAAAAATGTACAATGCAGAAATGCCATCAGTGTGTAACCACAAAGGTTCAAAAGATTATAGTATTAAGGCCCAATATTATTCCTTTCGTATTATGAATAAAGTAACTGAATAAATAAGATTTTGTAACTGTTTTTGTAGAATATACTTTTTACATATCCCCATAGGAAGAAGTCTAACGGCGTGAGATCAGATGATTGAGCAGGCCCTTATACAGTACCACGTCTCACTATCCAGCGATTTGGAAAAATTATGTGGATATATTGCTGAAGATTGACTTCGTAATGTGCTGGGGCACCGTCCTCCTGGAACTATATTGCATTACCTAGAAGTTGCGTTCAGTTGGATACAAGTTTGCCACAGTCGGTAAACAATTATTTTCTCTAAATATTCCTGCCTTGACATTAATTTTCTCAGGGTTTTGCAACGACAGTTTTGACGATTAATATGACCGCGAAGTCGTAAAGTGTAAATGTAAATTCATCAGAAAATAAAACTATATTTGTAAAGTACCTATTGTCACCTATCATTTGCGTCATTTGTTCAGAAAATATAATTCGACTATCAAAATCGTGTTCCCGAGCTCATTAGTTGGTATAAGTTTATATGGATGCATCTGATTTTCTTTCCACAAATGGAGAATCAATGAATGGCTGATATTTAACGCTGAAGCTACATGACGATTCGATGTATGTGTGTATTACATCCAATTACTGATCATCAATAAGTGCATTGAGAGCCTTTTTTATCTATGGTACACGTCCACATTCCCGAAACTGCTTCTCTATTTTACTTAGGGTACCTTCATATGTCGCCGTATATTTTTCTTGGATAAGCAAACAATTTCCCAATAACCATAACCAATCATCTTATCCATTTTTGTTTGGTAAACCATCTCTCTGAATTTCAACACAAAAATTAAAGCAAAAAATTAACACTGACGTCTGTTAACTGTAATGTATGTACAAAACCGTATGATACGCTCATGGTATCTTATATAGTGGATAATTTTTATATACGTCGGGTTTTGGATTTTAGATTCGACTGACTACTAAAAATAATAAAACAGTTATAACTTGAACTTTGTTTTATTAAGACATTTCCATTAAATAGATAATTACTAAATATATTGTACAATTGAATCAAATCGAAAACTTAAATACTGTTACGAAACACCAACCTGGTATAGTCCCTAAAACCGACTCTGTCTAAGCCAGGTATAAAAGTTAAAATTATGGCGGATACGCAGTTATAAAAAACTGTTTACGACTCTACGACTATCTTATGTAAACATTGTTTTTGTGACCAGGGTTATCTAGAAAAGGCCAGAATCAATTGTCCGGAATTTACTAGTAAAAATGGCTTTAATATATAAGGGGACTGATCAGGAAGAGTTAGCTTGGTTTTATAATTTGACATCGTGAGTTGAACAGTAAATAAGTGCATATAAATTAAGTGATTATATAAATTAGTTTAAGTGAAGGTACTGAGTATATATATATATATATATATATATATATATATATATATATATATATATATATATATTAAGTGTTAGTGATTAGTTTAGTGTTTAAATAAATTAAGTAAGTGAACCTACCGTGTGTTTAAAATTTATCCCACCCGTTTATTGTTTAAATAAATAACAAAAACATTATATTGGTGTCATAAGTGGGATAATATAAATAAATAGCTACATCAAAATGGCCAAGAGACTGAGTGATCTGAAAGTGGCGGAATTAAGAGCAGAATTGGAAGATCGCGAGCTGGAAACGTCCGGTAAGAAGAGCGAATTAAAAGAAAGACTCAAAATGGCACTGGAAAGTGAAGGCTTGGATCCAGAAACATTTTTATTCAGACTAGGCTTCCACCTTAATCTCGTCAATTTCTGATATGAAGAATGATTTTTCTGCAATGAAGAACGATATTTCTGCCATGGAAGAGAAGATTTCAACGAATGTGAAAAACGATATTTCTACTATGAAGAATGATATTTCTACTAATATGGACGAGAAAATTTCCACTATGAAGAATGATATTTCTAATAATATGGACGAGAAGATTTCCACTATGAAGAAGTATATTTCTACTAATATGGACGAGAAGATTTCCACCATGAAGAATGACATTTCTGCCGATATCTTATCGTTAAAAAATGACATTGCTGCTGACGTCGAGAATAAAATTACGTCTCTAAAATCAGACATTGAAAACAAGATAACAACGATAGACGAGAAAATCAAGGAATTGGAGAGAAATATGGCAGATTTAAGAACAGACGACACGCCAGCAGAATGACAGAAGATTGAACATATCAAACCCTGCAAGCCAGAAATAACTTCCAGGATAGAGGACATTGGCAGTTTTGCACGAGTCAAGACCCCAACATTCGACGGAAAGACATCGTGGACCAATTATGTGAAACAGTTTGAAGCAGCCGCTAGAGTGAATAATTGGTCCGATAAGGAGAAAGCAGTGAACCTAACTATAGCGCTTCGGGGAGATGCCTTAGATGTACTTCAGACGATACCGCTTGAAGAAACGGATGACTTCGAGCTGCCGAAGAAGAGGTTGGACATGCGATACGGTCACGAACATCTAGAACATTTGTACCAATCTCAGCTGAAGAACCGAAGGCAGAAACGTGACGAAGCACTTCAAGAATATGAAGTGGATATTGCCCGACTCGTTCGATTTGCTTATCCATCAGCAGCAGAGAACATGATGGAATGTCTGGGCATACAGGCGTTTATTGATGGCTTACGTGACCCCGATATGCAGAGGACGCTTCGCTTAGCCCATCCCAAAACATTAGTTGACGCATTGACAACTGCTCTTGAATATGAAGCAGCAACGAAGGCTTCGAGTTACAACAGAGTAAGGACCATCCAAGAAGAAGGCGACGAAGACAAGTTTGACCAGATCGTCAGCTTGATCAAAAGTATGATGGACAAGAAGCCGAGAAAGATTAGATGCTGGAATTGTGGCGAGCTAGGGCATGTACGCAGTTCGTGTAAGCGTCCTACGACTCCTGTAAACCAAGAACCTCCTAAATGCAAAGCAGCCAAGAAAAGCTCGCGGTACAACAAAGGTAGAACCATGCAGGAAGAAGATAACGACGACAAACTTGATCAGATCGTCAACTTGTTGAGAGATATGGCAGACAAGAGGCCGAAGAAGATCAAATGCCGGAAGTGTGGCGAGCTAGAGCACGTACGCAGTCCGTCTAAGCTCCTCAAGACTCCTGTAACCCAAGAACTCCAGACACAGGGGAAATCAGACAGGGGTGAACATCCAGCTAATGTGAATCACCAAAAAGCCAACTCCTTGCCTAGACGGCCATGCCCTGTAGACTATTCACAATGCAACAAGTCGAAATCTAAGGAAGTAGCAGTTTCAACAATTACAGTAGTCAACGAGGAATGGTCACCCATCAGAATCAGAGAATGATCCTCACCTGAAGATGATCCGGCAATGGAAGAAAGAAAATCGGCGACCTACCTGGCAGGAAGTGTCAAAATTTTCACCGAAACTCAAGGCGTATTGGGCTCAGTGGGACTCCCTTGTCCTGGAAGAAGGGCTGTTGAAAAGAGTCCTTGAAAACGATGATGGTTCTGAGATGAGGAGACAGCTAGTTATCCCGAGAACAAGAGTAGCTGAGGTACTGAAGAAGTTACACGACAGTCCATCGGGAGGTCATCTGGGAGTGAAGAAAACCCTTCAGCGAGTACGTGAAAGGTTTTATTGGATGAACAGCTCCGACGATGTGAAGGACTGGTGTAAGAAATGTACGACTTGTGCTACGAGTAATGGACCACATCGCAAGAGAAAGGCTTTAGACATCGCTGGACAATTTCCGACAACAGAAAATGGTAGCAAATACATACTGGTTATAATGGACTATTTCACAAACTGGGTGGAAATTTACGCTATTCCCAACCAAGAGGCCACAACTGTAGCAGATGTATTGGTGAAAGAATTTATCAGCCGATATAGAGTGCCCTTGGAAGTCCACAGCGACCAGTGAAGAAATTTCGAAAGTCATCTATTCCAGGAGATTTGCGAGAAGCTGGGAATGAAGAAGACCAGGACAACAGCATTACATCCACAGTCAGATGGAATGGTCGAGAGAATGAACAGGACTATTGGAAAATACCTGTCCAAAGTAGTATCCAGCCATCAGAGAGATTGGGACCAGTATCTTTCCCTATTCGCATTGGCTTATCGATCTGCCCTCAATGAGTCCACGGGTGAAACACGGGCGAATATCCTGTTTGGACGTGAAATGAGGCTTCCTTGTGACCTGGAATTTGGCTGCCGGCCTGGAGAAGATCTAGCAGGTGAAGACTACGCAATCCAATTGAGAAGAAGGCTGGACGATATTCATGAATTAGTTCGAACAAATCTTCAAGTTGCCAGCGACAGAATGAAAAGTCGGTACGACACGCAGGCCACAGAAGGCGGTTTTAAAGAAGGGGACAAAGTATGGCTACACAACCCGGCGAGGAGAAAAGGATTTTCTCCAAAATTACAAAAATCCTGGGAAGGTCCATACTTAATCAAGAAAAGGATCAATGATGTTATATATCGCATAAGCAAGATCCTCAACGGAAAACCAAAAGTAGTTCACCAAAACCGACTAGCACCATTCGAAGGAGACCATGACCTGGAGGAAGGAGTAAACCTTATTCGAGATGTGTCTGACCCTACCTTCGAGGAATTTATGGGCACGTATGGAGGTACCGGGAAAGCTAGATATGGAGTCACTTCGGAACAACAACAAGATCTGTTCACTCTCCCGGAAGATTATTCACTGGCATACAACATCCCCGCCCGTATCAAGAACGCACGAGGGTTGGCAACCGTCTTTCGAAAGAAGTTCGGGCAATTAGAAAAACTTGAAGACCAGATTCCAGCCCCTGGCAAGACACTGAAACTGAAACATAATTCGCGGTACGTCTTCTACGGGGTAACTAAAAATGAATTCCAAGATCGATCTACCTACCGCGATGTGTGGGAAGCACTTCGTAACCTCCGAGATCATGTGTTAGAATCCAGCGTGAAGAAACTGGCTATGCCTAAGATAGCGAGTAACCAGTTGGATTGGCGAGTTATCAGGAACATGGTAGAGGTTATCTTTGGAGATACCGGTGTCCAGATATTAATTTGCAGCTACAACCCCCGTTATCAGTATCCGATGAAGACGCTGCCCTGCTATTTCCATAAGATCGAAAAGTGTAGAAATGGGGCCAGTTGCCGATTCAAACATGCAGTCTCGGCTACACAAAAGTTCCAGGAGGAACTTCCATTTAAGGAGGGAGTAATGTTACGAAACAGCAACCTGGTATAGTCCCTAAAACCGACTCTGTCTAAGCCAGGTATAAAAGTTAAAATTATGGCGGATACGCAGTTATAAAATACTGTTTACGACTCTACGACTATCTTATGTGAACATTGTTTTTGTGACCAGAGTTATCTAGAAAAAGCCAGAATCAATTGTCCGGAATTTACTACTAAAAATGGCTTTAATATATAAGGGGACTGATCAGGAAGAGTTAGTTTAGTTTTATAATTTGACATCGTGAGAGTAAATAAGTGCATATAAATTAAGTGCTAGTGATTAGTTTAGTGTTTAAATAAATTAAGTAAGTGAACCTACCGTGTGTTTAAAATTTATCCCACCCGTTTATTGTTTAAATAAATAACAAAAAACATTACAATACTCAACACTGTCACTAGATAATTTCACTAAAGCTAATAATGGCCTACTTCTTATATTTCAAGTTTGTTTTTTTGCTGTTTGTTTGTTTTTGCCGTTCGATTGTCGAGCAAAAAATGTATGTACAGTTGAACCTCAATATATCCAATCCCTTGATGTAAGCAAGTTTTTCCAATACCCTTGATATTTTCTATCTCTACAATGCTAATTTTACCTCTACATATCGACGTTATTGCGGTAGAAACCTCCATAAGTATAAAGAATTTTCGTGGTTTATACGCCTGTTAAATCACCTCCATATTCGGGATCTCGTAAATTTCCACCCACTTTGTGAAACAATCCATTACTACCAGGATGAATTTACCACCATTTTCTGTCATCGGAAATGGTCCAGCGATATCTAAAGCAATCCTTTCGAAAGGACTTCTAACATTATATTGTTTCGTGGGTGCCATTCTCTTGCGATGTGGTTCATTAGTCGTAGCACAAGTAGTAGTACATTCCTTACACCAGTCCTTCACATCGTCGGAACTGTTCAACCAATAAAACCTTTCACGGACTCGCTGAAGGGCTTTCTTCACTCCCAGATGACCTCCCGATGGACTGTCGTGTAACTTTATCAGTACCTCTGTTACTCTCGTTCTCGGGATAAATATCTGTCTTCTCATTTCGGAACCATAATCGGTTTTAAGGACTCTTTTCAATAGTCATTCTTCTAGGACAAGGGAGTCCCACTGAGCCCAATGTGCCTTGAGTGTCGGTGAAAATCTTGACACTTCTTGCCAGGTAGGTCGCCGATTTTCTTCTTCCATTGCTGAATCTTCTTTAGGTGAGGATCATTCTCCGAACCTTCTGTGATCCTGGTGGGTGACCATTCTTCGTTGACTACTGTAGTTCTTGAAACTGCTGCTTCCTTAGATTCCGCCTTGATGCAGTGGGAACAGTCTGCTGGGCACGGCCGTCTAGTCAGGTAGTCGGCATTTCGGTGACTCACACCAGCTCGATGTTCGATGCTGAAAGCGTACTCTTGAAGTCGTTCAATCCATCTAGCGATCTGGCCCTCAGGATTCTTGAACTGAATCAACCACTTGAGTGCATTATTAGTCCGGATTAGGAGATTCCTTCCATTGAGATACTGGTAACAATGTTCCACGGACTTCACTGCCGTCAAAAGTTCTCTTCTTGTGACGCAATAGTTTCGTTTTGATTTGGAGAGGACTTTACTGAAATATCCCAGCACTCTTTCTTGCCCTCCTTGGATCTGTGAGAGCACTCCTTTAATTCCTACGTTGCTTCCGTTATCCTGGCGTCGTGGTTAAATGTCTCTTCAAGGTTTCAAAAGCCGTTTGACAGTCTTTGTCCTATTGGCAAGCTGTTGTTTCATCTGTGAATCAAGTTAGGGGCTTGGAAATATCTCCAAACTTCCTTATAAATCTTCAATACTATGTGCAAAGTCCAAGGAAACTCCTAATTTGGCGTTTGTCCGTTGGTTGCGGACATTGCTGAATGGAAGCAATTTTCTCTGGATCCACCACCACTCCTTCATTGCTCACAATATGACCTAGATAGTTGACTCGGTTTTGGAATAGCTGACATTTCTTCGGGTTTAAGATGAGCTGGGTAGCTTGAAGTCATTTGAATACATCTTCCAAATTCTTCAGGTGTTCGTCAAATGTCTTCCCCAGTACTACGATGTCGTCTAAATAGACCAGGCATGTCTTCCAAGACCCAAGACGATCCTCTCAAGACATTTTACATGAGTCTTTGAAATGTCGCAGGCGCATTACAGAGCCCGAATGACCTGACGTTGAATTGCCATAATCCAGATCCGGTGGTAAACGCAGTCTTCTCCTTCTCTTCTGTGCCCATTTCTACTTGCCAATAATCAGACTTCAGGTCCAAGATGGAAAACAGTTTGCTGCCGGCCAAAGTATCTTGCGTATCGTCGATTCGAGGTAGAGGATAGCTGTCTTTCTTCGTCACGTTGTTTAGCTGGCGATAGTCCACGCAGAATCTCGTAGTTCCATCCGTTTTTGTAACGAGCACCACTGGAGACACCCATGGACTAGTAGATGGTTCTATTACATTTTCTTCTGCCATCCCTCGAATTATTGAACTATTCTTTCAACTTCCTCTCTCTTCGCTCGTGGTAGTCTTCGAGCTGAATGCCTAATTGGCTTGGCATTACCAGTATTGATTTTGTGTTTGACGGCTGATGTTCTGCCAGTCTTCCCTCTTTTTGGTACGAATAGGTCTCGATATTGCAAGAGAAATCTTCTCATTTTCTTTTTCTCAGCTTGATTTAAGGTTTGACCAGCTACTGTTTGAATCTGGCATTGAAATTGTCAGTTGCCGTTGTTTGGCGAGCTATAGACGTCACTGGTACGCAGGATCCAATCCTGGCTTCTTTCTTGATGGTCATTTGGTATTCGTTCACGTTTATCACACGCCGACGTTACCAAACCTTTTCCCATTAATACTTCTTGCAAACCTTTTCGTCGTGGTTCTTTGGCTCTATCATAACAGGTGTACCTTCCGCCATGATTCCTTGTAGCCTCGCTACTATCATGGTTTCGCTTCGTGCAGGTACAACGGTATCTTCCTGTACCGCTGCCAATACCGTGCTGCCTTCATATGGATGAAGGTACTCATTCATACCTCCACGGAACCCACTTTAATTGTTCTGTTTCTAAAGTCCAGCTGGAAACCATGTAGATTCATTACGTATATTCCCAAAATCGCGTTTTCTTCAATGTCAGCCACGATTACCGTATGCGTGAACTTTTCTGCACCAATTCCAAATTAGATTTGTGTCTCCCCGTGAACGTTGGCACTCTCAACTGTGGCGGTTCGCAGTCGCAATCTCGTTGGTAGAAGCTTCTTCTTGACGTTTATTATCTCTGGACGTATAATGGTTCTAGTTGCTCCAATGTCTACCAGCAGAGTATATTTCTTGCCATTCACATCGCCTTCTACATGTAGACTGTCGTTGCGACTTCTGAGAGAAGCTATCAGTATGAGAGGGTCTTTGGAACGATCATGGGTCGGTGCTGCCCCCTCGTAGCCCACCCGTTCTAGTTTCCTGTGACTGAGGTTTTTGGTTTGCAGGAGTCCTGGGTCGCTTACACGAACTGCGTACGTGCCCTAGCTCGCCACAATTCCAGCATCTGATCTTTTTCGGTTTTCTGTCCATCATACTTTTTATCAGACTGAGGATCTGGTCAAGTCTGTCTTCGTCACCTTCTTCTTGGATGGCCCTAACTTTGTTATAAGCTGAAGCCTTCGTGGCTGCTTCATATTCAAGAGCAGCAGTCAATGCATCGACCAATGTTTTGGGATGGGCTAAACGAAGCGTCCTCTGCATATCGGGGTCACGTAAACTGTCAATAAAGGGCTGGATGCCCAGACATTCCATCATGTTCTCTGGTCCTGATGGATAAGCGAATCGAACTAGTCGGGCAATATCTATTTCATACTTTTAAAGGGCTTCGTCACGTTTCTGCCTTCGGTTCTTCAGCTGGGATTGGTACAAATGTTCTAGATGTTCATAGCCATATCTCATGTCCAACCTCTTCTTCAGCTGCTTGACGTCATCAGTTTCTTCAAGTGGTATGGTCTGAAGTACATCTACGGTATCTTCCCGAAGTACGATGGTTAAGTTTACTGCCTTCTCCCTGTCGGACCAATTATTCACTCTAGCGGCTGCTTCAAACTGTTTTACATAATTGGTACACGATGTCTTTCCGTCGAACGTTGGAGCCTTGACTCGGACAAGACTGCCAATGTCTTCTAACTTAGGGTGTGTTTCTGGCTTGCAAGGTTTTGTTTGCTCGGTCTCCTTTCCTTCTGCTGGCGTGTCTTGTGTTCTCAAATCAGCAATCTTTTTCTCTAACTCCTTGATTTTCTCGTCCATCTGATTTTCCATCGTTGTCAACTTATCCTCCTTATCCTATTTTAGGGACGAAATTTTATTTTTGACGTCAGCGGAAATGTCGTTTTTCATTGATAAGAATCGGCAGAAATATCTTTCTTCACAGTTGAAATCTTTTCGTCCATATTAGCAGACATATTGTCCATGTTAGCAGAAATATCGTTCTTCATTGCTGAAAAATCGTTTTTCACATTAGTGGAAATCTTCTTTTCCATGGCAGAAAAAATCGTTTTTCGCATTAGTTGATATCTTCTCCTCCATGGCAGAAATTGACGAGATTAAGGTGGAAACCTCGTCATTGAATAAAAATGTTTCTGGATCAAAGCCGTCATTTTCCAGTGCCACTTTAAGTCTTTCTAGTAATTCACTTTTCTTACCGGATCTTTCCAACTCACGATTTTCCAATTCTGCCTTTAGCTCTGTCACTTTCAGGTGACTTAGTCTCCTGGCCATTTTTACATAGCTATTTATTTATATTACCCCACACCTGACACCAATGTAATGTTTATCTTATTTATTTAAAAGTTTTTATTACGATGGCTGGGATAAATTTATACACGCGGTAGTTTTAATCACTTAATTTATTTATTCACTAGTTTATATTAAATACACTCTATATTCACTTACACTAATTTATATAAACACTGCACTACTGTTTATTTACGTAGACTTAATTTATATAAATACTTTAGTATTCACCATTTCACTGTTCTGCCACGATATCAAATTGTAAAGCTAAACTGTGGTTGGTAGGTAGTCGCTTATATAATAAGCGTCCTTCTAGTGCCTTCTATTCCGGAAGATTCTCGATTGCGGCTCCAAACAATCGACCTTCCTGGAAAACTCTAGTTAAAAAAATAGTCATAAAAAATAATGATAAATAATTCGAAATACCTGCTCCTCCGCCAAAATTTTCACGTTCATACATAGCTTTAGACAGAGTCGGATTCAGGGACTACACCAGTGTGCGACTTCGTAACAATTATATTGAAGTTTTGAATGGAAACCTTCATTATATCAAAGTATGAACGTCTGGAATGCCGTAGTTACTATGTAAAGATTTTTGGTTTTCATGATTTATGGATGCTGTTGTGAACCTCTATAGTATATCGAAGTCTACTGAAAATTACCTTGATATATCGAACCTCAATATATCCTCACCCTCGATATAACGAATTTTCCCTGTTCCCCCCGTGAGATTCGATATATCGAGGTTCCCCTGTATTTATTAGTAAGCTTTTATCTTTTTGTAGGGAATGTCTGTAATCAGAGACATTCATTTTTTGTTATTATTAACATTTCTGAACCTCAAGTTGACACATAGTATTAGTTACAAAATTTTTTTCAATGTAACGAATTTCCTTCACTGGAGAAACTTTTTGTTAATTTTTGCAATGAAATTTCAAACCATTGCAGTTTCAAAGAGATTATGAAAACACCTTCCAAATAAAGTATCATGTCGCAAGATGTCATTTTAGAATTAGCAATTGCGTTCTCATCGGATCCTATAGACTAAAATTTAAATTTTACATCATTCAGAGAAAACAATCTTATGAAAATACCCTTTGTAATTTTCTTTATACATTGTAACCCTTTGTCATTTAGTTTTCCCGACAAGTACACAAGATATTTACGAAGTTTCTGAAAACAACAAGCAAGTGGTTTTGATTTTCCTTCGAGAACAGACCGAAGACGTCAGCGGGAAACGTCTGTGTCAAAGGAAACGTCTGCAGTTGACGTGTGCAATGAAGGGAACACGTCAACTAGAGGCCGCCATCGCCGTAGCAGTCGGAGTAAATTGAATTAACATCCACACAGATACGATAATTTTATTAGGAGGAAGTTGCTGCACATCACCCCCGTACCAAGAAAGGAGACTCTATCATTAGAGAAGGAACGGGTCTTAGCTTTGATCTTCCTTATTTTGAATCTAATTGCTAATGGAAGTAAGTTAATGTCGTCTTTAGATACCTATAGAAAGTATACAGGATATTTTAATAATAATAGGACGTAAGTATTCTAATTTTGATTAAAAAAGTCTATGGAATATTCTAATAACTGAGACAATAATAATATGTGTTATCAACAAGTGAATCATTATGAATATTTTGTTTAAAATAGTTATAATAATGAAATAGCTCACGAACACCCAAATATTGGTGCAAAAACTTATGTATGCCGGTTATAATTAAATTAAAGCGTCTGAGTGCCGGAAAGGTCATATTTGAGATTTCATTATTTTTGCGATTTATGTACCAAAGCCGATAACATACAAAAGAGTCTAAGAGTCATATACTATTAACGTTAAAAGATTGGTTAGAAGAGTGCCAACTCGTTATAATTCGCTGCACATTGCTGTAAAGGTATTTTTAAGGATATAATCGTATTATTAGCCAAAATGAGCACACCTGGAAGTTGTGCTTCAAAATACCACGGCAAAAAAATAAAAAAGGGAACTGAAAGTGTTAAGAAAGAAAGAAAACGTTTAAGACTAAGTGGTCTTCAACATACAAATTACAAAGGAATGCATATCGCGAGTTAAGAAACGACAATGGCTGACCCATGTAAAATATTTGCTTATGTTGTATTTTTAATTAAAACTATATAAACGAATAATCATGTAATAATAAGAGAGATTGTTTGAAACTTTCATGTAATAAACGTCTTAAACAGTAATTTTTCGTTTTTTAAAAAGTATTTTTCGGAGTGGCAAAATATCATTGGCGCAGTCGTAGTAGAATTTTCGGAGTTTTTAACGTATTGTACGTGAGCTTTTCGTATCAACGATTTACCGAAAATTTCGAACTTTAGTGACCGGTTTCAATCGAGAGAATATCGAACTTTGAACTATTTGACTTGTTCTAGCGAATATCGAATACAATCCGATAGTTCTGAACCGATCAATCGTCAACTTCAAAGAAGAAAAAAAAACGAAGATTACATCTTGGGTTTGGTCTAACATCGATCGAATCTATAAGAACTAGAAATAAGTTATAAGTAAGAAGATCTTGGGTTTGGTACCACATCGACTGAACCTAGAAGAACTAGAATTAAGTTAGAAATAAGAAGATGATCAGAATTTTCCTTCTGTAAGTACTTTTCTTTCCTCAATTTCCTTTTGATAGTAATTTTATGAGTGATATAGATATTAGTACTTTAGAAATATTATTAGAAATAAGTTTAACACTAAGCGAACCAGTTATTCCTATAGAAAACAGTTTAAATAATACTCTAAACTTAGAAATGTCTATTCCATCAGTAAATTACCAATTGCTAACATTATATTTAGATTCTATTCTTTATTATGATGGAAACCCTCATACTTTAACAATATTTGTTGGAAATTGTGAAAGTCTAATATCAGTATTTGCTAGTGAAACTGACATAGCCTTAAATACGTTTCTATTAAAAGCTATTTTGGGCAAACTCGCAGGGCGTGCACAAATATTAATTGGTTCTAGAATAGAGTTAAAAACATGGAAGAATGTTAAAGATGCTTTAAATTTAAGTTTTGGCGATCAACGTAATATTGATTGTCTCATTCAAGATTTAATTAATTTAAAACCTTCTAAAAATGAATCACCCTATAACTTTGGCATGCGTTGTCAAGACGCTCATAGTTTAATTATTTCAAAATTAAATTCATATAGTAATATTAGTGATATTGAACGGAGACTTCAACTTGAAAATTATAATAATTTAGCTTTAAAAACTTATATACGAGGTTTACCTTTACCTATTCAAACAAATGTTAGATTAAGAGTACCTGATAGTTTAGAAAAAGCAATGAGCTTAGTTATTGAGGAAGAAAACTTCACGTATTCTACTCAAAGAAGTAATCAATTAAATTCAAACACTACTTTTAGAACTAGTTTAAGAATTACACCAGCTAAAAATCCTAATTATAGACAACCAACACCTAACTTTTCATCAAATTTCGGAAATAATCAATCATTCCCCACAGTTTTTCGACAAAACTCAACACCTCTTATGAATTCATCACAGTTCAGACCAAATTTTCAGCCAAATAACAATTCTTATAATTGGCTTCCCAATAACAATTTTTCAGCCCAACGTCCTCCAATTTTTCAAAACCAAAATCATCGCCCAACTTTTCAAAACTAAAATTATCACCACATTTTTCAAAACCAAAATCGTCAAACAATATCCCAGAGTGAAAATCATCAACCAGTTTCTCAAAATAATTCAAGACAATTTAATTCACCTAATAATTCCTGAAACTATAAACCGGAACCTATGGACACATCTTCTGGAAATACAAGAGTCCAACCTAAACAAAAATATATTTCTAACGAACTTTATAATCAAACCATTAGTGATCCAAATCAAATTCAACAATTAAATAATAATCAAACTGAAAATTTATTTGAATATCCAAATGAGTTTCCAACAGAATCTCTAGAAAACATTGACCCATATTTATCTGAACTAGATATGCTTACGATTATAATAATTATCTCTCTACACATGTTAACAATGATGTAACAGACAACCAGGATATTTTCTCATGTAACAATCCTCAAAATGCAACTCAGGATTTTACTCACATCCCATATCCACACAACCAGACGTAATATTAGTAAACGCTTTAAAAGCAAATTTACCTTATATCAAAATTCAAGAAATAAATGCAAACTTCTTAGTCGACACCGGCAGTTCTAAGTCTCTGATAAATCCAGATTTAGCTTACAAATTTTATAAACACTGCATTTTTGAAGAGCCATTTAATATACAGATAGCACACGGAATTTCTTATCACAATGAAATAACTCATATTCCGTTATTTAAAACTTTTAACTTAAAAGAATCTCATAAATTTTATTTATTCAAATTTAGCGACATATTTGATGGTATCATTGGCGTCGATTTATTGAAACAATTAAATGCAAATATAAATGTTCACCAAAAACAAATTGAAACACCCACAGCAATTATCCCTTTAATTTTTGATTCAAATATAAATACTGATAATAATGTAATAAAGAATTATTCGATTATCATTCCAGGCCGTTGCTAACAAGTTGTTAAAATCCCTGTAACTGAAACAAATGGCAACTTGAATACGAAAACTTAGGAAAAGGTTTAGAAATGCCTAAAGCATTAGTCAATATTTATAATAATTTTGCAATCACAACCATCATAAATAGTAACGAAAATCCCGTAAAATTAGATATAAAAGAACCTTTCGAATTTGAAATTCTAAACTTACTAGAAGTAAATTTTCTTGAAAACATGGAATGTGAATCTGATTCAGAATTAACAACTATTCAACAAAATAAGCTTAAAGAAAACTTAAAAAATCTCAGACTTGATCACTGCAATAAAGAAGAAAAACAAGCCATTAGAAATTTGTGTTATAATTATAGATACATATTTTATTGTGATGGAATACCATTAAGTTTTAACAATCAAATAAAACATAAAATCACTTTGACTGATGATAGCCCTATATATACAAAATCTTATAGGCTTCCCGAAATACATAGGGAAGAAGCTAATAGACAAATTACAAAAATGTTAGACGAAGGTATTATTGAACCGTCTACATCTGCATTCTCCCTGCCAATATGGATTGTGCCCAAAAAACTAGATGCATCAGGCAAAAAGAAATGGCGCATAGTTATTAATTATAGAAAATTAAATGAGAAAACAGTTAAAAATCGATATCCAATTCCTAGAATACACGAAATACTAGACAGAGTAGGTAGATCAAATTACTTCAAAACACTTGATCTCGCAAGCGGTTTTCACCAAATTGAAATAGGTCCAAAAGACATTGACAAGACAGCTTTCAGTATTCCCCAGGGACATTTTCATTTCAAACGTATGAGTTTCGGACTTAGAAATGGACCATCAACTTTCCAAAACGTAATGGATAATGTATTACGTGGTTTGACTGACGAAACGTGCATAGTTTATTTAGACGATATTTTAATATATAGTACATCCCTTCAGGAACGCTTAGAAAAATTAAAATCTGTTTTTGAAAGACAACACAATATAAAAGTTCAACTTGATAAATATGAATTTTTAAATAAAACAATTATGTATTTAGGACATATAATCACACCCAACGGCGTAAAGCCTAACCCAGACAAAATTTCAATCATTAAAAAATTATCCAGTCCCCAAAAAAACAGAAATTAAAAGTTTCTTAGGTCTCTTAGGTTACTACCGTCGTTTCATAGCAGACTTTGCTAAAATAACAAAACCCATGACCAAATGTTTGGAAAAAGGTTCAAAAATTATTCATAACGAAGAATTTCTTAATTCATTTCAAACTTGTACGGAGATATTAACCAATGACACCATTTTGCAATATCCTGATTTCTCAAAAACTTTTATTCGCACAATCGATGCTAGTAAATATGCAATAGGTGCAGTTTTATCCCAAGAAAACGTACCCAATGACAAACCTATAGCATATGCTTCTAGAACTCTAAATCAATCTGAAATCAATTATTCGGTTATAGAAAAAGAATTGCTTGCCATTGTGTGGGCATGTAAACATTTCAGACCTTATTTATACGGCAGACAATTTCATATTTACATAGATCACAAACCCCTTTCTTGGTTATTTAGTCTTAAAGAACTAAATTCTAAATTAGTCCGATGGCGTTTAAAGTTGTAAGAATATGATTATAAAATCTCCTATAAAAAGGGAAAATTAAATTCCAATGCCGATTGCTTATCTCGAATTCCTATCAATGCATTAGAAACAGAATCAATAGTCAATAGCAATGGAGATTTCCAAGACGATATTCTAGATTTCTTACAGCAGTTTACTGAAAATATTCCCATAGATCCACAACCTTCTACAAGTAACATTAATCTGACGTACGCAAATACAACCCCCAATACTGCAAGAAAATAATGATCGTAATGATTTAAACACTCCTGAACCCTTCTGGACAAAACCTGACTCAGACGACTCTGACAATATAACAAACTATTCAGCAAAAGATAACAACAGTAACGATATATCCATTTTAGACGAAATGATACATAATAAAGTACATCAAATTCTTGTTTATCCAAATATATATTCAAAAACAGATGTTTCTCATGAAACATACGAAAATCAAAAAATAATGAAAATTAAAATTCCCGAGATAGATAACGAAAAATTCATTTTCTGTTTTATAGCTGAATATACAGATTTAAATAATACATTTTATATGTCCTTTCATAATGATAATTTATATCATGATTTTAATAATGTTTATCTATAAAATTTTTCTGCGAACGGACCGAAATTAATTAAATGAACTAAATTACTTAATACTGTGAAAGATCAGGAAGACAAATTCTTCTATTAAAAAACTACCATGAAGGTAAAAACAACCATCGAGGAATCAATGAAACTTTAAAACAACTAGGTAAACTTTATTATTGGAAAAATATGAAAAATACAGTCACAAACTACATTAATAATTGTACCATTTGTCAAAAAATAAATATTCAAGACATAATCCTTATGTTCCTCTCATGTTGACAGAAACAGCTTCTAGACCATTCCAAATTGTTCACATAGATGTTTTCGTTTTTGACGGAAAAAGTTATTTAACATTAATTGACGCATTCACAAAATTCGCACAAGCAATATTCATTCCAGGCAAATCTGCAGTTGTTATAAGCAAAGCACTTATAATATATTTTGTTTCTTTTGGAATTCCCCAATCAATAACAGTCGATAAAGGTACAGAATTAAACAATGAAACAGTTAAAAATCTCCTGGCATTACATAAAATAAAAGTTCACTTCACAACTCCTGGTCATCACGAGTCAAATTCAATAGTTGAAAGATTACATTCGACCTTAATAGAACATTTAAGAATTCTAAGAGAAATTTATCCCAATGAAAATGACTTAATGGACTATGCTATAATTGCTTACAATAATTCAATACACAGTGCCACGAATTTCACACCTTTTGAACTTACCTTTTAGACATACACATTCTAGAAACCCTAACGAAATTTTTATGACTCATTCATTTTATACAGATTACGTTAATAACCATACAGAAAAATTAGAACATATTTATGAAGATGTTCGAGAAAATATGAATAAAAATAAACAAAACGTAATAGAGAAAACAAATATACAAGGTGACACAAACATACAATTTAAAATAGGTCAAACTGTATTCAAACGAAACCCTAAAAATCGAAATAAAAAAAATAAAAGATTTTTAGGACCTTATAATATAACAAAAATATTAGATAGAAATAGAGTAGAAATTTCCAGAAAATCATTAAAACATAAGAAACAAATAATAGA
This sequence comes from Galeruca laticollis, assembly GCA_963921935.1. Taxonomy (NCBI): domain Eukaryota; kingdom Metazoa; phylum Arthropoda; class Insecta; order Coleoptera; family Chrysomelidae; genus Galeruca; species Galeruca laticollis. The sequence goes on from OY998180.1 coordinate 109,954,612, forward strand.
CAAACAAATAGTACATATTAAAGAATTAAGGAAACCTCATATTACAGATTCTTCCTCTGGATCGCCAACGCAGAACCAGACACACCCCAATTCTATAACCTAAATGATAATCCCGGTCTTTTTCCTCTTCATTTAGGAACAGCACAAATTAAAATAAACTATTGGGCGTTTATACATATATTTGATATTACAAACATTAACAAAGAATTTCTTGCTTTAAAAGAACAATATAATAATTTCTATAACTCTTTATCGAAATCACCTAAAATTTATAATTTTAATAAACATTTTCAAAATTCCTATCACCTGATCAAATTAATTGAACAAAAGATTACTCTTCAATTGAACCAGTTAAATCCATTTTGGAACACAAAATCAAAAAGATCATTATTTGACGGATTAGGATCTGCAATAAAATTTATAACCGGAAATTTAGATCAAAATGATGCAAAGCGTTATGACGAAGCCATTACATCTTTATCTAACAGTCAAAACAAGTTGAAATCTCTTATTCACGATCAAATAACTTTACTCCAATCGTCTATCAACAACTTTGAGAATAATTCCAAAATATTAGCTCATAATCAATTAATACTAAGTTCACGTATCAATGATTTACAAAAAATAATTACAGATTTAAATTTAGACAAAGTAGAAACTTATCACTATTTTGCAATAGAACAACTTGTTTCACAATTTTCTATAAGTTTTCAAATAACATATGTAATACTTGAAAAAATTGAAACGGCAATCAGTTTTGCCAAACTTAATACTTTTCACAATTCCATAGTTGATCCTAACGATCTGTTTTCTGAAATATTAGGAGTCAGTAAAAACATAGACAAAAATAACAAATTTCCAATCAATTTGTCTCTGCAAAACATTTCATTGCTTGAGAAAATAGTTGAAATCAAAAGCTATAGTAAAGGTAACAATATAATTTTCATACTAGAAATACCAATTGTCGAAAATTCAGAATATAATTACTATCATCTCTATTCTTTACCTACACCATCAAAACAATTCTTTAAAACGATTATACCACAATCCAAATTTATCCTTTTAAACGATCAACATTACACCTTCTCAGAAGAAAGCTGCAAATAAATATCTCAAGATTTCCTGTGTAGTGATCTCCAAAAGTTACCAATTACTCCACACACTCCTTGCGAAGTACTCTCAGTCAAGAGATTTCTTATGTAAACAAATTCCAGTGATTATCAATAATGTAAAAATTCAGAAGATAGAAGACAACCAGTGGATCGTAATATCTCCATTTAACACAGTTGCCATCCAAAAATGTGGTAAAAGCATTAACAACATTCCATTAAACGGTAGTTTTATAATTGAATTGAATAACCAGTGCGTAGTCTCAATAAACAATTTTACATTAAAAACTTCTTCAAGTAATATTCTAAAATATAAAAGTGTAGAACTTCCTAAATTACAATTTTTGGACGAAGACTCTAAAACAGACTCTTTTCATTTAAATAAAGTGCAAATAGACTTAGTGAATTTAGATGAACTGAATAACATTCAAAACATGCTCCAAGAAGACAAATCGAAATTAGCAAGATTGGACTCGGCTTCTGTTCATTTCGAAAAAATCAGTTTTTACACAATATTATTATATGTTATAGTCTTTTTTAGCATAACCCCAGTAGCTTTCAAAATTTACCAAAGAAAACAGAAGAAGATTAAAAAGAAAAACGAGAAGAAACAAGGAAAAAGGGATTTCAAAAATTTTCCAGTCATCTCAAACTCTGGAGAAACCCCATAGTTTTCTCTTTGGCCGGAGGAGTTAAGAAACGACAATGGCCGACCCATGTAAAATATTTACTTATGTTGTATTTTTAATTAAAACTATATAAAAGAATAATCATGTAATAATAAGATGTTTGTAACTTTCATGTAATAAACATCATAAACAGTAATTTTTCGTTTTTTATAAAGTATTTTCCGGAGTGGTAAAATACCATTCGCGCCTAAGAAGCCGCCTGAAAGCAAGATAATTTATTTTTATTTACTATGAGTTCTTTAATGAAACTTACAGATTTTCTTGTTTGTAGGCTTCATATTCTTGCAAACTTCAGTGCCGTAGCCTCAGCGGAGAACAGAAAACATCACTTTTTAACGAATTTTACCAAACTGTTGATTATAATAAGCAAACTAACTACTTACTTGCACTCAATCAATTTGGAAAAGTTTCGCGAAGGCGTCATGGTACGTATGAGCGGCCTGAAGAGAGTCGACGTCAAGGTACAGTATTTTACACGATTCCAGATGGACAAGGGCGACATGTCCAAGTATGCAGAAAAACATTCAGTGAAATATTTGCACTTACACATAGTAGAGTACAAGTTCTCGTAGAAAAAAAACAAAGCGGGCGTAATGCGGTAACCGATCAGCGGGGCAAGAGCACAAAGAAGGGGGAATATTTTTAAGAAATTCGCGATCATAGTAAGCAACACATCAATACATACATGAAATAAACAGTTTTAAAGATTAAAACTAACTTTTCCACATCTATGACTCTGAACAATATTCTATCATAAAAGTGTTACTTGTATACACTTTGGGAGATGTATCGTGCTAACAAACCGAAATTTCTCCAAAAATAATCAAAAAATTAGTATATCCGGATTTATAGGACCCGCTGTACTCGCTCTAGTCCAGTGAAAATCAATACGGTACATCTGTAAGACACCTTGAACAATATTCAATCATAAAATTGATCAATCATATACTCTCTGGAGGCTGTATCGTGCTAACAAACTGAAAATTCTCCAAAAATGCCAAAAATTTGATACTTCAAAGTACCCCTTGTACTGGCTTTAGTCAGCTGAATATCAATGGGGTTCATATTTGAGACGCCCTGAATAATATCCAATCATAAAATTGGTCACTTGTATATACTCCGGAGGCTGTATCGTGCTAACAAACTGAAACTCCTCCAAAAATGACAAAAATATCGTACTTAAAGTACTGTAGCACCTGTTGTATTGGCTCTGGTCAGCTGAAAATCAATAGGGTTCATCAGTGAGATGTCCTGAATAATATTCAATCATAAAATGTGTGACTTGTTGAACTCCGGTGGCTGTGTCGTGCTAACAAACTGAAATTTCTCAAAAAATTACAAAATGTCGTACTTCAAGTACCATAGCACCAGTTGTACTGGCTCTGGTGAGCTGAAAATCAATAGGGTTCATCTGTGACATGTCCTTAACAATATCCCATCATACAATTGGTGACTTATTGCACTCCGGAGGCTGTATCGTGCTAACAAGACATGTAAGGAAAAGTGGCCGACGACAACGACGACGACGACATATACACAGGACTTTTTTTCTGAAAACCGTTTTTTCGTGTTGTTGTTGATGGAAAACGTAAAAATAACTCAACAATTTTTTTCATAATTCTAACTTTTTTTGGAGTAAACCAATACTTTTCTCGTATATTAGATAGGTTGGCGGAAAAGTAAAAAACTCGACATTTTGATGTCGCCTATAAATTTTATGATGAGTTTCCCAATCTACGTTTCGGATGGCCCAAGACTTATACCTGCGGAACATGTGACCTCTATATTATAATAAAATAAAAGCTTGTCTTTCAAATGATGAAGAAAAACGATGACTTACAAGTGCGCTGGAGTTACATCATCGAAAAGCTGAAAAGGCAAGTAAAACAATGAATGAAGATATGGCAGAATAACAAAAAATTAACAGTGTGAATAACGTGGTTTCAATTGACCTCGAACAGGTTTTATTCATTCCAACATTAACACATTGGCAATGTTTTATAGCAGACAGCTGTCTTGTTATAACTGATTTAGACAACGCCTACATGTGTTCATGGGAAGAGTTGTTAACTGGTCGTGGCGGAAACGAAATTTGTTCCTGCCTTCTGAAAGCTTTATTACAGGGGGATTTCCCAAAAAAGAAAAAGTTGATCATATGGTGCGACAACTGCATCGGGCAAAATAAAAATAAGATAATGCTCTTACTGTTAATATACTTGGTGGCTTCGGGAGTATATGAGCAAGTTGAACAAAAATTCTTGGTGTCAGGTCATTCATATCACCCTTGTCATCGCGACTTCGCTCAAATTGAAAAGAGAAAGAGAGGAACAAAAGTATTTACACCTGATAATATAAAAGATATGATAGAGAATGCATGTCATAAGAATCCTTTTAAAGCTTTAACGATGAAATCCGAAGACTTTAAAGACATTCAAAAATTTGCCGATGAGGTGTTGAATACGACGAAGTTAAAAATATCTCAGGTTTCATGTATTAAGATTGATATAGACAATCCAAAGATGGTAAAGGCAAAGAAATATTTTAATGAACTGGAAGATTGGAGCCAGTGCAATGTTTTAAAGAAGGGGAAAAGGATACGGGACATTTTAGTAGGACTACCTCTCCTAGAATGCAAAAATCGAATTTCTGCTGATAAAATTAAAAATTTTGAAGATATGCTAGACTACATACCTTTAAAATATTTAAGTTATTGGGAACATGTGATGACGCCAAGAAATGAGTGGTAATTTAATCTAAGTTCGTGTTTGATTTTTGTATATATTTAGCTGGAACATAAACTTTTTAAATCTATGTTAATTTGGTACTTAGACTGTTTCATAGTTTTATGAGGTTGGTAATTTTTTTAACAAAACTTTTCTTCTTTTTCAAGTATTTTGAAATGTTTTGTGATCCGACTACTTATTACTGATCAATAAAATACTTTTCACCTCAATATACTTGTTTTTTTGTATTTATTATAAGAAAAATCTTAATCATTACTTTTTGACACTTATACACTTTTGAATTTCCGTGCTTCAATTATAGTTGAATAAGTCGATATGTTACATGAATATTTTTTCTGGCATAACGACCAATTTTGGACGACCTTCTAAAACTACAGCCACATGTGAAATCAATGTTAGACCAAATAACAGGGAATTTGTTAAGAAATAAATCAATTCAGAAAACCGACTGATGAAAATTATTTTTTATTGATGGTTTTAGCCAAAACATCGTATTTTTTATTTCACACCCTTAGAAATAATAAAGCAATTTCAAGGATATTAATAATAATTTGTTGGCAATTGAAATGAGAAGTAGGCAGAAACGATAACCATCCCCTTTGGCTAATCCTTTACGTAATGAAAAAAAAAACAACAACTTAAGACGGATCCTTGAGTTTATGCTACGTAAGACGACAAGACCGAGCTTTGTTTGCTTTATGTAGAAATTAGTAATAAAACCGGGCAGCTTACACTAGAGCTTTAGAGTTGGGAAAGTTACAGGAAGTGTGTGACTATAAAGTATAGGAGAAGCTTCACTGGGCAGCTTGTACGCTTTATGGGGTATAAACACTTGTCGAACTAATTAAACTTATTATCTGCAGCCGTAGGGCCTACAAAGTTTCCTACGGCTACTGCTCTAATAACTTTCTTCTTGTTAAGACTTTACCGCCTCCATTTTCTGTGTACCTACGTACACCAACAAAGTCTCGTCTAAAGTAAATTAATTTATGAAGTAGCCACGTTGTATCAGAATTTTGTGATTTTACTGTAGACAGTTTCATGCTGGGTTTTGATCATGACCGTGATTTCAACTTAATACAAATTATTTCAAAGCCAGTATTATAAATAAACTACGAGGACTGCTATTTATATTACTGGCCTTGGTAACAGTAAGCACAATCTGACGTTTCCTATAGAAAGTTTCACATTTTTAATAATTATCTTCTTCAGAACGTTTACAGTAACTTATGTAGATAAGAAAATGTGATTATTGTTACGAAACAGCACACTGGTATAGTCCCTAAAACCGACTCTGTCTAAGCCAGGTATAAAAGTTAAAATTATGGCGGATACGCAGTTATAAAAAACTGTTTACGACTCTACGACTATCTTATGTAAACATTGTTTTTGTGGCCAGAGTTATCTAGAAAAGGCCAGAATCAATTGTCCGGAATTTACTACTAAAAATGGCTTTAATATATAAGGGGACTGATCAGGAAGAGTTAGTTTAGTTTTATAATTTGACATCGTGAGTTGAACAGTAAATAAGTGCATATAAATTAAGTGATTATATAAATTAGTTTAAGTGAATGTACTGAGTATATATAAATTAAGTGTTAGTGATTAGTTTAGTGTTTAAATAAATTAAGTAAGTGAACCTACCGTGTGTTTAAAATTTATCCCACCCGTTTATTGTTTAAATAAATAACAAAAACATTACATTGGTGTCAAAAGTGGGATAATATAAATAAATTGCTACGTAAAAATGGCCAAGAGATTAAGGGATCTGAAAGTGGCGGAATTAAGAGCAGAATTGGAAGATCGTGAGTTGGAAACGTCCGGTAAGAAAAGCGAATTAGTAGAAAGACTTAACAAAAACATTACATTATATTGTAAACAATATGACAGAATAAAAATTATAAGCGAAAAAATCCATTTTATGAATATGGATATGTCATATTCTAAAACATTAGGACATAGTCTATAGAGAATCTAAGAATACCTACTTCATCAGCGCGGAGTTAAGGTGTATGTTTTCTTATATCATTAGGGCTGCCCGCATAGAGAAGCGGCGATAAGACTGAAGAAATGAACGACGAACGAAAATGTCCAGTTACTCGAGATTTTTACCTCCGAATTCTTTTGGATTGAACCGAAATATTATTCTTTTTCAGCAAATATTTTCATTTTAAGTAGATTCCTGTAGGATGAAAAATAGCGGAGATATCACCTGTTGAAACTTATATCATAGCGCGAGCACCCCTGTGCCGGTCAATTCAACTCTTAATTTTACAAAAACTAAGGATATACACTTTGTAATTAACCAATAATTGTAACCTTCGGAATTACTTGTAAAATGTTCCGATAGATTAAAAATTAACTGACATGCAGTGGAAAAACTAATAACATTTTGGTGAGACAATTTCGGAACAAGAAAAATAAATTTACATTTTTGGAGCTCTCAGAATTCTCAACTTGTTGTATATATATAGGAAGGTAGAATTAATCTAGTGAGAAGCGGTCTGGAGTGGTAAAAGCAATTGTTAAATATGCCTAAAATTTTCGTTATTTATTAATAACTTCTTCAGGAGGACTTTCTACAAAAGAGGGAAAAGAAACAGTAGCACAAAATAAAAACATATTTTAAAAATTCTTTCAACACTCACAACGTTTAAGCTAATCCATCGAACCAATCATAATGATGAAATTATTTTAAAATTAAACAGAAAATAAACACAAACTCGACGAAACTAAAAGATATGAGATAAGCTTATTTTATGGAAAAACCAACAAGGCAATAAAAACTTATCACATTTTGAAATCAAAATAAAACATTAAATATACAGGCTGGCACCAAAAATTAGTACCGACTACTGGAATTCAAAATATTACAATAAGTGTTGCTAAGTTGATTCATATCAGCTTTAAAATTTATTGATTGTTTGTTATCATAAATGTGACACATCTCTAAGAACCGCCGTTTTTTATAATTAGTTCCTTGTTCCAAAATTCTTACGTTATTAAAATCAAAATTGTGATCTAAATTTTGAAAATGCAAAGATAAGGCACATGAATTCTTGTCAGTGCGACTATCGCTCCTATGTTGAGTGATCCTATTTTTTAACAATTGTGCAGTTTGACCAATGTAACAAACATCCTTGACAATCCTGGCAAGGTACAGAATAAACAACGTCACTCCGGTCCATAGTCAGCGTCCTTTGGTATCTGAAAAAACGCTACCTACAGTGACAGTGTTATCTTTTTATAAGTGAAAGGATCACATTATCAACCGGTTCGTCGAAGTTATTAGAATTATAAATTACTTCTTGAGAATGTGTCTAGGGAAGCCGTTATTGGAATACAAAAGGATGAGCTTTTTTAAATTATCTTGTAAAAATCTGTCATCACTAATATGTGTAACATGATTTTTCAGAGCGATGACACTGTTAAATTTCTGATTGTTGGGGTGGTTAGAAAAATAGTTTGTATTGTAAGCCTGTTTTCATATATAAATCTGTCAATGTATTAATTAATTCATGAGAGATGTTTGGAAACAATATATTTATTTATAAAAGATATCAGAATTATGATAATTCTCAGGTAAGTTTATTTATATTTTAAATAAAGTTTGTAGTAATACCTTTTTAACTGTCTACTATCGTTCAAGGATCTCAATCTTCTATTTTTCTAGATTCTTTGGAGTGTATAACCTGTCATACACGTTTATGTCGGATGGTGAATTCACCTACGAAAATGTTTGTTGCCTGGATACCAATCTGGTCGATTACAACATAAGACCGCCTTTGGATGAATCTTTACAATTCAAATTATTTCACTTACGTGAATCACTCCACGTTATGTTTCTTCTCAAAACGTTCAAGAAGGTTTTTTTTAACTTTTTATAACTGCTTCTTACAAATATTTACTTAAATTATATAATAATTTTGGAAAATTTTAATGACTGCATCTTTTACTGAATCTCTTCTTTCGTTACTTTGTTACCCAGGACTCAATTTCATTTTTTTTTCAATAAATAATCGTTTTCAAGTTCAGAATCAATCAATTGAATACCATTTACCAATGGTATTCAATTCTGTTTATTTGTTATAAAAGCATTTAACGATTTTTTTGAATAAATTCATTCCTATAAGAAAAGAATGCTATTCATTCACTTTACCAATAATCATTATTATATTTGTTTTTTATTTGACAATATTTCTCTAATTTAAATTATGTTGGCATTCTTTCAATTACAAAAACTCCTACATATGTTTATACATCTACTTGACATTGTACATTGTACACAGAGTGTTACAAACTTGATAACAGTATAAATAAATATTTATGCTTTCTTTAATTGATTAAAACGTTAGTTATTAAAGTTTGAATCTACGATAAATAGCTAATGAGTCTACCAATCAATAAGAATGGTGTTGTTGGAAGTACGAAAAAATCTCGTGTCAAAAAAAGGAACACTACGATTATCGTCTTCTCTTTCAATTGTAAATTGTATGTGTTGGTCAAAACTATTGAAAACATTCAATGTTTCTGTTACCACCGAACGTGGGAGGGAGAGAATGATATCATGAACATATTTCTTGATAAAGAAAACATTGAACGGAAGGACATTCAAGACATTGTCAAGCACATCATCCATCACGTAACAAGTAAATATTGGACTTATTTTCGCTCCCATAGGAGTGCCAAAAGAATGTTTATATATTTGATTGTTGGAAGAGAAATATGTATTATCAAAAAAGAAAGTTAATAAGTTGATAAAGTTGCTTTCACTAATACTGCAAAAATCACTAATATTATACCAATTATTATGAATAGCTCTGATACAAGCATTGAGATAAACATGAAAATATTATTTTATGTGGTGTACCCCAAGGAACGGTCCTTGGACTAATACTATTCAATATTTACCTTAAAATAAAAGAATGGTTCGACTATAGATTACTATCAATCAATTTAAAAAAAACGCACTACTTGCCTTTCAGTAGCTATGATGTTTCCCTTCCAGAATATGGCATAGCGGTATCCGACATGACTATCATCAGACCTGTCAAAAAGAGAAAATACCTCGGCATAATTCTGGATAAGCATCTAAGATGGGACCAACATGTACTACATCTCATGAAAAAACTACGATGCATTCTGTACAAATTCAAAAAGATAATAAGCATACTCAACCATAAACAGAAAATAATTTTGTACGAAAGTTTGGTAGAACCACACTTGAACTACGGCATAATTGGTTGGGGAGGAGTTTCTAAAACACATCTGCATTCCCTTGAAGTCATCCAAAGACGCGATGTATTATGCAAAAATCATACGACTATCCCAGCAACCTCCTCTACACTGAAACTGCAATAATCGACCCAAGGCAACTATTTTTCATAAATACGAGTATAACTGCAGTTCAATATAAACACAAAAATGAATTAATCATCAACAGCCATAACTACAAGACCCGCCACAGAAGAAGTATTCAAATACCAGTCAGTCCGTCAGTCGGTCAAAGGAGCTACCATTTAATAGGCCCATAACTTCAGCGACATGCCAGAAGCACTGAAATGTGAGGCAAACCCTGGAAAATTTGAAAATAAACTGAAACTTTATGTTTAGCATACTTCCCGTGCAGAAATACACGATAAAATGGAAAATGAACAACTATACTTGCTATTATCATATAGCTCACGTCTAGTCATAAGCATCTCAAACTACATAACTTTTCCGCTTTTCCAGATTCTCTGGAATCTTGAGTAGTGTCCTGTGACAGTTATATACTCTGATGTAATTGTCTATATTTTGCAATGTTCTATATCATATAATTCAAAATATTCAATATTTTTATACTTACATATTTTATTGTATGTACCTTGGTTAATCCTATAACTATACGTATTATATTATTCCTACTCATTACATTATATTACTCATCTCTCATACTCATACACATTTACTTTTATACTATATGCCTTATTTTGTAGTATTTGTTATATTACTGTAGATCTCTGTATCTTATATTAAATAGCATGGACCTTATATAGAATTAATTTGCTTATCACGCACAAGCTGTACCTACATCAGCTTCTGTGATTGTCTCTGTTTATTCATAAAATATTGTACACATTGTAAATTGTAAATTTTCAATTATTACTGAATAAACAATATTATTATTATTATCCTAAATGTCATCTAAAAGCTCAATTTACATATTTGCTTATTTTTAAAAAAATACTAGGAATAATTTATTTATTTATTGAAACTAAATTCAATTAAATTATTATAGTCCAATTTCCAAGATATTTGATAAAACTGAATGAGTCGTATGATAAATTTTCAGTCATCAAAAAGTAGAATACTTTTAGAATCATTATAATAAATATCAAGTCAAATTGAGTGACTGTAGATCAGGCATTACATTCTTATCTCCTGAGGCATTTACTAAAAAGTGACACTACATCGAAGCTGGCCAAAACATAGTCTTCAGGAAGTTGAACCTTATTATATTTATGAGAGAGGTCAGAAGAATCTTCAATATGGTACTGATTTTCATACCTTTATTTGGTTATACTGAGGACGGCAAATGAGCCAGAAACATGCATGTCTGCGGTTACCACTCTGTTCCAGTAGTCTTTTTCTTTTTGCGTGAATATATAAAGAGGAATATTGAGGGAGCGGCAACATTATAACAAGAGAACCTTGTATCCTATTTCTCCAATGTTTCGGAATTTATTTATTCCATATATATATATAGGAATAAAAAAGAAATAAGTTTGCATTATTCTTGAAGCCAACATCATTTCACATTCTAAGCAAAAATCCAGTGGAGGAGCAGGATAAAGTAGTATTCTATCTACTTGTTGCCAAATTTAGTTTGTGTTTAGTTTATTTGGTGTTTGCTGCAGATGCAAGCTATTAAAAATAATCTATATTTCAGATGTTTTAATAATATTTCAAATGTATCAGGTTTATTAAATATTAATTAATTTGACATTTTACATATTAATACAGCTAATAAACGGAATACTGGTCGTAATACATTATAATAAATCCTGCAAGTCCAAGATTCGAATGAATGATAGACAACTGTATATACATTTGATAAGGTTATTTTCATTCAAGGAAAACTTAGCGTAGCAATTTTATGCACAGTAATCAGTTATCGTCATATTTTTTATCTAAACACGACGTCGTAACAGAGACTATACCCTATTCTGTGAGGTTTCTTCTCAGGCGATCATCCTCTCTTCGCTTCTCGTCTTACGTCGCATCCTACTTGGCCCACAATATGATGTTGGCTTCATAACAAATCGAATTTATGAATGAATGGTTGGGCATGTATTTATTACCATTTTCAAGGATAGAGTAAGTGAGAATGTTTTATAAGTTGTTCTAGATGGCAAATTATACTACAAATTATCTGAATTTGAATTTGTCAAACTGAATTAAACAAACTTGTTTATAAAATAGTTATTCTTTTCTTTATAGAAAACATAGATATAAGTAATTAAAATAATAGGTGATGTTTAAATTAACCATAGATATTAAAATGGGTTAGGTCAATCTTTTTTTTTTATTTATTGATGCTATTGTAACCTAAAATGTGTCAAACAGAGGAAAAATATGAAAATGAAAGATTTTTATATTTGTAATAAATATCACTTAACTTCTTATTATCACTTATTTTATTAACGATATTTGACCCATGGGATACGTGAGCCATTTCTAAGAAATGTATTTTTTTAGTATTTGATGGTATATCTACAATAATACCGACAGAATCAAAATCCATAAAATGGTCATTATCGATTTTATATGTTTTGTAAGGAAATGCTATTTTTCAATTTTTGACGTGATGATAAATATATAGGTCACACAGGTGGTGTAGCATAAACTTTGGACTTCAAGTAGCCCCACAAAAAATGCTAGCTGGCCATTCGACAGAACCTCTACGGCCTACCCATTGTCCGGGAAAGCAAGCATCAAAAAGTTGTTGCGAACTTTTACATCATAGTGCGGAGGCGCTCCATCCTATTAAAAAAAAACTTGGTTGCCAAGGAGATTTACATCATATTCCATTGTTTGGGTTATTAAAGGATGAACAAGGTCTTCTAACAATATCAACATTCAAATTCCCATCAATAAAAAGTGGCCCGATAATGTGGTGGCCTAGAATACCTGCCCAAACATTTAATTTTTGGGGCGTTTGTGTATGACCTTCTCTGAAAATGTGTTGTATGAAAGAAGAAACAAACACTACATCGCCGCTCCACTATGCGAGTAGTCTAAGAGATCGCTTTATTTTATTATTTGACTTCCAGCTTACATCCGAGAAGCTCTTTTGCTATAGTCATGTTGATATAATCATGTTATATTGATTTATTGCCTTTGGAAGGATTACCAGCATAGCATATTTTCTTACTTTGTTTATCGCTCAGGTTATATCCTTTTTTTATTAATATCGTCACTCACCCTCTATTAAAAACATTCCACGTGAGCACTGTATACTGCTACAAAGTATTTCCACGGAAAACAAGATTCTATCCTTACAGAAACATAAACGGGATTCTCTGGAGTGCACTATAATCAGATAGCTGTCGTCAAGATAGCGATTCGGCATCCTGAAGCAATAAAACTTTCCTTCGTCTGCGAGAAGAGAGGAAATAATGCCTTTATAGGGTGAATTCGGGACGCGAGGGGAACAAGCAAGGTTGAGAACTCGCGTGATTATGACTGGAGCTAATCCAAGTTGAAATCTCTCGCAAACCGATTCAAACAGTCATGTCGAGCGGGACCATGAATAAATTACCGCCTCCCGCTTGGAGTTGGGAGTCTCGCGGATTAGTGGGGTCCTTACTGGGTCCTTGGGGAACACTTTCCGGCCGCGTCTTACGACGTGGTCGTTATCGCTATAATTGCCCGGTTCTAACTTCGAGAAAACGACAAACGGGTAACGTTATGTCTAGTTTTATGGGGTTTATTAAAAAGGAATATCGAGCTTATGGTTAACATTTTATCTTTGGAAAAAACTTTGAAAAGGTTTAGGGGGTCTTAAATCCCATAAAAAATATCACGAGGTGCAATTTTTCCGTCGTTTTTGTTATGAAAGATAATCTGATCTTAAGAAAGTCGAACAATTTTAGAAATATTTGAGAACATTCATTTGTATTTGGTAATTTTTTATCTTTTTTGTCCTATCCTTTAAATTGAGCTTAAGAATCTTGATTACTTGAATAAAATAATAAGAAACAAGAAAATGAGAGGAAAAAACTGCACTTAATGATATAGTCCTATTTTTTGGAGTTCAAGTAGAGATTCTTCAACATATGAATTTGCAGCATATAATTTTGAGTCATTCACAAACGTTAGTGGACCAGCTGCGGCTCGAAGACCCAAGTACATCGCCTTAATAGTAATCGTGGTGATACAAAAACTATCATTGTTTTGATTTCTCTTTCAGAAAATTCAGATCTATAGGGTCATTCATAACTATTGGGACATAGGCTAAGGGCAGGTTATTTGAACCAAAATATGCTTCATTAGGTGTGATTTGTTTCGGACGACCACCCAGATTTTTACTATGAAACGATTAAATAGATTTGCAACAGTTTTGGCCTTCTGCCTGGACAGATAAAGGAGTACACATAATCACACAAAATTGAAATAATCGTTGTTACTTATCTAATTTTCAGATGTAAATATGTTAATTTATATACCGTATAATGTATAATCTATAATTCTAAATCATCATTATCATTTGATGTTTGCATATAAAGGAAATGAGTATTTTCGAATGCTCAAATAAAAAAAAGTGTACTGATTGTAATCAGTATGATACCTGACTGCTAATTCCCATAGCATTTAGAAGATCTTAACAAGTCTTAGATTAACAAAAAAGTAAAAAGCAAAGCTATAATAAAACTGCCAAAACACAAAAAATTTTAGATAACAGAAAAAAGAAGAACAAAATAACTTATTGGAAACACTCTTTTCTTGCCTTTTTTTGGCAAAATCTTTAATCAACTCGTCAAAAGGAACACAACCCATAAGGTCACTTTCTTTGGTCATAATTGCCAAATTACTGAGTCTCTATTGTGCCATAGTTGATCGTAAAAAAGTTTTTATTAATTTTCATTTTGAAAAAGACCTTTCCCCCGATGCTACAGATAGTGGTAGCGTTAAAAAAATTCGTATTGCCACTGCAGTATTTGAAAATGTTAAATTTAAATTGTTCTCTAAAATGTGTTGAAGAATTAACTGAGAATCTAACTCATTTTGCTATGGTAAGTGCCATTTTAAACAAATACTTCATCAAATAAGTAATTTGCATCAATATCTGATTCTTTACGTGCTTCATCTTTCGAATCAAATGATAAATTTTCACACGAGTTTCTTAATTCTTCTTCATTCAACCTGAAAATTCTATAAGTAAATACAAAAATGTTATTAATTGCTTCAACCCCTTGAATATTTCATTAAGAGATGATAAGGTCGTATCTAGAGAAGAATACTTTTACTTTGTAATTCATTTTCGGGTCTGTTATTGGTTCGTCAGTACTTTCATAATGAAACTGCCATTCCTTTTTTTTTGAGGAATTGTTTGTGAAGATAAAAAATTTGGTCGCATTTCTAATTCCCTATCCTCTACAAGAAGTTCCCTAAATCCCTTATCATCTCTTAAGTATAAAAAACATGTTTTTATTTTCTATAGACAGTCTAAACAAGCTTTTAGATTTATACTTTGATTCTGCATTACTTTATTTAGAGAATTGATTTTAAATAAAATATTGTACCAGATTACTTACACAGCATAATAAATTGTAGTTTTGGATTTTTGTTGTGAGCTATCGAGCTAGGTGTGATGTACTAAAATCTTTTGGAGATGCGGATGCATCCATTACTTTTAATAGGACATCTCAAAAGAAATTTTAGCAGCATCGTTAATAACTAAATTTAACGAGTGCGCCGAACAAGTAACAAAAAATGCTTGCGGGTTTATATTTAAGATTCGTTTTTGTAATCCACTGTGTATTCCATGCATGTTTGTTCCGTTGTCATATCCTTGTCCTCGCAGATCATAATACACAGGGTGGTCCTTAAGTAATTGTACATAGAATTATGGTAGATTCCTGACTTTAAAATATTACGACTTAAACCAACTTGCTTCAATAAAATGTTACTAATAAGGAATATACAGGGTGTTAAAGGTTAAATTTTAAAATTTCTTTTTTGCGATAACTTTAACGTTTTTGGATATGTATACATAAAAAATTGGAAATAGAGGTTTTTTGGACCGAAAAATCATAATCTGTTACCTACTTCGATGTAATTTGTAGAGGGCGCTACACAGGCCACATTTGTGGCATCAATGTGCCCTAAATTTTTTTGCTGTTTAAGTTAGCGGTATTTTTGTAAAAGAATATTGAAGCCACGTTATTTTAATAGAAAAAAGGTATACTTGTTATTAACCTTAAAACTTAAAACGGTTTACTATATAATCGCATTTTAGGGATCAGCTGCATGATTATTATTGAAAACATTTAGAAAACAAATTAAAAAAAACTAAGCTAAATAACATTATAACTTTAATTGTGTCACATTAAATGTTCGATATTTCCTCCATTCTCGTCGATGCAGTTATCTACACGTTCCATACAAGATCGTCTCATATTAAACAACATCCCTCTACAAATTACATCGAACTAGGTACCAGATTATGATTTTTCGTGCCCAAAAACCTCTATTTACAAATTTTTATGTATTCATATCCAAAAACGTTAAAGTGATTGCAAAAAAGAAATTTTAAAATTTAACCTTCAACATCCTGTACATTCCTTATTACCAACATTTTATTAAGGCAAGTTGATTTAAATCGTAATATTTTAAAGTCAGGAATCTACCATACTTGATGTACATTTACTTAAGGACCACCCTGTATACTTAAATTTAATTCTACTGATAAATCTGTCACATAGTTTACATGCCAACACCAGAAGAGTCAACTAAAGGGCAAAATAAAATGTTCAAGTATTTCATTTTTTTTTTGTGAACTCGTTTAATAAAACAAACCTCAAAACTATACTTAATTGTTCGGTATGACTCACATCTGATGTACAGTCGAGGATTACAGAGTAATATTTATGTGAAAACAGCTTCTGACCAAAAATATTGTTAGCTATTTTAGTTTTCTTTTGGGTTAAGATCAATGGAAAATAAAATTGGAGAATCTTTGTTTTCATCAGGCCAAGGTTTCGGCTTTTTTTTATTAATCTATCATCAGAGCGTCTGCAAAAAATACAAAAATGTGCTTTTCTGTTTAAAATTGAACATGAAGCGTATAAAATATAACAAAATGAAACGCGCAAATATTGTTTTACTTTTCCGCCCAACCTATCTATATGCGAGAAAAGTATTGGTTTACCCCGAAAAAAGTTGGAATTTAGAAAAATTTTTTTGACTTATTTTTACGTTTTCCATCAACAACAACAGGAAAAAAACGGTTTTTAGAAAAAAAATCCTGTGTGTATGTCGTCGTCGTTGTCGTCGGCCACTTTTCCTTACATGTCTTGTTAGCACGATACAGCCTCCGGAGTGCAATAACTCACCAATTTTATAATTGAATATTGTTAAGGACATGTCACAGATGAACCCTATTGATTTTCAGCTCACCAGAGCCAGTACAACGAGTGCTATGGTACTTGAAGTACGACATTTTGTAATTTTTTGAGAACTTTCAGTTTGTTAGCACGATACAGCCTCCAGAGTTCAACAAGTCACCAATTTTATGATTGAATATTATTCAGAACAACTCACTGATGAACCCTATCGATTTTCAGCTCACCAGAGCCAATACAACGGGTGCTACAGTACTTTAAGTACGATATTTTTATCATTTTTGGAGAAATTTCAGTTTGTTAGCACGATACAGCCTCCGGAGTATATGCAAGTGACCAATTTTATGATCGGATATTATTCAAAGCGTCTCAAAGATGAACCCTATTGATATTCAGCACACTAAAGCCAGTACAACGAGTGCTATGGTACTTGAAGTACCAAATTTTTGTAATTTTTCGAGAATTTTCAGTTTGTTAGCACGATGCAGCCTCCAGAGAGTATACGATTGAGCAATTTTATGGTTGAATATTGTTGAAGGTGTCTCACAGATGTACCCTATTGATTTTCAATTTACTAGAGCGAGTACAGCGGGTCCTATAAATCCAGATATACAAAATTTTTGGTTATTTTTGGAGAAATTTCGATTTGTTAGCACGATATATCCCCCGAAGTGTATACAAGTAACAATTTTATGATAGGATATTGTTCAGGGTCACAGATACGGGAAAGTTAGTTTTAATCTTTAAAACCGTTTATTTTCTGTACAAATAAAATAGATTTTACAGATATAGAAATTCACAGCAATAAAATATTTGAAAAGCCTATCTAATTTAAAAAAGGAAAATGCTATAATATATACTTGTGAACCACAGAAATCAATTTCACGAGCATTTTACTAAGTGATGAAGGTTTGAAAACAGAAATACAAAATCAGTAATCTAAAATATCGGAAAGTGATCATTTGAATTCCAATTCAGGTGTAACCAAAAACCTATTAAATATAGAGCATCAAACTACTCAACGAAAAGTGATTTTCGTATTTACAAAGCTGAACATACAGTTAGATGAGAAAATGTATAAAAATGTAAACTGCTAACATTCTTATTTATTTCTTGGTACATTATTATAATTTGATAAGTCTTCTTTTTCTCGGCTAAGCATGGGACGAACTAAATAATATGAATGGAACGTTGTCGTTACCAGGCTAGACAAAAAGTTCAAAAACTAGTTTTTAACTGTTCACTTTGACCAATCTGTTACTTCTGTGTATGAGGGAAATATAGGAGGTTTTAAATTTTCAATATCTTTTTGGAATTAACTAAGGGGTTGTTAAGAATGTTAATCATTTCAGAACACCGTCTTTTGTGAAAATTTGTTTGTTGATCTAAAGCAGTAACTTCATCAAAATTTGAGAAGAGATTTACAGAATGATGTTCATTCATGCCTATAGTCAAATATATTTTTGTCTCTCCGACGCAGCATTTATCAGAATTGTTGCAAGGTATTTTGTAAACAACATTTGACTCTAAATCTACAGGTGTTTCAGTTTTAACATTAGGGAAACATCTTTTCTTTATAGTATTTTCACCTTTTAAAGCTATCCGGTGGTCTTTATTATTCAAACTTTTACCTAATTTTTCAGAGAGGCCATGGACATACGTCATCTTATAGTACTAACAAGAGTATCCCTGTTGATATTAGGGTTAGGATTTGGTGAACGGACTAATAATTGGTTTAGTAATGTGGTCGAAAAATTATTTTTGGATATATACGTCTTGAGTTTTTTTAAATTTTGATTGGTACATTCATCACTACAAATATTTCTATTCTATTTCTAAGATTTTTAACAATATTTATTTTTTGGCTTATAGGGTGTTGAGAATGAAAATTTAGAAAACTCTCTGAAAATATGGGTTTAAGGTACCAATCTATCATCCACCTATTTTCATTATTTCTTCTCACCAAAGTGTCTGAGAATGCTAGCTTATTTAAGAATTATTTTTCTAGTGTAAATTTCGCCTTTCATATTGTTCTATTTTATACGCTTTATGTTCAATTTCAAAGAGAAAAGCACATTTTTGTATTTTTTACAGATGTCCTGATGATGGCTTAATAAAAAGTGAACTAATTCTCACAAAAAGTTCCTCAGTCCCGATTTATCAATGTACAAAAATCATGTGGTTTTAGAAAAACAATGTTACGTTTTTTACAAAAACAACGAAAGCTCAGGATTATTTTTGTAAATAAATGTCAGTGTAGTCAGTTGTCAGATAAAATGGAGGAGGAAGGTGGCACTGAATTTGTAGATAAAAATAAAAAGACAAATTGGAAAAAAAGAAAGAAACGTTAGTAAAAAAAAAGAAAGTGCAATAAGAAACAAGAAAGTTAAAGGCGAAAGGTTTGTAGGACCCGATTGCAAGTAAGTTAGGTAATAATATAAAACCACACTGTTTTGTTCTACAATGATACCTACTTATTTCGTAGATGCTTTAGGTTGAAATGTTTTTGTTAATGTTGATGCAGAAGAACGAAATTACATTTTTAGGGCGGTCAATTAATTTTGCAGTAAATACGAACAATATTCTCATTTATGTGAACGTGTGCTTAAAAGCTTTCTAAGTATACATGGCAGAATGCGAAGATTGTAAGAAAGTTTAGTGAATAAAGAAATCTCTCCAAAAGATATGAAAGGCAGACACGAAAACAGATACAATAAAACTTCAGATCCCTTAATCTTAATACTGTACATATTGAATACTTAAAAGCTAGGCACAATATTCTCGAAGAAACATCTCAAACTGTATCTCCCTGAAACTCTTAGTGTTCAGGAGACGCACATTATATTTTTGTACATATACCAAATATATCGTATACTAGTCTGTCTTTAACAAATTTAATATTAGTTTTGGACTTCCTCGTAGTAACACGTACTCAATCTGTGATAATTTGCAACTCTACATAAATTCAAGTCAAAATGAAACGGAGAGCAATCAGCTGACAGCACCTTTCTATAGCAGATAAATTTTAAGATATAAAATGAATATATAAAAGAAACGACATAAGTTTTAATTATATGCAAAATTTGCCACTGCCACACATTCAAACGGGTGATATATTTTTCTCAACACAATTATGGTATTACGATTTGGTATGCACGACATGGGTACACATTCTGTAACTATGTATGTTTATGATGGAATGATGACAAAGAAGGGTCAGAACTATGTCACACCTCTATTACTTCATTACATAAATAGTAATCACTTCAATACTGATACATTAGTACTTGTCAGAGATGGTAATTTTTTTATATTTCCTATTTGCTTTCAAGATATTTAAAACGATAAAGTATAAATTTTCTTTTAGAGTTTATTCAAAATAAGCTATTGATCAAGATTTAATAGAACATAAGAAAAGAAGGCATAATGTGGAAGTACAAGCTGAATGGGACGCGTTAATCACATCGGCTAGAAGGCATCATTAACCATTTAATATAGTCAATGCTACACAGGATATGTTTTTTGCTATGTCCAATGTTTTATGAAAACATTTTTTGAAGAAAGCGAAATCGAATATTAAATTAAAAGCTGTAAGGTCACATGAAAATTCCTCAGAAAACTCTCACATCAAAGTTCGTCATAGATTAGATTAGATTTATTTATTTGACTACGTTACATAATGTAAATGTTTGTATCAAGTCATAAAATTTTGTATAATAACAAAAGGAAAATGGACTTTTAAAAACACATATTATGTATATAATACAATTACAAATCATAAATAGAGATCAACTAGGAGCAACACAAATTAAGCAAAGTATATAGTCAGGAGGAAGATACTGCAACCCTGCAGCACGACAGTATGTCATGAACTCATCAACCGTATAAAAAAGTGTACAAGAGGAAACTTTTTTATTTGTTTCTTAAAAGAGTTGAAAGTTAACATCTTAAAATACTCCGGTAAGGTGTTGAAAATATCAATATATAGACAGTTTATGTCAGAGATCCTTAGTCCAAATTTGGGTTTTCTAACTGCATGTGAATTTCGTGTATTATACTGATGAATGTCCTATTTTTTTATTAAAATTGTCTTTGTATTTCAATTAGAACTTGAAATATATACAACGTAGGTAGAGGCATAATTTTAAATTTTATGAAATAAGCCTTACACAATGTCCTAAACATCCAATGCCTACCAACACCCTAATATACTTGCATTCTGAATATATGTTGTGAATAAGCAGAACCGCCCCAAAGATGGACCCCATAACTAATATTTGAATGAAACAGAGAGAATTAAGTCATTTTGAGGTTATTAAAGTTGGTATATTTACTTAACTGTCGAATAGCAAATAAATAATTTTAAAGTTTCTTTTTCAAAGAACTGATGTTAGCACACCAATTAAGTTTGTTGTCTAGTTGAATTTCTAGTATTTTCACACTTTTTGTTTATTCATGCATAAAATTATGATTATCATCGTATTTTGGGTTTTCTCTGTATTAAGTTTTAATCTATTAGAAATAAACCACTTATTGGCTAATTCAATTGAAGACTCAGCTACTTATATATTTGTCTGATACAATAAACGTGATGTCTGTCATCTGAAAATAATATTTATTTCTCATAAATTGGGGAGATCATTTATATAAATTATGAAAAGTAGTGGTACCAACACAGAGCACTGTGTATTTGACTTCACAAAACTCCGACAAGATACCATTTAATGATACAGTTTGCTTTCGACTATGAAGATAAGAACCTATCAATCCAAATGAAGTGCCCTAATCTCGTACTATAATAATCAAGATTTTCCAATATTATGTCATACGAGACGCAGTCAAAAGCCTTGGACAAGTCTCACAACGTAATTGCAGTGTAAGTCTTGCTCAAGTCCTTCGACCATATTCATCACAACGTTATAAATCGCATGCGTTGTAGGGAGTGATGTACGAAAACCAAATTGAGAATTAGTAAAAAGTTAATGCCGATCAAAATAGTCATAAGTTGTTGGTTAATAACCTTTTGAAAGATTACACTAAAAATTTACTATATACTTATTGGTCTATAATGATTAACTACATCGTTATCTCCTATTTTGAATTAGTGTTTTAAATGAAACTTACTGTTAACTCCACAATATATTTAAAAAATGTTAAATATTCTAAAAAATTGACATTCTGACGATGATATTTAGGTAATATCGAAACAATTGTCAACTTTTTAGAATTTATAATATTTTTTCAATATATTGTGGAGTTAACTACAAACAGTAAGTTTCATTTAAAATACTAATATGAGTAGATTCCACAAAGTAAGGGTGGAGACAGTTAATTTCCTATTTTGAAGACCGGAAGGACTTTATAGACCTTAAATACATCTGGAAAAATACCAGTATCTAGAATTCGATTAATAAGAACAGTTAATAGTTTTAAAATTACATGGCAAGTCCTCTTCAAAATATCACTGTTAATTTCATGAATATCTGCACAATTGCTATTTTTCAACCTCATTATAATATGTTCTATATCATATTCACAAACATACCCCAGGAAAAATGAACAGCATGGGGCAGGAAAATTTTTATAACTTAGTAGATCATTATCGGATATATGCGGTACAGATTTATAATTTTATCAACAGTAAAAACACAAGAGCTTTTTTTTATCGGATAAATTTCTCTTTGCAACGAAACAGTTTTGCCAATCACTAATTTTACGAGAAAAACTGACATGATAAAATCGCGACACCGAAGGTGGAGCGATTTTATCTAATGTCAGTTTTTCGAGCAAATTTAGTGATTGGCAAAACTTTGAGTCAAAGAGGAATTTATCTAATAAAAGAAAAGCTCGAGTGTTTTTTGGCAAGATAAATTAACGACAGAATATATGGATGAACAACAACAATAATTGCGACTCATTGTCATTGTGTAAAAGTGACGTCCGCTTACTAGATATTGAGGAAGAGAAGTTTTTATCGCGATAAAAAAGGATGCACCTTTTTTATCGATGGCAAAGTGACAATAACATTTCCAGGTATATGACATTTTAACATTGGAGTTAATTTATCAAAGGTAATACCTGGAGTGCTTCAAATTTTATCGATAATTTTTTCTTTTCCACGAAAACTTGTTTATTTGGCAAAAATATGAAAACAAACCGATTGATAAAATCACGAGTCCGTCAGGATGAGTGATTTTATCTAAATTCGGTTTGTTTGAATGTTTTTGCCTCAAATAAGTGTGATGAGTGATGAAAATAAAAAATTATGTGATAAAATTGTTGTATTTGGGAAGATTATTTTTTTCAACAATTTAAAAGGATTTTGCTATGTTTTTTCATTTTATTATTTTATTGAATTCAAAGAATACATAAGCTAACTGGAAATATAATCAACTTTTTGAACAAGAGAAAAAATTAATTTTTTGAAAAATTACAGTTATTGAAAACACAGTTTTTGTAAATAGTTCGGCCAGCAGGAACAGCTGTCTCTTCCAACTCATGTGTGGATATAATATTGGTTGATGCTGCCGCAGTTGTTGATGTATTGGCAATAAATACCGATTTGTTCGTTCTAACTTTATCCATGATATTTTTATGGTGTTCGGCATCAATATGTAAATATGGCTTCAACGATGCTGCTGTGACGTGACCTGTTATTTTGATGGCTTCTTGTTCCTGTATACCTTTCTTCATTAGATGAGTAACCAAAGTTGATCGGCCTGAGTGATTAGTTATTCTTCTTTTCTTAGTGTAATGTCCACATTTTTCAGCTGATTTCTTTAACCATTTGCCCATTTCATTCTTACCCACCGGTACCTTTTTATACCAAGTAGCATTTGCATTTTTCCGATAAGGATTTGGAGTAAGAAAAAATCGATCAGTGGTGATATTTTTACCGCGTTTATCCATAAGCTTATTATACAATCTTATGGGGCACCGTTCAGGATTCTCTGAGTTAGGTGTCAACCATTTTGTATCGGTGCATTTTTTATTCCCACCCTGGCAAGTTTTACTAAATATGGGATTATATACTAATCATCCTGTTTTTTCACCTGAATTATTTAATTCCCCCCGATATAATTGATAAGGCAATTAACATCTTCGCCTCAGCGCCATGCTAATTCATAGGAAATAATATGAAAGAACTTCATTTGGAGACCCGAATGCGTATTTTCGTTACACGAACCGATCACATTCATATACTCTTCTTCTTCTTCTAGTGCTGTTTTGCACTTTGCTTTCTTTTTTCTATACAACTTTGCAATTCTTTTCTTTTGGCATTTCGCACATCTCTCACTCTTTTAAATTCCAAATCTTGAAATGGATTGATGCTTACCTATATTGAATTCTAGGTAGTATTTTTCATGTATCAACTTGGCTGTTACATTCCATATGGTTTTCAAAGTATATTCTTTGTAATCTTCGCCGTTACATTTTTTCATATTTGCTGCCCAGTCTTCTAGAATTTTTGCAATTTCTTGAATACTCGTATTTTTTGTAGTTGGTAGTTTCTGATTCTGCAAATGCTTCAAACTGATTCCATATACATTTTTTGGATTTTATTGTGTTTTGTGGAGTGGAATTTTGTATTAGATGTTCAATATTCTCTTGGGTGATGACACCGAATCGGGTTGTGTTCATTTTCCAATAAACTTCGAAGCACTTTTAGTTGTCAATAATGACAAATTGAAAGTAAAATTTTTACTTTTCAATGTCAACAAGGTATTATCGATGAGGAAGCAGTTTTATCAGTATAATACCGAATGATTGACTAGAATAATGTATTGCTATTGGTTGAAACCACCAAAATGTCACATTTTGACAAGTGAAAAAAATAATCACGTTCATTTTATTCGCAAACCGTATCAACAATATTTATTTTGGTCCTTCCGATTTCTGTGTGGGTGGATAAAATTCTTGCGAAAATTAAATCTTCTTACAGAAGCTTGACTAAGCCAAATCATGGGGTTGTACACTTCTTAGATTTTATCAAAGGGGAAAGATACTCTATATGATGAAGATGGTTCAGTTCTATTCCATTCCGTGCACGAAAACTTAATTTCAGGAGCACTATCAATACATATAGTGGGCCATGGGAAACCATTAAGGTTAGGAATAACAACTTTAGATGTCCGTCTGAGCTAACTGTGTTACCATTATATAAACAAAAATTGGATCTGAAGCTGAAAAAGCTAAAGAATATTTTGAAAATGTCATGTAAAAAATCCAGAGAACAACGCATATTATGATAGTTTGAAAGTAATACAGCGAAAACAGAAAAAAAAAGACCAGGATGTAGATATTGGCAGTGATTATAATAGTAGTGAGCTGAAAATTGAAATTTGCGTTCTACAGTGTGTCCATGGATGGATAGCTCAAAAGGAAAAACTTAGTTATTTTCAGTTTGATCGAAAAATGTTATTCTTGATAGAAGCCCCTGATTGTTCAAAAACCCCATAATTTCATATAAAATTCAAGTTTTTCAGAACTTGCTTCATTTTATATTGACTTTTGCGGTGTTTCTAGGTAAATGTCAACTACGGTGAATAATATTTATCATTCTTTTTCAGCAATGCCAACTCTCCAAAAAAGAATATATCTTGTAATGTGCTATGGTATCGTAGAAGTACGCAATTCATTTATTTAATGAAAAATATCCGGATGTACCAGTTACCTGAAATGGATTGTAAAAATGTATTAAGACATTCGAGGAGACAGGATCTATTCAAGACAGAAAGAATTCGAAAGAGACGTACAACAAACAAAATCTGAACCGGAACTTTCTTAATACTATTCATTTCACCAGAAAACAATAATTGGATATATTCTCAAAAATCCACTTGCTGGAAAACTCTATATATACTACATCTGAAATTTTTAAAAGCAAATAAGTCAGAAACCTACAATCTCATTATGTCACATAAAACATAAAAATGTCTCTCTGAAATATGTGTCAAGTACAATATCTCAATTTTAGTTTTGCATTCAATGTAAATTCATGCAGTGAATAGGGTTTGCTTTATATCGATATCGAAAGCAATTTAGGGGAGGCTTTTGTATAAAAATGGTGTACGGCAGAATATGGCGTCGCTTCTCTTAGACGAAGGGTGGTTTCTGAGTTAGTAGGGATCTTAGTTGGATGTATTAAAGGGCCGGATCTCTTGGTTTAACTACAGGGTCATATAACTACGTCCTAGAATAAAGGATTCTAAGATGAACCAAACATGTTTTAAAATTTCACTTAAAGGAATATGAACATATTAAATTTTATGTGTGATGAAAATTGTAGAAACTAAAATTAATTATGAATAACATATAATAGCAATTAATGATTGGGTAGCCGTTATTCACGAAAAATAATAAAAAATTCTTGCCTGGTTTTGGAAATATCTATTCAAAAATGGAGGAAATTTTAGTATGAATAATATAATAACAATTATAGAAGGCTTTTTCACATCTTTGGAATCGGCTTCTCTCATAATTCACCAATATTATCTAAAAATTCTCGAAAATCTTAAAAAAAACTAAAATGAGAGTGACAGAAAATATTCTTTAACACCAATATATTTAAAATTTTCATTTTTGTTAAAAAAAATCCGTCAACCATTTTGTGTAACTTCCAAGCAGCTTCTTGTTCAGACAAAACAGATAAAAGGGGTTTAAACTAGGTCTCTGTGTTAATTACAATACCCGCGCCATTTCGGCTAATATTTTATTTTCTTGTGTCCCCTGTTGTTGGTGTAAAAAAAGAGTTTAAAAAAAATAATAATTTATTCACAGAATATATCAAAGAAATTATAAATATGTAGAGTAAATGTATGTGAATAAATAACCCAAAGGTATTGGAGAGGTGTTTCGGCAAAATAGTTATAATAAATACACTTAATTTTACAGTATCAAATTGAATAATTTTAAATAAAATAAAATTAGGTCCAAAGTAAAACTTTTAGTTATAGATGGACAAAATTAGATTTAAGTGAACTTGAAAATGTGTGCGATTTCTCTGTTTTTTAAATGATGTAATATAAATTTACACCACCCTAACAATATGACAGAAATCTCTTGTCAGTTCTAAGAGAAATTATTTTAATTTCTTTTTGAAAACAATAACATTACTTATATTTTTGCAATTTGTATTTTTTCCCTTTCCCTTTTAAAAATAAGTACATTATTGATGTTTTTCTGGAAAATAGTTATCAATTTTTCTGTTGCAGGGTTAAGATTACTACAATTTAGGATAACATCCCATGATTCTTTGGATATATAATCCACAAGGTTTTTATACTTGACGTGCTTAGTATAATACTCACCTTTTTAGTTGTGTTATTATCAAAAACTATTTGCAGTGCTAAAGTGGTCTGTTATATTCGTTTCTCTTACTACATGGATAATATTCTCTAGAATGTTAGTTTTTGACTTAATAAATAAATAATCTAACCAAGCTGCCACTCTGGTTGGTTATTATTGGTGGGTGTAAATCCAAATTCACTCAGGCCGCTTATATATTTATTCTATGGTATTATCATTTAAATCCATTAAGTCAATATTAATATCTCCAACAAATAGGTTGATAATAAATTAACTGTCTCGAAAGTTCTAAAAAATTGACAATAACTTTTATTATATTGTGGAATTAACTAGAAACCGTGAGTTTCATTTAAAACACTAATAGGTTGATAATAATTTTCAGATTTGATAACACTATTATATAGGAAATTTTGAAAAATATTGATAAATCCAGGAATACCTACTTGGATTATTATTTTCCTTAGGTGATTCATAAAAAGCAAGAATTATAATTTTATTGTTATTATTAATAGTGATAGTTACTTTTAAAATATTTGTAGGTCCTAATTTTAGGACATCATATTCAAAACAGTATTTGCAATTTATATAAGCCACGACTCCGTCGTTTTGATTTAAATCGCCTTTGTCGTATATTATATTATATTATATCCCGGTATATCAGTAATTTTCCAGGTTTCAGAACTAGACAATCAAAATCTGTAACATTAGATAACGAGAGTTTAAGTTCATCTAGATTTTTGGATATGGTTCTGATATTGTTATGAAATATAGTAAAGTTATGGTTGGTTTCGTTTATTTTAAAATTTTTTTGGATTTACGATGTTTTTGATGGTTAAAATAAATAAACACTAAAATTTGAGTTTCGCTTTTAATTAATAAATATTTAAGAACAAGTTCTTGTAATAATTGTTCAAAATGTGCTTCATCTACTTCCTGGCAGAAATTGCCCTACATTCTTCCACAATTCGTTGCTTTAAAACGTCAATACTGTCAGAATCTGTTGCGTAAACGTTATATTTAAGGTATCCCCGCAGAAAAAAATCTAAAGGTGTTAGGTCCAGTGACCGAGCTGGCCATTCTATTGGACCGCGTCGTCCAATCCATCTACCAGGATATTCCTCATATAGATAACGTCTTACTACAAAGTAATAGTGTGCAGGAGCACCGTCTTGTTGGAACGTTATTTCCAGGTTACCAAATTCATCTGGATTATCTTCCAGAATTTGAAGAATTTACGGTTCAATTGCGTTTTCTAATATCTCGAGATATACTTCACAGGTTAAATTAGAGTTCAAAAAAAGAGGCCCGACTATGTGGTTTCCCAAAATACATGTTACTCCAATACCTCATATTTTGAGTATTAACATTTCCATTAAGGAAGAAAGTACTTTCGTCACCGTCACCGATGCCTATTACGTCACCTGTTATCACTAGTTGAGAAGCTTACAATAGTTCATTTTCACGCTCCAAATTTCATCAGTCTAAGCATCACCGTTCAAAAGAAAAGATTGGGCAGGGGACTTTTGAGAAACACTGTATAACATTCTTCAGGATTTTTTTAATGCAAATCATGGACTGGAACTGTACCATCGTTCAATATAATTTTTCTAATTTATTTGTATGTTTCTTTACTCACAGTTTTCGACAGTATCTTTCAGAGCAACTCTTATAACGTGTATTTCTCTAAATCTACATCCACATGACTACAGAGTGGACGGATATCTAAATGGGTGTATTTCTAGACCTATATAGAAACCACCAGTGCTTGTAGAATGTACACTTTTCTACGTTAGCATTACTACTCTGGGGTCAGTCTGAAATATAGATATTTGATGTTGGCGTCTCAACTTGGCATTCTTTCGTATTTATTGCATTGGATATTAATAATGAGTTGCTGTTTGTGTTCTTTAAGGAATTGTTTACATAAATTTCTGCTACCGAAGAAGATTTCCAACCACCCAACCTTTTTAGAGATAGTAAGTCTCCTCCTGCGTCGGCTAGAAGAGTGACTGAAGATCTTCTAAAGTAGTGGCCAGTATACAGTTTTGGTTCTGGCAAGTAAAGAAATTCGGCAATATTTTTTGGTGCAGCAACTATTGTATTTATCCCTACTACCTGCTTAATACATTTTCCATTTTTATAATTTAAAAATAAAGGATAATGCACTCCAGGGGGACGCACATTATTATACTTTATACATATTTCTTGAGATGCTCAAGGAACAACAAAAGAGCGCTGTGTTTCAGTTTTTGAATCAAGAATGCGAATTATTAAACATTTTCCCGTATTTTGAGTGTATTCCAATGTGATATTACCACAAGAATAAGTTTATTCTTGTGATATTATGAAGCTCTTGCTTCAGACAAGCTCCGCTAATTACTATTGTAAGAATAACCTAGAATTAAAATGTAATAATGACTTATTTAAAAAATACCTTTATTGACAAATATTGTCCATCTGGAGCATTTTGAAGAAAGATATTACTCTGATTTTCTTTTAAGAAATGTAATAACATTTTGTAGTCCCCAATATTTATATTAAGGTAGGTGAGCCTTATTGCCATGGTCTTAATATTGCCATCGCCCCTGGAATCGTTAATTCAGCTATTCTTAATAAGATGACGCTCCTAGTATGTCTTAGAGTAGGAACACAAACCATAATTACCGCATTGATGCATTTCAGTCGCCAGTGCCGATCAGACTTTGAAAGAGTGTGTTTTTAACGAGAGCGGTATAAAAAATATTCAAGTTTAAAATTCTTATACACGTTTGCTTTTCAAGATTAGTGGATGTTCTAATTATCAATAAGTACGTTGAAGTAAGTAATTGCTTGTAGCATATTTTGTTTTATTTCATTTAACGAACGAGACATGAAAATTAATTTTTTTCATTCGGGTAGCAAGTGTCCTAATATTGCCACATAAATTGTTCTCAATATTGCCATGGCAATATTAGGAACCACTTCTTCTAAATAATTTGTTAATAGATGTATTAACTAGAATGGTATTGTTGCAGAATGCCGAAAAAAAACCGAGCTAAGTGGTCTCAAGAAAATCTTAGAAGGGCATTACAATCTATTACAAATGGGACTAGCATTAGTGAGGCCTCAAAACAATATGAGATTCCTAGGACAACTCTTGGATTGCATTACCGACAAAATAATCCAATTAAACGTCTTGGGAGAAAATCAACTTTAAGTTTAGAACAAGAACTTCATTTGGTGGCAAGGATTCATAAATTAGCAGAAATTGGTGTACCAGTTACAAGTAAAGTCGTTAGAAAAAGTGTATTTTCTTATGCAAAAACCCTTAACATATCGACAAGATTTTCTGAAGAATCCCAAACAGCAGGTGGAAAATGGCTTAGACTATTTTTTAAAAGACATCCTGATGTAGTCAGACGTAAAGCGCAACAAATGAATCCAGCAAGGGCTCAAAAGATGAATCCCGTTGTTGTAAATGATTATTTCACAAAACTGAAAAATGTTATGATTAAACTGAA
Source organism: Galeruca laticollis (assembly GCA_963921935.1). Lineage (NCBI taxonomy): Eukaryota > Metazoa > Arthropoda > Insecta > Coleoptera > Chrysomelidae > Galeruca > Galeruca laticollis. The sequence goes on from OY998180.1 coordinate 109,985,570, forward strand.
GTTATTTGATAAACCAGAAAACCTATATAATATGGATGAGAAGGGTTGCAGACTGACCATTCACAAACAACAAACTGTTTTAGCAAAAAAAGGAGTTAAACGTGTTCATTCAACAGCTCCAGAACATGGTGAAAATGTTACAATCGTAGGATGTGGAAATGCCTTGGGCCAAGCTATTCCACCTTTTATTTTATTTAAGGGCAAAAGACTCAAACCAGAATGGTCAGATAATTTGCCCCCTGGTTCAAAAGTAACAATGACTCCAAAGGGAGTATGACTAATGAGTCTTTTATTATGTGGCTCGAGCATTTTGCAAAATACAAAAGTCCAGGGACCAACACTCTATTAATATTCGATGGAGCCAAATCTCATTTAGATGTTTCTATTGTCGATGCAGAAGGAGAAGTACGGTGTAACATTGTTTTGCCTACCCAGCAATACCACGCACGAGTTGCAACCGATGGACAAATCCGTTTTTAATAGTTTTGAGACCTTTTGGGATCAAGAAATATTAAATTTTTTGTTAACGAACCCTGGAAAAGCCATAACAAAAATGAGATTTGGCGATATTTTTAGAACAGTCTGGTTAAAATCCATGACACTAGCCAATATTACATCTGGATTAAGAGCTACCGGTATATTCCCTTTTAATCCAGATGTAATACCCGAATCTGAATTTGCACCTAGCCTAATCACTTACATAGAAGAAAACAAAGAAAATGGGAATATTGTTAATGCACCATCTACGTCAACAACTCAAAAATCTCCGAATAATAAAGATGAACTTAACAATAAGTTACCGACATCAGAACTTGGAAAGTCCCAATCTCCTAACATACAACCATCAACATTAGGAGTCACAGACTTTAAGTCCACTAAGAGTCAACGAGAGAAGAAATTACTTAAACTAAAAAATCAAAAACAGATTGAAAATTTCTCCTTTGATGACTCTTTGGATTCAGAATATAGTGTTCATGACGATTCATGTGAAGATGAGTTATCTTCTGCAAGCAGTTATGAAGATTCCTTGAAAGAGTCGTTAATTGAAAAGCCATCCGTTACTGCATCTACTCCTAGTATTCCCCATTTTCTGGAAACTCCGAAAAACCAAAGTGAAGCTATCCAGAGTATTCCTAATACTCCAAAACTTCCCAACAACCAAAGTCAAACTAGTTCCAGTCTTCCCGATATTCCGTAAGATATTGAAAACCAACGTCAAGATAATTCCTTTAAAAAGGTGGCATTGCTCATTACTCCTGAAGTAAAAACAATCGCTTCCAAACGCAAACTAGCCATCAATAGTAAAGCACAAGAAGTAACAAGAAATCTATTTTTTTCCTCTTCAGCACCTCCTTCCAAAAAAATGAAATTTAACGAGACAAAAGGAATTACACCTGTTTCATCAAAGGCACGTGGAACTTCCAAAAAACGTCCTCCTCCTAACGCAAAATCATCTTCCGAATCATGGTATTGTTTTTTATGCAAGGAAAATCGTATAGCATATATGAGGTTGTGTGTTGTCTGCAAAGTTTATGTCCATGAAGAATGTGTGGGACTGTCCAAACAAGATAAAGAGTTATTAAGTGTCCAAATTCTGCTTAGAGTAATATCAAACTTAAAACCCTCCAGGGGCCTCAATGCGATGGGTTTTGAAGTTTCATATTACTCTAATTAGTTAGTAGGTTTTTTCTGTTACTTATAAACAAAAAATAAAGTTAATATTTTTTAGCAATGATTTTTTTTTGTAAATTAGCTATTCCTTTTATTGCCCGGTGTATGGCAATATTTTGACCCCATGTTCCAAATATTGCCAGTTGTGCACTTTTTTTAAAAAAAATAGTAACTTTTTTAGAATAATTTTTTTTAATATTATGTTTAATATATTTGAAGATAAATATATTGAGATTTATTCATCCTATTTACAGAGCCTTAGAGTTCAATCTGGATATATTACAAATAATCAAACCTTAAGGTGGCAATAATTGGCTCACCTACCTTATTATTTATATTTCCCGTTATTTTTAGCACTGAATAAAAGGCCCAAAGAGAAGATGGCTTCAATTTTTTTGATAAATCCTCAAAATACAAGAGAAATACTTTATCCGAAAATGAATTTATTTCATTTCCGAATCACCACTCCTTTTTTATCATAACAATACGCGTATGTTATACGTTGCTTACGTGACAGTACAATATTTGACATTTACAGTACAAAGCGTAAATAATAGCTATTTATATACATTTTATTGCAACTATACCAATAATTTCCTATCGAACGTATTCATTGTAAAAATCACAATATTAGTAGATTCAATAATATTTACTCACATACTTGATTAAATCATTCAATATTAAATTTAATATTACGCCCCTGTGAATAACTTGATAGTTGATAGCAACTATCTGTAACAGGGGTAGGGAAGGGAGGTACCTAAAATGTTATGAATATTGAGACAGCCGCAGGCAATAATTAACATAAGATCCGAATTCCATCTCGAGCTTCCGATATCCAGAACTTCGCCGTTCGTCCATAAATACTTGAGAAACTTATTAATTATTATACCCCAGGGACTAAGAACAAAGGAAACGTGAGATGTTGGAGTCTGCACCATTAGAGTTGACCGTAGTTGATAAAATCTTAAACTATTTTCTTATTATCGACTACGTTTTATTAATGGTAACGGTTATGAGATAATTGGTGTGTATGATTCAATTTCTTAATGAAGTTAGCCACAGTATAATCAAATTAACTTACAAATACAACAGTGGAATCCTATTGTCCATGTGTTTTGGGAACATGAAAAAGGATAGTATTTTTTCTACAACCACTATGCAAAACACGCTTTTCTACACTATTTTTTATACGCAAAGCAGGCCTTTTCTTAATTTCCTTAATATCCATTGGAAAAGTAATAATATAGAGTGTTATCCCACTTTTCCCCACGGAAATGTCAATGTCAAATGTTTTTGACAATCTAACATTATCTTTTTAGTGAATTTTGTTGACAGACACTAATATTACGATAAATGAAAACTTATTATCAACAAAAGATACACCAGGCATAACAATTAAAATTTGTTTACATTTCACTATTAGCTAGGGGAAAAGTGCCTGAGATGGCATACTTTTTAAAAAATTATAACAAAAGTGTCTCCTAAATATTTTTCTTTATTTTTCAACAACCAATAATAAAAGACATTGTAGAAAAAACGTGTGTTTAATATTTTTTAAAATTTAAGGATAAACAAAAAGAATATTGTTATTTTTTAAAACTATATTACTATGTCGTCTCGTCCACAGGGTAACGACGAGTTGGCATAGCATGAGGTGATGAGATGGCAATGATGGCATACTCCTCTTTAGTCTCTGCACAACTCACAAACAAAAGTTTTCACATGAGGTGGCATATCAGCACATTCACAATGTGCCCATTTTTTACGTCGAATACATCTAATCCATTTTTCTGCGGATTTTGATGTAGAAAAGAGACTGTTGCAGTAAATACACGCTGCATCATCATCACCGTCAGTTTCAATTCTATCTTCGTCACTGGAAGAATTACCCATTTTTAATAAGGTTTTTGCTATGCTGCCATTCTTGATTCTTTTCTAGTTTTTTCTGCAGTTTTTATTTTCAGTATTTCGATTTCAGGTGTAGTATTCAAAATTCCAAATTTTCCACTGTTTCCATTTCTTGTCTTTTTTCTCATTTCAACTTTTAGCAGTGGAGATATTTCAGATGTCTTTATAAGAAATTTATCGATACTCAAATTATTCATATTATGATCTTCACTAATCTGTTTTCCATTCTCAAGTGTTTGGAAAACCAAGTGACTTTCTTGCGTGTTTATTACCACCTCTTTCTTCTGTGTATCGTCTTGTTCGTTTTCACGTTCTTCATCTTGTATTTGAGTGTCACTATCATATTCAACTGGTTCATTCTCCACATATTCTTGATTTTCAACTTCAATTGTCTCTACGATACCGTTGGCTTGCTCTGCTCCTACATCTGTAACTTCAGCAGCATGGAACAGATGATCGGGAAATACGTCTCTATTGAATGGAGAAATACCAGTTATTGCAAATCCACTTGTAGCATTTTTCATAGTTGCAGCTTTCTGGTAGGCCTCCCTAAACATTTCACCTACTTGAAAATGGGTAACCACTCTTCCAGGATATAATTTCAGCCATTTCTGGAGTTCTTGGTTATAATACGTCGTAAGGGGGCCAAAAAACGAATAATCCAAGGGATGCACTCTATGTGTACAGTGTGGCGGAAAGCAAAACAGAATTATACCGTTATCCTTGGCGTATGTTTGTGCCTCCAGAGTTTTATGGCTTATTTAGCCATCAAGAAGTAACAAAACCTTTTCTTCACGTGATGGCTTTATCATTCTTACAAAATATTTCAGCCACTTCAAGAATATTTCGGCATTAGTCCATCCATGTTCTTGAGCAAATGCAATTGAACCTGTTGGGGCGTTATCCATTAGTTCATTTTTCATATTTTTTCGAGGAAATATGAAGCATGGTGGAATATAGTTTCCCCCAGCACTCATCGCACATACAACTGTGAAGTGTTTTCTTCTTTCTCTTCTCCACTGCAACCGATTACTTTTTCTGCAATATTTGCCTACCATTTTCTGAAATGAATAATAAAAAAATAGAGATCATTTATACTTTCCAAATTCACTACATTCATTGAATAGTGGCTGACAGGGCGAGATGACATACTGCCATCTCGTCCTACTGCTGTGTATGCCATCTAGGGCTGAAGTACGTGCCCTAACTTCATTACTATTTTCTTCTTTTTGAAACGAAATACTGAGGATTGCATTCGAACAAAATGTGAGGTTAGGATAGATGATTTAAAACGTTAAAGACAATTGGTAAGAAAATTACTAAATATGCCCACAAAACACAACTCACGAATACTCAAAAAATATTTCTTACCTTCAGAATCACAGAATATTTCGTATAATTTTGGTATATCGAGGTAGATTTACAGGCACTTTGTGAAACATGCACATTATGCAAGTTAGTCCACTGCACTGAGTTATTAGCGGTAAATTCAAATATAACTATGAGATTTAACTCCTATGCCAACTCGGCCACTATGCCCATCTCTGGCACTTTTCCCCTATATAAGTATATAAGTAACTAGTGTTTTTAAATGAAACTCAAGGTCTCTAGTTAATTCCACAATATAATACAAGTTATTGAAAATTTCTAAAAAATTCTAAAAAATTGACAATTGTTTCAATAACAAGAGACCTTGAGTTTCATTTAAAAACACTAATATGAGCATATTCCACGAAGTAAGGGTCGAGACAGTCAATTTCATATAAGTAACTTTTTTATTTCTTTAATAAACGTGGTTGTAGAAAAAATATTGCGTACAACTCATACGCAAAGCACTTTTTCCACTTGCTGGATTTGTACAAACTTCAGCGCTCGTGGGAAAAGTCATAAAATTGTTACTTGTATACACTTCGGCGGATGTATCGTGGTAACAAACAGAAATATCTCCAAAAATAACCAAAAATTTTTATATCTGGACTTATAGGACCCGCTGTACTCGCTCTAGTCAACTGTCAATAGGGTACATCTGTGGGGCACCTTGAACAATATTCAATCATAAAATTGATCAATCGTATACCCTTTGGAGGCTGTATCGTGCTAACAAACTGAAAATTCTCCAAAAATGACAAAAATTTGGTATTTCAAGTACCATAGCACTCGTTGTACTGGCTTTAGTGAGATGAATATCAATAGGGTTCATCTTTGAGACGCTCTGAATAATATCCAATCATAAAATTGGTCACTTGTATGTACTCCGGAGGCTGTATCGTGTTAACAAACTGAAAATTCTCCAAAAATGACAAAAATATCGTACTTAAAGTACTGTAGCGCCTGTTGTATTGGCTCTGGTGAGCTGAAAATCAATAGGGTTCATCAGTGAGATGTCCTGAATAACATTTAATCATAAAATTGGCGACTTGTTGAACTCCGGAGGCTGTATCGTGCTAACAAACTGAAATTGCTCAAAATATGACAAAATGTCGTACTGCAAGTACCATAGCTCCCGTTGTACTGGCTCTGGTGAGCTGAAAATCAATAGGGTTCATCTGTGACCTGTCCTTAACAATGTTTCATCATTAAATTGCTGACTTATTGCACACCGGAGGCTGTATCGTGCTAACAAGACATGTAAGGAAAAGTGGCCGACGACAACGACGACATACACACAGGATTTTTTTTCTTAAAACCGTTTTTTTCGTGTTGTTGTTGATGGAAAACGTAAAAATTACTCAAAAAAATTTCAAAATTTCAACTTTTTTTGGGGTAAACCAATACTTTTCTCGCATATTAGATAGGTTGGGCGGAAAAGTAAAAATATAGTGTACAACATGTGGGAAAATGAACTTTTCATTTCACATTCGTGCGAATAGTTGAACTTTCCCCACTTGTTGCACAATATACTATTTTTGTTTTAATCAAGTATGTATGGTATTAATAATGCCTTCCACAAATTAATTGTCATTTTGTTGAGTTTCCTTACTGAACACACTATTTACCTCCATTACACCCACACAATTATACTGTGTGACGCGAGTCATATGGAGACAACCACATAAATTAATATATTATTGTACAGTGCTGACAGGACGTTTCCCACATCATTCACATTATAATTCTTTTTAACTTTATGAGCAAACATGAGGAGACATCCTATTTACACAATATTTTAATTTTTATCATGACATTTTATTTATTCTAAATTCAGCATTCTATTTCATTTTTATTGTTCGATCATCCAAAAATATACTCAGTCATAATTCTATCACCAACTGTAATTAATAATCATTTACTCTAAATAAAATTTTAAAAGCGTGTATTTTCTACTTTTGAAATTTAACTCGCGCGTTTTCATAACCAAGTTTTCCTCTTCAGATATCTTCAGACTAATTTTGATATTGAACATACATTGATAAATCGTAGAAGGTATATTATACACACAGGTGGTAAATACTGTTATTAGTGTTTTTAAATGAAACTCAAGGTCTCTAGTTAATTCCACAATATAATACAAGTTATTGAAAATTCTAAAAAATTGACAATTGTTTCGATAAATCAATATCATCGTCAGAATGATATTGATTTATCGAAACAATTGTCAATTTTTTAGAATTTTCAATAACTTGTATTATATTGTGGAATTAACTAGAGACCTTGAGTTTCATTTAAAAACACTAATATGAGCATATTCCACGAAGTAAGCGTCGAGACAGTCAATTTCAATACTGTTATTATTCACCAAGCACCAAGATTATTTCGCAAGGGGCATTGCTCGAGCGGAATAATGTGCGAGACCTACAAACGTCTTCACAACCGTGGTGTATACAGGGTTAGGAAAATTCTGAGGGCACATATGTTTTATCGTCAATGTGTTAGAAAGAGACAAATACATATACATTCAGTGTATTATTCTTTTTAGTTAACAGGATGTCATAAAGTGGAAAACGTGCCATAGATCTAAACATATGTTTGGTAAGCATTTACTTCCAGTTTTCAATAAACAAGAAATGCATTCAGGCTATTACTAGCCAGTTAAACCACAGCAAAATGTTGTATAAACAACAACTAATTATATAAAAGTTCGCAATTAAAGAAATTGAGGTTAGAAATACAGATGTGTAATGTGGACAGTTTAGTTTATTAATTGAGAAATAATAAGATTGTACTAAACCGATAGCTTAATGCAATGAATAATAAAAAAATCAACATTACTTTCGTTTATCCCTTCATTATAACAACCAGATTAATTTGCAAAGAAATAATTCAGAAGTAATAATCTAATTCACTATATTAGTTCGGTTAGTATACGCTAACATGATTTGAACAATAAATTAAAACCTACCTAATAAGAAGTTGAGATAAGTGTATCTATATTATGAAAAAAAAATGCTTCCCCAACTACCAGAGTTTTGGAAATTTTCATAATAATATTATTCAAAGAGCCGTTTTATCAAACAACATTTTCAACTAATGGCAATAAGCATCAACAATTCGTGGAATTATACTGGATGATATAATATGCCACCAAAAAATCACTGGAGGATAGCGTTGATTGAAAACTTTGCAATTAATGAATATAAACATAATAATTTTCATTAACATCATAAGGAATATTCTATGGCAACAATACAGAGTCCAATAACGACAATATGTTGTAATGAAACAAGTATATTCAGTGCATCACCATTTTCTTTAACTGGGTATCATAATATGCGAAATAAGTCGTATGCTAATATTTGTATTATAACTATATTCTATTTACAAAAATATCTCAATGATAAATCGCCTGTAATTCCTACGCTCCTGATAAAACGATTTCGTCTACAGCCGTAATTCTTCTATTTTCATCTATCCCCTCTCTTTATTTTCAATCTACACGTTGGAAGTATGTCCTTAAATATTCCTTTTTATGTATAAGAAAAAGCATTAATTTTCAACGTAAAACGATAATTCTCTCATAGCCAACGGGAAAATATAAGGGTCACATGGCATTACCAGTGTGTTAGAGAAAGATAATAGTGAGACAGACAACCAAAAGCCAGCGTAGATTATTATACCAGACGAATACGAATACGAATCGCGCGTGCGCCTCTTGAGGATGTTTATCTGTACATCTGGGTACTGACTGGGTACGTCATTCAATGTTGCTGTTTATCTCAAAACGGGGGTTTATTCGGACATTTGATTTAAAATCATTAAAGAACTAAGTAGTTTTATTTTTTAATTTATTACCTATCAGAATATTACTCATATTTACAAATAGTAGGTACTTTCATTAGAATTTGATGTTATTTAAGATTTAAGTTTATTATCATCGCGTTTTTTAATTTGTACTGTGTGTGTTTACACAGAGAATTCGTTTCTCATTTGCAAACGTGAAACACTAAAATTTTTTTTACTAATACATTCAAACCCCAGATGTTCTGAGACAAATTTCACGTTGCCAAATCTGAAAAAAGTAAAGGTTTTAATCGCTTTCAAACTGAAAACTAGAACAATTTCCAGCATTACAATTAAATGTTCAATAAATAGATGGGATTAATTATCTTGATCAGTTACAACCTCTTGAATTATCATAATTAAAAGGTTTTTATAACTTGTTCTCATGTTCGAACAATGCATTTTACAATTATTATAAATATACATTGAAAGTTGGCAACACTGTTTTTGTTATCTAGTTCGTATGTAGACAGAATTTGTAACACATTGACGTTATGGACACGCCTCTCGAGAGCGGTGCGTACCAGACGTTTTCTAATTTATGATATCCTGTTAGCGAAAAATATGCATACACTGAATTTATATGTATTTGTATCTTTATAACACATTGTCGATAAAACATATGTGCCCTCAGAACTTTCCTAACATACAATTTTTCCACTACTAGCCAAATTTAAGACAAACATTAAAAATGAAAATTTTTCTTCTAAAATCGAATAGCGCAGGAATGCAAATTCGCGTTTCCACCAATAACACAAAAATCAAATAGTCTGATACAGATTGATATTTTCAGTAGTAAAACTTATTTTCAAACAACGGGTGTGCTCAGAAAACATAACTTATGACTCAACCGTTGAGTGAGCGCTCACTGAGCATCGAATGGTTGACGTATGTCTTCTGAACGATACTTTTCTGGAAAGTATAAATAATATTGAAAAATTAAAATTATGGCTACACATGACAACCGCTCAGAAACAAAGCGTCTGCTCACCAAATATGTTTCGCTCACTGATCAAAGTGCGTTCATAAAACATTCACCTAAAGGTTGTGCAACAGTTGTGTTTTCTGGACGCACCCAACGATTGTTACTATCGCTCTGTTGTAGTTACGGGATGTCATCAGTCATTATTGGTTGAGCTTGAATTTTAAACTAATGGCATTTGTATTCAAATATTTTTATCGTGTTAGGCCATTTCAAGCAGCAATTACGTTAAAAACAATCTCCTGGGTATACAAAATTATGTTGCACAAGTTTTTGTTAAACTACTATCCCTGGATTCTCAAAACATTCAAATTTGTCCATTATTGACCTCGATTAATAATAGAAAACATTATTGACCACTAATAGAGAAATTCAGCATCTCAGTTGCCTAGAAGACACAATAATTGTCAACTTCATAGCTAGTAGTGAAAAAAATCATCTTCGTACATTTTGAACGTCTAATTAATTAAATATTTGTGGTTGGTTATGAAAATAACATTTAGGTTTTTATTTGTTTGATGTCCCAGTAAGTTTCGAATTAATAAAGACAGCGACATGCGGATTTTGTGAATTGACAAATATCGGTGCTCTTATTGAAAAAAATGAATGCTGAAGAAACGAGTCATTGGTAAGCATTAGTATGGAATAATTGAATAACATTTTTAGCTGTAAGCCAATTACTGAAGAATTTTAATTATTTGACAACTGTTCAATTTACTGGGGTTGTTTTTGGATTTCAATATGGTATAAGGGGCAATTTATAACATTCTAAATTTAATTTTGTCCTCAAAATGAGCTTTGTACTTCTAGCTGCTGATGTCCATTAGTCCGTTGATCTCTGACCTTTATTTATTGAATTGTTTCGTTTCAATAAAAAGTAGGGTGACAATTTCATGTTGTTTTTCATTGGTTCTCCTCGCCCTCTTTTTAGCCTAATAAAAATACACACAAGATCCGTAAAATGCAGCAAAAAATACAAAATGAGGGAAAATTTTAATTTGAGTACTTCGAAGGGTCAAATTGAAAAAACCGAAAAGTTTACGCAGCTAGGTTCCTCGTTTGTAAATGAAATTTTTTTAAATGATGAAAATACGAAAAATGTTCAAATTAAAATTTGTAGCTCTTGCATTTATCTATACAATTTGTCCAAAGTATTTTTTTTATCTATATTAGTTCTGGAGATATACGGAATTTTCCACGTACCATTTTCGACCAACATCATTTTTGAAGTTTTTATTTTTGAATAGTAAATATTAGTAAAATGTTTCAAATAAAATTTACAGTAAAATACTTGTATATAACAACATTTAAAATTTTTGTCAATATCCTAATTTTTCGAGAACATTTCAGCGATTTTCAACGTAAAACACCGGTAAAAATTCATTTTCACTAAAATTGAGAAATTTTATTATGCAATTCCTTTTATTTTCAAGATTATGGTTTAACATAAAAAAATTATTTGAAAACTTTTTTTGTCTCTACATTTTCCAAACGCTCGAGCCTGAGACTTGTTACACTCCGGAGGCTGTATCGTGCTAACAACGAAACGACGGCGGCATACACATAGGTTTTTTTATAAAACCCGTTTATTTTTGTTGTTCTTCCTGGAAAACGTGAAAATAACTAAAAAAAAAAACAAAATTCCAACTTTTTTGGGGTAAACGAATACTTTTCTCGCATATTAGATAGGTTGGCGGAAAAGTAATACTCGTACAATCCAAGAGGAATTCTCTCTACAACAATTATTGAGCACATATGAATTAAAATTGTTGATTGTCTTTTTAATACTTATTTTTTTTATAAATAAATAGATTTTACAGTTAGATAATGTACTTTTTTCCACTACTAACTATGAAGTTGACTATTATTGTGTCTTATAGCCAGCTGATAAGTTGAATTTCTCTATTAGTGGTCAATAATTTTTTCTATTGTTAAACTAGGTCAATAATGGACAAATTCAAATTTTTTGAGAATCCAGGGATAGTAGTTTAACATGCAGAAACTTGTGCAACATAATTTTGTATACCCAGGAGATTGTCTTTAACGTATTTGCTCCAACATGATAAAATTATTTGAATAAAAATGCCATTAGTTTAAAATTCGCACTCAACCAATGATGGCTGATGACATTCCTTAACTACAGCATGGCGATCATTATAAACGTTGGGTGCGTTCAGAAAACACAACTGTTGCACAACCGTTGGGTTAATGTTCTGTTGACGTACTTTGATCAGTGAGTGAAACTCAACATGTTTGATGAGCGGACGCCATTTTCTGAAAGGTTTTCAAGTACGCTCACTGAGTACAACACGTTGTAGATTGTGATGTTTTTAAATTAGTGCAATAAATACATAAGTAATGAAACATTATATGCTAAAATTATTTCTTCATAATACTTCCTGTTCTTTTCATGAATACCTCGTCTCTTCACTTTATAATTATGTGGTAATGATTCCTGCAAATCTTCTATAGCATGGGCTATAATATTTCAGTTTATATCATTTATATTACCATCATCTAATAATGCAAGAATTATATTTTATCTAGTCATAATTTTAATTTTTCAATATTATTTATATTTTCCCAAAAATTATCGTTCAGAAGACGCACGTTAACCATTCGTTGCTCAGTGAGCGCTCACTCAACGGATGAGTCATATGTTATGTTTTCTGTTGCATCTGTTGTTTGAAAAAAGTTTTACTAGCGGAAATGTCAATCTGTATCAGACTATTTGATTTTTGTTTTATTAGTGAAAAGGCGAATGTGCATTCCAGTGCTACTCGATTTTACAAGAAAAATTTGTATTTTTAATTTTTGTCGTAAATTTGGCTAGTGGTGAGAAAAATTGTGTTTACACCACGGTCACCGTACCTATAAAAGCATAGTAGCGACACTGTGGATAATTTCGCCAACAATGTTCTAAGAAGTCGGGCAGTTGTTCACTGGCCGGCGGATTTACGAGGGACTGCTGTCGTGCTACTTCTACCACCAGGTAAAATTCGTCGTAGTTGTATAGCAAAAAATTGTAATAATACATATTTTTGGCTGCTTCGCAATTTGGAGTTTAAGAACAAAACATTTTTCAAATTTCCATCTGACATTAGTCAAAGGGAACAGTGGTACAAAATTTTAGAAATTCCTTATACATCCAAAGATCAAAGGATGTGTGAAGATCATTTTGATGATGAGGCATTTACAAATTCATTAAGCAAAAGACTTAATAATTTGCTTTACCTTTGCAACCCTTCCATCATACACCACCAAAAGTAATTGAAGATAATAGTAATAAAACTCAAGCTTTTGAAACTACAGTATTGCCCGTAAAAAGAAATCTCATTTTTTGTAACAATAATGATAGTCTTAAAGAAACTGAATTTGAAGCTTTGCCTAAAAAACAATGTTTGAAATCTAGTTTTTTAAGTAAAATAAACGAAACTAGGGTCAGTAATTTATCTCCCAAGAAGAAGAAAATGTATTACATTAATAAAGATCAGAGAAATAGAATTTGTAAATTAAAAAGGCACTTATCAGTAGTAATAACAAAATTATAAAAACAGTTAAATTGTCAGAATCAAAGTTATTTCAAAATTTTAATTCAAAATTAGATCCAGCAGACATGGAGTTTTTAAAAAGTAGCACTGCTAACTCTAAGAAACATAAACCTTCATGGTCAATAACGGATAAGGCCCTTTCATTAGCCATTTATAAGAAGGGACCACGAGCATATAATTTTTTAAAACGTTTTATAGCTTTGCCCAGTAAATCTACTTTACAGTCACTTCTAAGATCAGTGCCATTTGAAACTGGAATTAATAAAGCAATTTTTGATAGACTTAAAGAAAGGGTTGTTGAAATGAAGCAGATAGATAAAAATTGTGTCCTCTTATTTGATGAAATAGCTTTTAAAGAACAATTGACTTTGGATGTGGCTAATGACAAACGAACTCTTTGCAAAAAGTCATATAAATTTTGATTGGTTCACTTGTCGAGAACATAAATCATACGTATTTTCTCAACTCATAAAAGTTTGTGTCCCCTTATTAATTAAAAAATATTATAATGATGGTAAGAGGACTAACAAACAAAAATAATTATTATTTTTTGGTAACAATGTACTGCGTTTAATTTTTTTTTGGTTTCAGACCTGTTCCTGTCTTCATGTAAAGGGGAATCTACTTTTTAAATGCTTTTTATTAAAATATTTGATGTAATATTGGATAAACTTTCTTAAGTATAATGCTGTAATTTGAGTAGAAACATGTAATTTTGTGATTAATAATAATATGTAACTGTATGGTATATTAATGATATTGATAATAATAGTTTTTTCATGTTTTGTGTTACCAATTTAAAACATTATTTAATATTCAAGCAAGTGCGCCATTTTTACTTTTAGTTTTCGCTAAGTATATGTTTATGTTGTGTATTTATACAACTGTAGTAAATGTGAAGTTTCTTGTTTTCTGAAATAAAAAAGTTAAAAAAAGGTGAGAGCTGGGCAGCTGTGGGGATGGCGGAGGCTGCAATCGAATTTCTTTGAAAAATGTACGGTCGTATAAATGCCTATTTATAGTGCGTGTGGTAGGAAAAATAACTTTGAAAATAAAATTGTGTGGAAACACTGTTAAGTGATATTAGAATAATTGTTCTAATCATAGGAGATATTATTGAAAATTTAAATTTTTTGATTATTGTAACTGAAAATTTAATCAGATGTTTTTGTACTTTAATATTATCGTTAACTATTAGAATAAGAATTTTAATGTTATCAATGTAATAACATGTATAAATAACAGACCTATCTATAGTAAACAAATATTTTATTAATTTGTTTTTATATTATGTGCAAGTGAATAAAAATTTTAAATGTGTGCTGTTTTATTATTTATTACCTAAATTATTTGTCTCAATTTGTCTCAAAATTGTTTATTATTATTATTTCATTACAAAAATGAAATATAATTTTTTGGAATGAAATAATTATATAATAAACAATTTTAAGACAAACTGTAAAATTTACCTACCCATAATCCAAACTACCAAATTTAAATATCCCGCATGTAAGAATTAGTTCTGTTCCCCGCACGGGGTGCGCTGAGATCGACGCGATGCCAGCTGTTTATATGGGAACCACAGATAACCCATGGGAACGAACATTCTCTTAATATGTTTATTTCTCTATGATGCACAGTTCACTGTTTACTAAGTGGACTTAGCACTGACTTGTTCTCACACGTTGGGGATTGTACTGGACTTAATATACTAGATGATAAAACAGTACCTGTAATAGGTTAAAAATATAGTTTTATTCCAGACGATGATGTGACTTGTTTTGAATTTTCTAACTCTGCAATAGGAGTGACCCTTTCGCTATCTCAGAAGCAAGGTTTATTGAATTATTTCGTTTAAATAAAAGGTGAGATAAGAACTTCCTGGTATTTAAAATTTTTATTTTTCATTGGCTTTGTTTTAGGTTAGCTAGAAATCTTATAAATATATTGAGGAATCAAATTCCACCAAGAAAGTCATTGAAAGGTATATCTCTTGAAATGAAAGTTTTAACTACACTGAGATTTTTTGCAACTGGTTCATATCAGAGATGTATAGGCCAGGACTTTTTTTCTGGTTTAAGTCAAACTACAGTACAAAGATGTATTTATACTGTAACAGAAGCTCTCTCTTTGATGGCTGTAAATTACATAAATATGCCACTTAATCTGCAAGAGAGAAATCTTATTAAAACAGATATTATGAATAAATGGGGATTTCCTGGAGCAATAGGAATGATTGATGGATTCCATGTTGCCATTTGCAAACCCAGAGAAAATGAACACAACTTTATCAATAGAAAAGGATTTCATTCCATAAATATTCAATTGATTTGTGACCATAAATTGAAAATACGAAATATCTTGGCAAATTTTGGAGGATCTACACATGATTCATTCATTTGGCGAAACAGTGAAGCTCAAGAATTCATGAGAAATCTTAACAACCATTGAGAAAGATGCTGGTTACTTGGAGACTCTGGTTATCCCTTGCAGCCCTATTTGATGACACCATTCAGGAACCCAAATAATGAAAGTGAGGGCAGATTCAATAATGCTCTCTTATCAGCTAGAAATACTGTAGAGCGCTGTATTGGTGTACTTAAAATGCGTTTTCGATGTTTGCTGAAAGAGAGATCAGCAAGATATAATCCTCAATTTATGTGCCAAATTGTCAAAGCCTGTGCAGTTTTACACAATATGTGTATTGATGAGCACATTGAATTTGATCAAGAATTTAATGAGGATAACCACCCACTTCAACAAATTGCTCAGCCTATCCCAGATAACAATGAAGGTTTAAATGTTCGAAATAATTTAGTTAATAGATATTTTTTGTAATATATTTTTTTAAATTTCAGGATTATAATTTTATGAGTGTTAATTTATAGATAATAAATTTGTTTTATTAGAATTTTGCATTATTTAATTAACAAATGTGATGATTGCAAAATAAAATAATTGAACACAACAGGAAATGTAAAGAATTTATTCCATTATTTCAAAGCAATACATATATCACAACCAAAAAATATTTGCATTTGATAAAAAATAACATCCTATTATTTTAAAACATCAAATAAACAGAAAACATTTGTATTAAAAAAAATCATAAATAACTAACCACAATTAGTATTAGATAAATAGAAAACATTTGTATTAATAAACATCTTAAATAACTAATAGAAAACATATAAACAGAAAACATTTGTATTTTAAAAAAATCTTAAATAACTAAACATTAATAATGAAATTAACTATTTTTGTCTCTTAAGGCTTCATTTATGTCCCTAAGTCTACAATCTAGGACTTCTTTAATTTCATTAAGCTTTGTGTTTAAAGAATTTTTAATATCTTTTAATATTATTATTGTCTCTTGATATGCCTCTTCAACAGGTTGAATATTTTTCTTTCTTTTTTGAGATGGTTGTGCACAGTAATCATGGTCTCTGCGCTTCTGGGTATTACATGAAGTCTGTAAAATACAATAATTATGCAATGTGGGAATGAAAATGAGTAGAATTTGTTTTTGACTAATTATGTTCTACTGCAACTATTCAAAATACGTATCAAATAATCTCTAAAATTAAAAACACAATTTTTCAAAGCAATTTGTATAAATATTTACCGATGGCATTTCAACGGAGGCGATTTCATTGACTTCATCTACATGACATTTTGCCTTGGTCGTAACACCAACTTCTTCACATCCCAATCCTTCATAAAAAGACTTGCCTCCAAGTACATTTAATGCCCTCTGTTCAAATGTATTGAGGGACTGTGTAGTTGGTAGTCCACCCCCAGTTCTAATTTGTTCATTTTTTATTTGACTGGCTTTTTTCTTTATGGAATATTTGAAATCCGTCCATGTCTGGAAAATATATTTCTTATATACAAAGATATTACTAATTTACTTCTTAATACCAAATAAAAATTCAATTATGTCAAGTAGTATATCAAAAATATAAACATAGATTTCAGAATGAATTTGAACTAACTTTTTGCCACTTTTCAGCTGATTTTTCACCAAACCCAAGAGAATTTAACTCTGTTGCTAATTTTTGCCACATTTTCTTAAATGTCTCCCTAGATTGTAGAGCTGATACTCTACCAACAGCGAAATCCTTATTTTCCTCCATGAATGAAATCATCAATTCCCAATGGGCTTCTCTAATTTTAAAAGACATGACGATAATATATAATCAACGATAATACACAAAGGAATTAAGGTTATCTACAATATAAACAAAGAATTGGTGTATTCTTTCATAAAAATATTTTCGTAATTGACATTGACATCACTCACAAAACATCGTTATGTACACAACTTATTTGTTAAATGTCAAAATCTGTAGTTTATTTATCAAAACTAACTTTCTCTTTCGAGTTTGAATTCGATCGACAAACAGAATTGCCATTACGATAAAGATCATATTCGAGTCGAGTTTCGAATCGAGTCGATTGACCGAAAGTCGTCGTGAAATAGAATCCCTCAGCTGTTGTTTATTTACCTAGGACTTTGTACGATATCGCGTTTAAAAGATGACTTAATATTAACCTAACTTGAGCAAAAAACGCTTTTTAACAAAAATGGATGTAATACACTTTTATTCTGGGGTACAGATATTAAGTTATAACATATAGTATGTATTACTACTTTTTAAGTTATAGCATTTTTCACTTTTTATATATTATTACTCTTTCATATTAATTTATAACATATAGTATATATTACTATACTTTCATATTAAAATATAACATATTGTTGTCAATCAGCTTGATAAATTTAACTTTTTTAGTACAAAAATGATGAATATTTACTTTTCCGCCCAACCTATCTAATATGCGAGAAAAGTATTGGTTTACCCTAAAAAAAGTTGGAATTTTGAAAAAAAATTTGAGATATTTTTACGTCAAGAACAACGCGAAAAAACCGGTTTTAGAAAAAAAATCCTGTGTGTATGTCGTCGTCGTCGTTGTCTTCGGCCACTTTTCGTTATATGCCTTGTTAGCACGATACAGCCCCCGGAGTGTAACAAGTCACCAATTTAATGACTGAATATTATTCAGGACCTCTCACAGATGAATCCTATCGATTTTCAACCCACTAGTGCCGGTACAAGGGGTCCTATAAATCCAGATATACTACATTTTAGGAGAAATTTCGGTTTGTTAGCACGATACAGCCTTTGGAGTGTATACAAGTGACCAATTTTATGATTGGATATTGTTCAGGGTGTCTCACAGATGAACTCTATTGATTTTCAGCACACCAGAGCCAGTACAACGTGTCCTGTGAATCCATATACTCGTATACTACATTTTTGGAGAAATTTCGGTTCGTCAGCACGATACAGCCTCCGAAGTGTATACAAGTGACCAATTTTATGGTAGGATATTGTTCAGGATGTGTTATATATGCGGAAAAGTTAGTTTTAATCTTTAAAACCGTTTATTTTGTTATTGTATCAATTATTGGACACATTTGGTAACCAAAGTGTTCATTAAACTGAAATGACTGTTTATCAGTTTACATATACGTTACACTTTGGCTCTTTCCCACTTATTTTCAAGATTTGAAGCACTACACTCCTGAAAACATGGATTTCTGTCTTTTTTCTTTTGATGTGTGCTCGTTTCGGAAGTATTTCTTCGCTTATATCAGTTTGTTCATCTAGCCTAAGCTTTTTGGTTAATTTCTTCTTTAGTTTCGCAATTTTGCGCTTCATGCTTCGTTCTCGTATGCCTGTAGTATAATCTTGAATTTGTGAAAACCGTGGGCATCATCAAGCAAGTTCATTACAAATCTGGTATCTGCTTTTGTTTTTTTTTGTAGTGAGAAAAATTTCACATACGTTCGTAACCTGCTCATTGCGAATAACGTTGTAGTTGAGGTAGCACCAAAAATCTTGTAGTTTTATGATTTGTTATTTCAGTTTTAAAAGAGTAGATGTAGTAAGAATTATTTCGTGGCGATGAGAGAAATGTAGATATTTCATTTCAATTAGTATCAAATTTTGTCTGTAATATTTTTTACGACTTCTCATTAGGGTTAATTATAAAAAGAATCAGAATAACAGAAATTGTAATGTTTTGGAAAATATCAAATATTGAATAATCCACAGCTCGTAAAAGAGACAGATATCGAATTAGAATGATTTACAGGGGGCAATTTTAACGTCTGTAATTATGTAGGGAACGGCAGAAGAAGCCCTTCTACTTGAGTTCTTGGTTTCTAGATGGAGACGCCCGTACAGAAGCGTCGAATTTCGGCGACGTCGCGACGTTAGATTAATACAAAACAGTAGATTTGAGACAACAGAGGCGTCCTTGAAATTATTTTAAGAAGAACATTATTCAAATAACTATGTACTATCGCTAATCGCTAGTAATCTCCTTACTGCTTTAATTACTATCGGAAATATTTCCAAGAGCAAGCTCATTTTAAAAAAAAATTCATGCTCGAGAATATATTTCCAGGTAGTAATTCAAGAACGTGAGAGTTTCGGTAAAAAAATTTCACACCCAAGTTATATAACATTTTCCTTCAGAAAATTGAAACGCCTTCCTTGCATTTTAGTTACATGAAGTAATTAAAAATATATTAACAAAATCTTAAATAGTTTACTTTAATTTAAGTTCTGCTAGGTACTAAAGTATGCTAAAAATATGATTTTAGCAAAATATTCCTGATAGAAACATTTATTATTTCATTTTGTAATTATATTGGGTTTCTATATCCAAGAAAGACCTTCCTAGGATTTTAGTTAAATGAAACGAATCTTTGTTTGTTAAAAATAATGTATATTACCTAGTTATCAATAAATCTGTGCGACTAAAGTGAACGGAAGCTTTATTTTTACAATTTTTGTTTGTTAGGTATTCACTAAAATTAATGAACATTTTTGTTTAAAATGACGATTTATCTTATGATACCCAGTACAGTTTTGACAGAAAAATTATCTGTATTAATATCACAAGAGAGTGAGAATAAATTAAAAATAATTTGACAAATTTTATAAAAACTTGTTCCCAGGCAATAAATACGAGAGCCCGAATGGCTCGAGTGGCTATTGCCAAATGGCAACAAGTTTGAGAAAAGGCCTGGAAAATTATTATCTAGTTTATCGAACTCTCGCGTAGTATTCGATTGATTATTTTTTGACGTTCCAATCAAAATTATTTAAATTAGCGTGCATTGAAATTTTTAACATGAAAAATACAATTATTAAAAATGTTGTGTCCTTGGGTGGAGGATTTTTCATTATCCAGATCCAATGAATTGGATAAGCTGTGTCCTGCTATTTTAATAATATCCTGCTCATTGATACCTGCCTCGGCAAGGAGAAACACTGCAGTCGATCGTGTGGAATGGTTGGTAATTTTTTTTTAATATCGAGTCAATTATCTCTGCAGATTATTTTAACCACTTATTCACCCCAATCGGCATATTTATGTATGATCCTGAATAATATGGTTTATCCCAAGCAATATTAACTATTAAAAAATAACCTGTCAGTTTTGATATTTGCATTTCGCTTGCTGAATAATTTCTTTAGCAATCGGACAGGACAAATATCAGGGTTCTCGGTATTTGGTATTAACCATCTAATGTCCGCACATCTTCGTGCTCCCCCTTGCACAGTTTTGAAAAATATATGGTATTCTTGTGGGGGTCAACCCCGCATTGTTCGTTCCATCTTCGAAACAATGCACTAAACAGAGAGAACCTTCTCTACCACGCCATGCCAGTTCATATGAAGCAATATGATAGATTTTTCAGTATACAATCGAAGTTGTTGTTTGAGATTGGCTTCTCCAATCTGACGAAAACATTCCTTTAGATAGGAGAAGGAGCCTGAAATTAATAAAGCGGAGCAGGAAATTAATAACATAATCGAGAAGTTAACTCCCATTGAAAAGTACGCCATGAAGTTCATTGAAGCCTCTAAATCGCTGAATACCTTGCTGCCGCTGATAGAGAAATTGAAGAACAGAAGAGAGAATGGGAACAGAATAGATTCGCAGCGATGTGAGAAGAAGACGACATCCTCACAACGAGCTCGAGAATTAGAAGAAGAACGCGTCATCCTCATATAGACCAAACGATAGCGCTTATGTACGACACAAATATAATGTCCGAATCGGAACTACCTCCAATACATGTCAAACGAGAAGCGAAAAGAACTCGTTTAGAAGCAAGCCAGAAGGTCTTTAAAAATACCGATAAAAGAAAAATCTACGAAGGCACCAAAATTCGTATTTCACTCACTAGTTTAAAAATGAAATGCAATTTAAAACTCCAAAATTATCGCTTTACCCGTACCTGGAAAACAAAACGTTCAAAAACCCCTGCAAGAACAACCTTTGCTTCACGAATGAACTATTCACGAGGAAATGGTCATACAAAACTTCCAAGGTCTTCCGTTAAATGTAATTGTCACCAATTTAGGACATACTCTAAATTAGGATTTCGTAGCGGATTACGTGAATACGGTATCTATAACATATCGTACTCCTAAACAATGTCGTCAAAGATACGAAAATCACTTGATGCAAAGAGAAGAAGGTTAACAAGTAAACTTGGATAACATAAAAAAGGTGAAAGACAAATCGGCAGCAACAATCCATAGATATCCATTACTTTCAGAATCCAACAGATGTGTGAAAACATCTAAGTTATATACACATGACAATAATTCCGCTTTTAGTCAGATTTTGGCGAATATATTCGATGGACAGAAATGAGTCTCTGATAAGAAAACTCCCGCTACTAAAAGCCTTGTGAATAATCCGTTGGTGAACAAGACGAAACACAATCTGATTTTAAACGAGTGTGGAATTGATATCGAACATCCCGTTTTGCCTGTAGAAGTAGCAGTAAGGAGAGTTGAAAGAATCGCCAAAGAGAAAAAGAATATGACCGCTGAACAGCATCAAGAACTTGCGGCATGTCTACTAATGATGAAGAACATGATGGCTGCTAATCAATAAGCAAACATAGCTGATGCTTCATCAATTATTACTCCAGGGACATCTACTGGAACCCATGTAGCACCAACAGTTCCTCAGATGGTGGTGATACAAACTACAGCAATTGTTGCCTCTACAGCTGCTAGTCTTAACACGCTTGTTACTCCTCAAATATGATGTAATTTCTTCTGAAAACCAGACGATTCGTTTTGGTCGTACAGTTTTATCATGTTCAAGATTTCTTCTTTGCTGAAACTTGCAGAACTCTGTTTCCTTTTTTCAGGCTCTTTTTGTAATAACTTACGGTTGGTGTTTTTAGCATCTCTGGCGGATTCGAGTTCGATATCATTGAATGGGTCGAATCTGCTATTAAATTTGTCGTAGTTCATATCTTGCATTAATTTTGCGGTTTTTTTCCACATTGTCTTGATCACAGTTTCATTATAGTCTTCTCCATTCTGTTTCTTCATATTGAACCCATAGTCCTCCAAAATAACGGCTAGTTTTGTTGTTGATATATTTTCTTCTAATTTATAGCCCCTCTCATCGCAAAAATAAATAATGGGAATTGTTTCCAAATCGATGCGCTGCTTATTATGGCAATCTTACATGCACTTTCAATGATTATATTAGAGATTACATACTGTTTTTATAAGAAAACGTATCAAGTATTCGCCAACGACGCCATCTCCAGTTTTAAATGCTGCCCGATGACAATTAATTGTAAATCATTCATCATCAAACGACATTTAGATGGTGATTGTTGTGAAAATTTATTTCTAACCTCAAAATACTCTGGTTGCGCTCATGTGCTGATGGTTCAACTTTTCCTCCCTATATATATAGTCGGAAATGACTTGAAAGTTGATTTATTTAAGGGTTTAGACGACGCTTTTTGTATTTTTTTGCCACTCATAAATTTTCCGGTGACATAGGCTTTGCTAACATTTAAGCAAAAAGATATTTATCGAGAGGCGAAGATGAATCTCTTATTTTTCGGATATCCTTGAAGAATATAAAAAATTCAGGGCGCAGAGTTGAATTATTACTTTGTTTTCGAATGGAAACTATATGTGGCGAACCAAATATTTTTTTTTTGGATAAAAGTGAATACATACACAAATGCAGTGATGATATATATTATTTTTCCTCAATTAAAATGAAGTAATAAAACAAACAAAAATTGCAAGATAAAGGTTAGTAGTTTCGATTTTATGTACACTAATAGTTACGTCAATAATGCTTTTTTCTCGAAAGTCCTAAGAAACAGCTCCGGTTTTGATTATTTTTTTTTAGTTTTATTATTTGTTATATTATTCAAAATCATAAACCTTTGGAGCTGGGACGAAGTGATTTATATCGTTTAAACAATATCTATGATATTAATATAATTTTCGACCATATTCATTGGAAACTTGGACAAAAAAATATTTATAATATGTATTCATATTACTATTGAAAATACTTGAATATATTAATATGCAAACAATTGTTTGAAAGTTGGATTTACAGACGCTACGGTGTACTGGTTCAAGTGGTCGACAACTTTTTATCGAACTCTGCCAATTTCATATTTGACAATAATATTATATTTTCAAAAATTTTACTCTAAACATAGTTGGTTTTGGAACGTAAAAATCATGTCTATTAATTACCTATTTCGGTTTTGTACATAGCACATGGGCGGCGCAGTGGGTTTTACTTAAATATGCTATATTTAATTTAAAATTCAAAAAAATACGGGCCGATAACATACTCGCCCACAATCCCTCCCCAAACTTTAACACTCCTTCGACCTTCGATGTTGGCGATCAACAGTACGGAATAAATGTTTGTTTGCTGTATGGTAATATTGGAAATTATGTCTATTTACTGACCCATTATTGTTGAAAGTAGATTCATCTGGAAACAATACATAATTAAAAAAATCAGGATCTCCTCCAACTTTATCCAAAGTTCATAAACAAAAATTTAATCGTTTATCATAATCCTGTTCTGTCAAATGCTGTTGTAGTTGAATATGATACGGATGGTAGCGGTTTTTCTCAAGTATTCTACACACATACATTTGACTGATACCTAATTCATTTAAAACATTTCTAGTTCTGGTATTAGGATTTTCCGTAACTGACAGCAGTACATCAAATTCGTTGGCGTTGTCACCAGTAATTGGTTTAGTTTCATTCACTTTCTCATATGCAACGTTGCCAGTATCACGGATTCTATTGAGTCGTTTTTCAAAGACTTCCTTTCCTTTATTGGATGAGCTCAGAGAGCATAAGCTCTAGATTTTCTAAACATTCCCCAAATGCAAAGTATCATGTCGACTCTTTGTAGTGGTTACTTAGTAAGTGTCCCTCGTATAGACTACTTTAACCATAAAACCATTTATCTTGGAGAAACACTTACCTCGTAACCATTCTTTAAGGGTTGAATAAGTAACATTATTTAAAAACTCACTGGAATAAATATATTAAGAATTATTAACAGTAATTATAACTACACGATACATACATTTGTACCATTCAAAATAATAACAATGAATCACCACGAAAGTGGTGCATTTATAGGAAGCATGCAATCTCACGAGTCAGTTACTCGTAGGTATGACCTTCCGCATATGTGAATGCGATATTTACATTTAATAGAAACGTACTCTTCGTATGTTCGCCCGACCTTAATCAGATCGATGCCCGCTATTAACATTGAAACTATTATTTACAAAATTTAATCTCTTTTCCCTATGATAATGTCTTTTTTTACGATACCGTCTTTTCGGGATCATCACATCTTTCGTTTAACGGGTACTGCTTCATTTTTAGTAGTATTTAAATTTCAAACTAATACAGGATTGTTCAGCTAATTAACAGATAAGTGTTATGAAATGACATGAAGTTACTAACTAGATTACGTAGGTGACAAAAACTTGTAACTGATAAAATAATTTCACAAATAATAAAATCTAAAATATACAAGGGATATTCAAGAAGTGGATATTATTATTATAAAAAATTATAATATATTTGGCTTAGACTTCTGATATATTGTTTATAGTTCACTCTATTGTTCTCTTTTTTTATATGTATTATTTCTTTTATTGTTAGTTTTTTGTAATTAGAATCTTGGTTTATTATTTTAGTATTATTGAAGCCACATTTATATTTTTCATTGTTCTCATGTTTATGAAGCGCAGTGGAGGCGTTTTTGTATATTTATGGCCATTAAGTCTATTTTCAAGATGTTGGCTTGTCATACCTAAATATTTTTTGGGACAGTCTAAACATGGTACAGAATATATGATGTTAGATTTTTTTAAGCTTTTATTTGACTTTTTAACTTGGAGAACAATGGTGATAAAGTATTTTGTGCCCTATGACAAACTTTTATATTATGTTTAGATAATATATAGTTTAGTTTTTCTGAGAGTTGATTTGTGTATGACGTTGCGATGTATGTAAGGGGAGCTAGTGTATTGGTTTGTGTTGATTGGATTTGACTATTGTAAAATTTATGTGTGCGTTGTTTAATAACTCTGTCTTGTTTGAAAGGATAGTGATTGTTTTGTAATATTGTTTTTGTTTGGACGATATTCAGGTGTCATAAGTGTAATGGCTCTATCTACTAATCCTATGATTACGCTGTTTTTTTGGGAATTAGGATGATGGGAGTGGTAATTTAAGTAGCGACCTGATGATGTTTCTTTAATAAAATGTTTTATTGTAATTTTATTATCTCTAGTTTTAATAAGAGCCGTGTCCAGAAAATTTATGGTATGGTTTTATTCTATTTATATTGTGAATTGAAGCTTTGGATGAAAATTATTGAAAGCAGTCACTATATGATTTATTTGATTGGATGGAAAGGCAGCTAAGCAAACATCAACGTATCTTTTAAAACATAATATATTCAAATTTATTTGAGTAAGCACATTTTCTTCAAGGTATACGATTACGATTTGTGCATGAGTTGATGAAATTGGTGAACCCATGGTGCACCCATTGAGTTGTTTAAAAAAAGTATCTTGAAAAAAATTTTTGTTTTGGATTAGCATTATTCCTTCTATGAATTCTTCATATGTGAGAGTTTTGTGTTCTTTTAATGATCTCGATTTATGTTTTAATATATGGGTTATTAGTTCGTTTGGAATGTACATTGAGACTAGGTCTAGAGAAATAGTGCATAATTTTTTGGTATTTGAACAGTGACAAAATGTTTAAGTGTAAACAAATCTTTTATATAGGATTCATTCTTGTTGATTATTTGTGAGAGACAGTTTGACAAATATTTAGACAGTGTGGGGGATTGAACATAAGAAACTATTGGCCGTAATGGTATGTCAGGTTTATGTATTTTATTGTTGGTTTTACTTTCGTAATGACGACGTTTAGTTTAGTGGTTAGTGATAACATTAACTGCTTCGGCTCTAATAATGTTTTGTGTTTGTTCAGGTTGATTTGCAATCGCGGTTTCAATGCATGCAATATACCCTGTGCAAGGTATTGTATGGAATCGCAAAATTTGTACCCAACGCCAACACATCTGCTATATCGGCAGGTATATCTGTATTTGATAGATTTTGAATACATTTTGTTGTGTCAATTTCAATATTCTTACATGTGGTTTTTGTAATTAAATTATTAAGTTTGTTTTTATATTTTTCCTTAACTTTATTAAACTGTTTTTCATATTTATCTTTCTCCAATTTTAAAAATTGTTCAAGGATATTGTCAGGAATAATATTAATTATTTTATTAGTTTCATTTGTAATTAAATAATTCAGTAGTTTTATGTTTTGTATTGTCTCAGAAATACTTAAACTTATAATTTTTAATTTAATGTTATTTATAATATTGTTAAATTTTGTTTCTAAGGCACGTACCTGTTACATTTATGTGAGACACGTTAAAATTTGAAAAGTTCAGTTGGATGTTGTTGTCCTTGCATCGCAATATAAATATACTCCAATTTCGTTGGTTAGCAAGTTTCTGATATGATCTGGCTATCGTTTTCATTGCTGTTACAACGGTTGCCATATTATTGCTGAATATTTTCGTAAAATGACATGATGGAGTGTTTTTCCAATCAAGCCCTTGCAAATTATAAAGTATATGTTTTTCTTTAACCTTGTATGTAAACTTTTTTCATTTTTCTTGGGCATCAGGTTAACAATAAATTCTATATCAATTTATATTTTTATTTGACGTTTGGCTCCTTAGTTCGGAGCATTTAAATTTTTTTTTAATTTAGATGTTGTTGAACAATACACCAAGAATTTACGGTTTACCTAAATTACATAAACCTATTCTATAATATAAAAGATTCGTTTACACTTACACATTTTTTAGACACTGTTGAAATACCAAACAATTATAGTATTGTTTCTCTAGACGTAGTCTCAATGTACACCATCATACCAAACGAACTAATAACCCATATATTAAAACAGAAATCGAGATCATTAAATTAAAAGAACACAAAACTCTCACATATGAAGAATTCATAGAAGGAATAATGCTAATCCAAAACAAAATTTTTTTTCAATATACTTTTTTTTAAACAACTCATTGGGTGCACTATGGGTTCACCAATTTCATCAACTCACGCACAAATTGTAATCGTATACCTTGAAGAAAATGTGCTTACTCAAATAAATTTGAATATATTATGTTTTAAAAGATACGTTGATGTTTGCTTAGCTGCCTTTCCATCCAATCAAATAAATCATATAGTGACTGCTTTCAATAATTTTCATCCAAAGCTTCAGTTCACAATAGAAACAGAACAAAACAATACCATATATTTTCTGGACATGACACTTATTAAAACTAGAGATAATAAAATTACAACAAAACATTTTATTAAAGAAACATCATCAGGTCGCTACTTAAATTACCACTCCCATCATCCTAATTCCCAAAAAAACAGCGTAGTCATAGGATTAGTAGATAGAGCCATTACACTTATAACACCTGAATATCGTCCAGAAATTTTATATGAAATAAAAACAATTTTACAAAATAATCAATATCCTTTCAAACATATTGACAGAATTATTAAACAACGCACACATAAATTTTACAATAGTTAAATCCAATCAACACAAACCAATACACTAGCTCCTCATACATACATCGCAATGCCATACACAAATCAACTCTCAGAAAAAATAAACTATATATTATCTAAACATAATATAAAAGTTTGTCATAGGGTACCAAATACTCTATCACCATTGTTATCCAAGTTAAAAAGTCAAATAAAAGCTTCAAAACAATCTAACATATCATATATTCTATACCATGTTTAGACTGTCCCAAGAAATATATAGGTATGACAAGCCAACATCTTCATAAACATCAGAAAAATGAAAAATATAAATTTGCCTTTAATAATACTTACTAAAATAGTATACCAAGATTCCAATTACAAAAAACTAACAAAAGAAATGATACATATAAAAAAGAGAACAATACAGTGAACGATAACATAGCATAAAAGTTTGTCATAAAGCACAAAATACTCTATCACCATTGTTCTATAAGTTAAAAAGTCAAATAAAATCTTCAAAACATTCTAACATCATATATTCTATACCATGTTTAGACTGTCATAAAAAAATATATAGGTATGACAACCCAGCATCTTGAAAATAGACTTAATGGCCATAAATATACAAAAAACGCCTCCACTGCGCTTCATAAATATGACAAAAATTAGAAGCATAAATTTGACTTTAATAATACTAAAATAATAAACCAAGATTCTAATTACAAAAAACTAACAATAAAAGAAATGATACATATAAAAAAAGAGAACAATACAGTGAACGATAAACAAGATATCAGAAGTCTAAGCCAAATATATTATAATTTTTTATAATAATAATATCAACTTGTTGAATATTCCTAGTATATTGAAAGACGTTGTTTCTAAGGCAGGTATTTTTGATTTTATTATTTGTGAAATTATTTTATCAGTTAGTAGTTTTTGTCGTCTCTGTGTTTGTATATTTAATTTTAACGTTCAATTTATTGTTTAACATCTAGATTAAAATTTTTTGAGAATGCTCCGAACTAAGGAGCGAAACATTAAATAAAAATATAAATTGATGTAGAATTTATTGTTAACCTGATGCCCAAGAAAAATGAAAAAAGTTTATGTATATATATATATATATATATATATATATATATATATAAATATATATACATAAGAAGATATTTTTTATCATGGTGAATTATTACAATACAGGATGTTTTGTTTAAAATAAGCCCCATATTACAAATTGGATGATCTAATAATGTAATTGTAAATTCTGAACACCCTGTAAAGAGATGTTTAGTACTCAATCGTGGAATACATTCAACGACTGCCCAACTATTTAGACGTAAGAGTGAATTTTTTAGATTATTTAGAAAATGATATTCTTAAACTTCTCATTTTAAAAAATGTCAGGATAACTCCGAACACTCTGTACTTAGATTACTTTTATGAAAGTATACATTATTTTTACGGACAATTAGAAAATGCAGTAAAATATAGGGTTGTCCCATAAGAAAAAATATAACTAAATTTTTGGGATATCCTGTATATTCCAAAATAATTTTAAAATGTTTCCTTTATCAACGTTTAAACTACTAAAGTGACAAACATTTCAAAACTTTTACTGTTTCGCTATAAGCCTCCATCCCGTTAGTAGTGATTCACACTGTATATTAATTAAATGAAATGAATATCGTTTTCAAAATTATTATTTCAGATTATATCAATCTAATTAATTCCTCATTGATATTAATACCAAATTATAAATCTAATTAATAATAATTTCAAAGATTAATGTCAATTAGTTATCATTTATAGTTAAATAATAAATAATTTAATGATTGAAAACTTATGTGATAAAAAAGTAGATATAAATGACACAGCGTCACATGTGCACTGACTGCCTCATTAACAACTGTGTACTTGTTAAATGCAGAAGATAGAAAAGACGCAGGATAAGGATAGAAACCTGCTTCTGATCGCGATAGGTTAAGAGTATCTGAGAACTATCGGCGTCCCATCTGCCTTGTCCCATTACTCTCAATGCATTTTTGCCTATCCGATGGAACAATATTTGCGCCCCGATTACTTTTCAGCTCATGTACACCGGGCCTATGCTACTAAACCTAATAACATATCCGAGCTTCAACAAACAAAGTGTTACAAACGGAATACTTTTTATTAACGATTAGGATATTTTCATCAACACTGAATATTTGTTGCATTGAATTAGTTTCAGTAGTTATTTCCACATAGCTTCTAAAAAAACTACGTGTATACATTTGTAGTTGAAAAAGCTGTAAAATAAAAAAAGAACAGCCTACAGTTCCGTTAAATAAAATTGGGGGCTGCTGCAATCCCCCAGATAAAAAAAAATTAACAAACCTCTTTGTATTATGCCCAATAGAAAATAAAAATTGGGGTTATTCAGGAATTCCGCGATAAAACTTTTTTTATTAAGCTGCAGAGTTTGTTCCATTTAAACGTTCCAATCTGTATAGTTCTTCCCATATTGGCATACTCAGAAATGAAGAATAAAACTTAACGTAGATTTAGTACCCATAAAATCCCGAAAATATTCCTATATGGTAGACAATGTGGTGTAAATATAATGATATATGTTTATGCGACAAAATAATAAAATTACTTTTTTATGTCATACTATAAATAGAACATTAAACACGCCGTATACACATGAAACACCCTATATATTATTAAGAATTTCCATAGAACTACTTTTGAGGATTCTCTTCATATAGGGCTTTCCGATCTCTCTCTTACGAGATATTCTCACATAACAGTATTCGATTCAACACCCGGTATATTTATAAATTTATAAAACGTAAGCATTTTGTTCACGTTATTCCAATTTGAACTCCCATCCTGTATATACACGGCAGCTTCACAATCAAAACACGTTTCTAAAATATTATTAATTATTATCAATTAATCAATTATTTTCTTACTTCAGTCATTGTCAAACTTTTACCAATTTTACAAAACAATTCCTCCCACTATACACGCGAATTTTATGGAATACACTGTATGGTTAATAAATTCCAATTTCACTCACCAACTTTCCAGCAAACAGATCTTAAAACTTTCAACGCAACCGAAGCACACAATTCTCATAAAAACTACAGATTAAGTCGCGCTACAAAAAGAAACTAAACGGTTTAAAAATTGAACGCAACCGTTAGAGAAAACTTGTTTTTTTTAAAGCTGATAAGTAAGAATCATCCCTGTTTGGAACAAAAGAATGGACAGTGGTCAGTAGTTGTAAAACTGGTCCAGCGGGTACGGAGGATGCAGAACTCCTGGACCATCTGTTATAGACGATATGCAGGAGAGAGCGTCTAGTAAGCCACCTGAGGAACTGGTTTTTGACTAACGGATTATTCAATCACTACGTGACGAATCTATTGTGTTTGTAAAAAATCTATAATAGAATACACACATGTATTTATTGTTTTAATAGTTTTAATAAACGTACATTAAACACAAATCTAAAGTATTAAATGATAGTCTAAACAAAATTTGTGATGAATTAGTTCATAACATTGTTTATTCCACTATTATACAGTGCGAGACAATCTTCAATTATGGATGTCCGATTCTATAGACAATCTAGCGTTGATTCATATCACTTTATGGTGACAAGAAGTAACAAAATCAAAAACTTTCTCTTCTTTCTCTAAAGTCTTTATGATTTTCAGCGTCGGGTTAGCCCTTATTTACCCATTACTTCCAGTCATTTCGGTTTCAGGCCAGTCCTCTCATCTCTTCTATTTGTTTCCCTCTTCTCTCTCCGATTTCCTGTATCTTCCCCATCCATGTTTTCCTTGGTCTTCCTCTCTTTCTTTTTCTATCCCTTCCTGCCTCTGTAACTGCGTTGATTAATATGTTTTCGTTCATTCTTACAATGTGTCCATACCAGTTTAATTGCGTGTTTTCAATCTTTGTTAAAATTGGTTCCTGTTTCAGTTGGTCTCGAATTTCTTCATTTCTACGTCGGTCATATTAGGTAACTTCTGCGATCTTCCGCAAATATTTCATTTTTATTGCATTTATCGAAGATTCGTGTTTTTGTAGAGTGACTCACGTCTCACTTTCAAAAGTAGTTACTGGTAAGGTTATGCAGTTATAGACTCTTAATTTTGTTTTTTCGTCAGTTTCCTTTTTCCCAGTACGGGTTTATTAATACTATAATATATCCTTGTGGCCTTTCCTAATTCATTATTTATGTCTGCATGTATCTTTCCGTCTTCTGTTAAGATGTTTCCCAGGTAATCAAAAGATGTAGCTTGTTCTATTTGTTGCCCGTCGAGTCTTATAAGTTGTCTTTCCTTTATCTTCTTCTTTTTGGTTCGTCATCATATATTTTGTTTTCTACGTGTTGATTTTAATTTTTAGTTTTTGTATTTCTTTTTGCCATATATTTGCTAAATTTTGCATTCCACTGTTCGTGTCTGCTATTAGGACTGTATCATCTGCATATAAAAGAGAGTCTATTTTGATTGGTCTTAAATTTCTATATCCTATAGCCGCAGTCTGATTTCGTGTACTCTTTATTAGCGAGTCCATTATGATTATAAAGAGTAATGGGGTTAGGCTATCTTATTGTTTAATTCCTTTTTCCATGTTGAACGGTTTAGATATTTCGCCACATACTTGTATTTTTGTTATCACTTCATTATATATTGATTTTACAACTTTGATGGTTTTTTCAGATATCTTAAATTTTTCTAAAGTTTTCCACATTATTTCTCTGTTGATCGTGTCAAAAGCTGCCTTTAAGTCTATGAACAGTAGATGGAGATGTCCACCTGTTTGAAAGTTTCTTTCAACTATCTGACTTATTATGTGTACCTACATTATCGTTTGTAGTTTTACCTCCTCTGAATGCAGCCTGTTCATCTTCCAATTTACATTCCTTCTCTTTTCCCAGACATTTTTCTACTATTCTTATATATGTCTTGAAACATACTGATGATAGGCATATTGC
This sequence comes from Galeruca laticollis, assembly GCA_963921935.1. Taxonomy (NCBI): domain Eukaryota; kingdom Metazoa; phylum Arthropoda; class Insecta; order Coleoptera; family Chrysomelidae; genus Galeruca; species Galeruca laticollis. The sequence goes on from OY998180.1 coordinate 110,018,919, forward strand.
TGTATAATTGTCGCAATACGCGGTATTAGTGGTGCCGTCATAATCTTAGGTTATGTCAATTTTGTATCCAAACAAACGTAACTAGCCATTTAGATTCCATTGGTGTGATTTTGGACCAGAGATTTTTCCCTTATATTTTGAATGTAACTGCTGATTTAGGTATTAAGATATACACTAAGACTTTCACAAAGAGATATATTCGATTCCAGCGAAAATACGTATGTATAACAATATAATTTTAATAAAAGAGTTATCTAAACTAAACATCCTATTATAAATCTATGAAATACTTTCTTTCCTTCACATATCCTTATGCCTTCTCAAGCGTCGGATTGGAGTTCTTGATCTACCCATTTTTTCCATTCTTTTTCGTCCCTGGCCAATGCCTTCATCTCTCCTAATGTTTTTCCCTTGTTTTTTCCAATTTCTTCAATCTGATCTATCCATTTCCTCCTGGGTCTTCCTCTTTGACTTTTTATTGATATTCCTATTTCCATAACTTTTCTCGCAATAATATTTTGCTTCATTCTTACTAGGTGGCCATACCAGTTTAATTCTTTCTTATTAATCTTTGATATTATTGGTTCTTGATTAGTTATGCTTCTGATTTCTTCGTTCCTTACTTTATCCCATTTTGTTTTACTTGCTATTTTCCTTAAATATTTCATTTCCATTGCATTTATTTTTGTTTCTTGTTTTTTCTGCATTACCCAGTTCTCACTAGCATAAGTTATAGTTGGGACTGTAATTTTGTTGTAGATTTCCAGCTTTGTGTCATTATCAATGTGTTTATGGCTTAATATTGTTCCATTTAAGGAATAATATAATCTTGTTTATTTATTTGCTCTGTTATTAAGTTCTGCATCTATTTTCTCTTCTTCTGTTATGATACTTACTAGGTAATTATAAGTTGTTACTCTTTCTAATGTTTTGTAATTACATTTTAATTCCTTGCAGTTACTCCCCTCTCGCTGTTTTTTTATTTAACATCATTATATTGGTTTTTTCTGTATTTATTGTCATTTTCATATGTTCTATTTCTCTTGACAATAAGTTGATTAGTTTCTGCATTTTATTTTTTGATTATGCTATGAGTACAATATCCTCTGCATACAGTAAATTACTTAATCTGACCGGCACCATGTTTCTGTACCCTATTACCATGTCCAGATTTCCTCCTTGTCTTTTTATTTCCTTCACTATTTTGTCCATTATAATGACAAACAACAGTGGGCTTAAGCTATCGCCTTGTTTTATACATTTTTTCATTTGAAACTCTTTCGATCTTTGACCTCCTCTCTGCAATCTTAATTTGACTGTCTCGTATGTGCTTTTAATTATATTAATTAGAGCTTTCGATACTTCTAAATCTTCCAATACCTCCCAAATTTTTTCTCTTTCCACTATGTCAAAAAAAACCGCCTTCAAGTCAATAAATGTTAAATACATTTCTTCTCCCGCTTCTATTGTATTATCAATTAACCTTCTTAAAATATATATATTATCATTTGCTTGTCGTCCTGGTCTAAACGCTGCTTGTTCCACTTCTAATTTTGCTTCTACATAACCTACTTATGAAATACAATTGTTTTAATTCTTCTTCTATCTGTATTATCTAATTTTAGGTTTCCTCGCATAAAGAATAATGGTACTGTGCTGGCCATCAGGCTGTAAGTATTATAATGTCAGAGAGAAGTGTAAGTTTTATAGATTTCCAAAGGATCCAAAAGTAAGACGCAAACGGATGAAGCTAACAAGGCACCTACATGATATGTTACGGTATTAAAATTCACTAAATCATTTTCTTATAATTAATTGAAATTCAAAATTCACATATTAAAATTCACTAAATAATTTTCTTAAATCTAACTTAATTGGATTTATATAACAAATAATTGTAAAATTAATGTATATTGGGTTGCTTACTTTTAGGATATTTATTTGCAAATCGCTTTATCAGTTGTTGGCGATTAGCTGGTCAAACCTGATGGTTAAATTTTATAGTCAGTTCTGTACTTAACTTTTCGGCTATAAATATAATTATCATTTAGGGTTTTAACTGGATGCTGAATAGCACGATAGAGGATTTTAATTTTATAAAATGAGGGGATGTGTTTGAGAGTCGGTAGGCATGTCACTTTATCTTGTATACTTGCTGAGAAGTGTTTTCTCTGGAAGTTTGGCAGTGAAGATGGGTGAGTTCGTCTTTGTAGTATTTCGTCTACATTGTTTATTGAGTTCTGAAATTATTTTGAATTTCTAAAGTGGCAATTTTGGTAATGATAATTTTCGGAAGGAGTGGGGCTTCCGCCCTGTAGAACCTCTTGAAGCAGTTGTTGAAGAATAGGTAGACGCCATTATTAGTGTTGTTGCTTTTGCTGTGCCCCTGTGGTAGCAAGTTGTCTCCATAGTCTGTGGATAGGTTTAAAGGATTTGAGATTTAGTGGTAGAGACGCCATTTAAAAAAAAATCTCGATAATATTTCTCTTGCGAACCTACATATTTTATGGTTTTATTTTAGATTTTTTTGGCACGTTTTAATTGGAAATTTCCCATTCCCATTGGAAAACCAGATATTCAGATAGTTCTCCGGAATCAACTTTAAAACAAATTAGGAAGTCGGGGTAAGCTGTATAAAAATATCTTTGATGGTATGGTGTTCGCGATCGGAGATGTAGAAATATTATTTAATGCAGTGTCTACTTTCTTAGTCGATGTATTTGTCGCCACATGGTGAAAGTTATTTTACATAGTATCCAGTTAATTGCTGCCAGCCTCGTGAAAACACGTTTTTGTACAGGTAGACAAAGTTTTTTCGGTCTTATCTGATTAGTGTTACTTTTATTTTTATATCTACATTTTTCTTCTTTTAAAATAATACTTTTAAAGATAACAAAAATGAATTTGATAATTAAAACAATCCTTTATTGTTAATAAATGAAATAAATTAATCTTGGAGTTTACCACAACAAAAAAATGTTGTAATCCATTGAGGATGCTTTTTAAACTTTAAATTATAATAAGGTTTACTTAATATATTTGTGCGTTTTAAGCAATTGCTTCGAGTTCTTATTTAAAGTTGTTGATATGGAATTTATTAAGGTCAAATGAAATTCATTAAGGTTCAATGAAACCTATTGTTTGCTGACTATTCTTTTGGACAGCTGTACTCAGTTGTGCTCAATTGTAATTTTAAATTGAATCTGAAACTAAATATTTTTATCATAGAATAAACGCCAGTGGGTCACCTGAACTCTTTGTCTTTGATTTTTTTTGAAACTATCATTATTTACATCTAGGGTAAGAGAATATCAAATTATTTAGTACACTTTGAGGTAAGTCATACGGTAGACCTGTGGGTACCAAACCCTAGAAGAGTTTTGTAAGACGAATCGGGGGTCTAGTCATCCCGCCATCGAGTAGGCTCTGCTGCAGAGCGAATTGTGGTTAAGGTGAGTTTATTGTAATTATTTTGTCGTTTCTGACTGGGTACAGGTTGGCTCTCTCCATAAAGTTAATAATAATAAATAAATAAAAAATAATAATAGAATAATGATATTAGAGTTAATAAATGGATAAGTAAATGCATAGCTGAAACGTAATAAAAGTTATAGTTTTCTTTCTTAAAAGTCCAGTTATCATTAATTAATTTGTGTTCATTAGAAATTTATATTGCTACGGCCCTTGGTATGTAGCATATAACATTTTATTTGGTGAAAAAAGAAAATTAGCTATTAACTATTAATAACTATTTTTTTGTACATGATCCATCTTTGCCAACAAGGTAGAAACAAACTTGTACGTGTTGATTGAATGTTTGATATTGTACTATATATATATCGATCTCCCTATAATATATATATATATATATATATATATATATATATATATATATATATAAATATATATATTATTTGTCATTACAGATCTTTCGCTTAATATTTTTTATAAGTTATTATAGTTGCTTTGTATGATTTTTTAAACGTTTGCTGTTTTAAATTGTAATTCCTCATTGTACCTCACTTTCCTCTTTCTATTAACTGTAAACCATTGTATTACAAGTAAATATTTCTCTGTGTAATAAAGAAATTTGGAAGCGTTTTTGTTTATATTATTTGTTTTTAGATAAAATTGAATATGTTTACACATGTAGTTGAAAAAAAAGAGCCTACAGGTCAAATAAAATTTGAAAGCAACCAAGAGAAACTCTGAAACTAATACAAATATGGTTTAATTGAGGCAAAGTTGTGAGATGATGTCTGTTTTCAGGCCAATTTTCAATCATGTAAATTTGCAACGTTTCTTCAATTTAATTTTCTTAGCACGAAACAAACAAAAATTTATAATTATGAAAACATTTTATTATGTTAATATAAACGGTACAAATTTCTAGAGGTAGAATGTTTTTAAAACATGTAAGTAAATGTTTCTTCTATTCTTGATGCCTAGCAATTCCCACAATTATGTCACTTGGTATCCATAATATTGAATAGCACATGTCTGCTCATGCAATATGTAATGCACCTTGTATCTGGTGATAATAGTTATATTTTTCAATTACCACTAATATATTTTCATCAAAATGAATTATGTAATTCTTATCTTTTGAAAGCGGTTTTAATTTTTCGTCATTCCGATACTTGAAAGGACACTTCACTTCAATTAAGCATTTTTCACTAACAAACCCATATTATCATTAAAAAAGGTTTCAAGAGAATTTTGAAACATGTTTTGGTGACACTAGAACAAACAATCACTATTATTTATCTTATATTTTCACATTAATCAAATAATCCAGTAAACATAACCTCAAATATAGCTTTTAAAAGCAATATTGCAGGATAAGTTACATTATCATAACTATTATTTTTTATATTGAGTAGATACGATTACTTACTTTTTAACAATTTATTCCTTTCAAAAACACGTATGAAACGCTTAAATAATCAAAAATCTACACTAAAATGGAAATTCTTATGGCAACAAGTTTTGTTTGGATACAGCACCAAATTGTGACGTCACACTAATCTCGCGTATTGGTATGATCCACCTTTTTATATATTGGTACTAGCTGAACCCGGCAAACATTGTCCTGCCTAACATTGATCAATGTTTGTTATATATTTAAAGCTACTTACTAATAACTAATCCCTGTCACAAATAATATTCGTTATTATTCAATGTTTGAAGATAGTTTACCTACGTATCTATAAACAAAAGAATAGTAGGTATTCTTTTGCACTTAAATTTTAAATTTACTATTTGTGATTATTGAAATTACTCACTAATTATATATCGATACCGATTCATAATCCCAAACCTATTGTTTTGATTATAAATTTCTATAAATAAATTGAATGAAGTATAGGTATTAGATTTTTACGATTCTTCCATACTTGTTTTAAGATACATACTTTATACTTTCTAGCACTGCAAATAACCGCTTTTAAAATATATCTTATAAATTGATAGATATTTATCGGTATTTTCAATAATTTAGAACATCTTTATTTTATATAGCAGATTAAGTAATAGAAAATATTTATAATAAAATGCTTCTACAACCACTATGCAAAACACGCTGTTCTACGCAAATTTTCAACTCTCTGAAAGTTGAGGTGACAATGAGACAATCAAAAGTTTGTATCCTGACACAAAAAGGAGAAATGGAAAAATTCGAAATAAACAAAGGTGTAAGATACGGAGACTCACTGTCAACTATCTTTTTCAATCTGGCGCTAATAAATTAATTAACATTTCTGAAGTTGGGACAAGTTTTGATTTCATTTTGGTAAAATCTAGCGTACTAATTGAATATGCAGGGTAACTGGTGTGTGAATGGAGATGTCAAACTCTGAACAATGGCTAGAACCGTTGACAATCATGATTTTTATCGACATGTGCAGTTTATCCCATTTTGGGCACTTTTGCGGCGTATCTTCCTTATCTTTAAAGATAGACGATTGCGGTTTTCGCGATATTTTGCTACTTTTTTAAGAAATTAAAAAGGGCGCAAATAGAATTTTGATAGCCATTTTGGTTGTTGAGATAGTGGGTCAAATTGAAAAGTGTTACTTTTCAGGTACCTCGTATCTCAGTTGTCTTTAAACTTATCAAAGAAGTTAAAAGCTTTTTTTTTTTAGATATTCAGTGACGTAGGTAATTTTTCCTAGCATATTTTTTTTAGTTATGAAGCAAATATTTGTTTTTTAATAATACACCCTGTATATTATTTTCTATATTCATTAGGCATGAAGTGGGTTTTCCAAAAATATATAATTGTAGTTAATTATTTTTAAAAACAAGCTCAGAATTTAAGATTTTCTAACATTTTCTTATGTGTCGCAATAATAATAATAAGTTTATTTGTATGAATATAGTTTACAGTGAATTTCAATAAGACTTGCGTACAAATAAACATGGATAAGTCACAAAAGCGTACACCAGTTATAAGCCGATATACTCTTGTACGTGAGTTCGATTATTAGATAATCAAGGTAGATAGAATCATATTATTTTGACAATTAAAACTTAAGTATATTTAAAAGTTTTCAATGTAGTTAAAATTTTGAGTTAAATACAAATAAACAGATATAATAGTAATAGCACTTAACACCTAACCTATTACATCTATTATAAAGCCTCAACAAAAATAAAGTAAAGTCTCAATGTATAAGATAATAATGAAATCACAGTATAAAAATAGTAAAACAATGTGTGTCAATCCATCAACCAAGTAATACACAACAGAATTGTTTGAAATATTGGTGAAGATGGAAGAAATGAGTTTTTTATACTCAAGAACCAATATTTTGATTCACAATATCATGAAAAAACGATCTTTCAGTTTTTTGTAATCCACTGCTTAATTCTCCTACCGAAACTGTACTCTTTATTAATATTATTCAAATGATCTGGTACCATATTGTACAACCGAGGTCCCAGGTAAGTTGCATTTCGTTGGCCTATAGTTTTTTTACAGCAAGATAATACCACAGTATTATTCCGCTTTCTTGTTTTATGGTTGTGATTGGTAGGTCGTAATATGATATTTTCTTTTTTTATATTTTTTAGGATACTCAAGCAAAACAGTTTTCTTATATCAAGGAACTTAGATTCCCTGAACAGATCATCGCTTGGATACGTACGTACCTTACGATATATTATTTTAATTATGTATTTTTGTGCAACATTCAATTTTTCCAGGTGTATATCATTCACTCCACCCCAACCCACTATTCCGTACTGTAGTTGTGATTCGATCAAAGCGTAGTACAATATTCTTAAATGATCAACATCTAGAAAATCTCTGAGGTATTTGAATCTGTATAATAACCCCCTTATTTTTTTAACCACGTTTTGTATTTGTAGGTCCCACCTTAAATGCCAGTCTATCACAATGCCTAGGTAGGTATTTTATTGACTTGTCTCCCGGTATTTCATTGCTATATCCTATTTTAAGTGGTCCTATATTCGGAAGTCCGTTTGAATATGAAGAAAATGGTAAGTATTTTGTTTTAGTAAAATTCAGTGTGAGTTTATATCCCCTAAACCATTTTTCTATTTCAAGAAAATCTTCTACAAGATTCTTTAATTCTCGCCTTATGTGTCGCAATGAACCCTTAGATCACTTGGGTATCCCATTTATAAATAGTTCCTGATAAAAACTATACTTAGGGTTATGTTATTTCTATATTTTAAATGATTTGATAGTTCTTGTGAAATAATATTAACAGTAAGGTAAGTGGGGTCCTACAGTTATCCATTTTCGTGATTTAGGTAGTATAAATATTTTACAACTATTTTTCCTTTTTTACAGAACTTTTGCTAAAATGAGTAAATCTAATAATAGAAAGGTATTGTTACCACAATATTTGAGTTTGTGATTTAAGCAATGGAAACATAATGCTTTGGAATACTTTTCCTTAAAATTGCTTGTACACCACCCTCCTTGCCTGTCTGGAACAGTCATCAAAACCAAATCCTACACAATATTCTGGTGGAAAATTGTGGCCAATCAAAAATCTATCATATTGTGCGTTCTGTTCCACAAAACCTGCGAATTTTTCTCTAATGTTCCATTGACTTTCATCGTAGAAACGCAAATCGATAGATAGTTCTTCCTTCCCTGCTATGTCCGCTGTTTCGTCAGCTAAGACTGCGTAAGCCTTATATTTTTTAACATAATTTTTTACACTCTCCCTAATAACATCGCCACATTAACCTATAAATCCATTTTGTATGATTGGCGATGTGTAAAATGCATTTCGATGACATTTCTTCAGGTGATTCTTCATTTTTTTGTCGCCAGAATCGATTCACAAATTTAACAAATCGAAGAAAACCCCTTCATTTGCTTATTTTCCTCCATGAGGCATTATAAGGAAATAATCGATGACAATATATGCCTGTTTTCTTCGTTTATTTTTTTGGTGATAACTTGACTTGACAGTTGTGGCAACATGATTACGGTAGTCTTCGTGTATATCCTTGAACTTCGTAAATGTCCTAATCATAAATGATCCCAAAATCCCTCTAACAGTCCCAGTGACAGGAAGAAATAAAACACAGTGCTTGAAAAAAGAGCATCCTTTAGTCGCTTGGAATATACTAGCCATGGTGTGTTTGATCCAGCTAGGCATAATTGAATTTTCTTGGCAAATGATTCGCATTAATTTCAACCCTGCCTCTCGCTGGATACGCCCATGATCATAAGCATAGTAGAACTATTTGCTACTAGAATTGACGGTTCAACTTCCTTCAAACTTTTCAAAATACCTTACAAGTAACACGCGAAAAGCTCGCGATGAAGCAGGTAATAAATCTCATCTTCACAAGGATAATATAATTCCATATAACATTTTTTAATGTAAATCTTCCACACTGTTATTCATAAATACATAATTCTGTGAGAATTATATCTTTAATACCAGCTAGCATGGTAGCTACACCATGGTACAACTAATCCATTTAGCGCGAGAAAATTGGCGGAAAAGCAGATCATGCAGAACTGGAGTTTGTTGTCGATGTACCTACTGTTCGACGAGAGAGATCTAGTCGACGACCGGACCCGACAAATTATTCTGGAGAATCTTCGCACTAGGACAAAGCGATTCTATTTCATAAATACCCTCGTTGTCTGAGCAATATTACACAGTTTTTCTATTACGATTTCAGCCATCTGTATAGCGTAAATAAGATATCGATTGATTTTTGAAAGAATGACGTAAATATATGTGAATTATTTTGAACGATAATTCCACTAGTATTGAAAAAAATTCTAGGCAGCGAGGCCTATCTGAAAAAGTCTGGGAAGCGAGCCTACCATATCAGAAATAGTCTAGTGTTGAAATATTATACCTATTATTTTTACGTAAAATAATCTATTGGGGATATGTGTGTGGTCTAGGTTATCTTAGGGTAAAGTTGCCGAAATCGTACCAATCCGTAAATCGTACTTTTCGATTATTTATATGTTCGGAAAGACTATGCCGCTATCTGTTTTTTTTAAATCTAATACGTCTTCTGATATACAGTTAAAAAATGACATTTAGTAGTGATTAGGGGAAAGTGGTCGAATATCGACCACTTAAGCCTCAAAAACTATTAGTAACGTTATGGCAAAAACAGATAACGGAATCAATAATGTTTGTTCTTTTCTAATGTATAAAACTCATTTTATGATATCCTGTTAAAGAAAATGGTGATACACTTGTTTTATACAACATATTTGTCGCTTTTGGACTCTGTATTGTTGCCATAGATTATTCCTTATGATGTTAATGAAAATTATTATGCTTATATTCATTAATTGTACCCTCAATATCGACGAATGTAATTTTTTTAGCTATCTTCTAATGATTTTTTAGTGGTACTTATTTCAAATACCTATTAGGTAGGTTAATTTATTGTTCAAATCATATTAGCGTGTACTACCCGAACTGATATAGTGAATTAGTTTATTACTAGTGAATCATTTCTTTGTATATTAATCATGAAGGGATACACGAAAGTAATGTTGATTTTTTTATTGTTCGTTGCATTAAGCTATCAGCATAGTACAATCTTATTATTACTCAATTAATAAACTAAACTGTTCACATTACACATCTGTATTTCTAACATTAACTTCTTTAATTGCGATCTTTAACATAATGAGTTGTTTATACAACATTTTGCCGTGGTAAAGTGACTAGTAATAGCCTGGATGCATTTCTTGTTTATTGAAAAGTGGAAGTAAATGCCTACCAGACATATGTTTAGATTTAATGCACGTTTTCCACTTTATGATATCCTGTTAGCAAAAAAGAATATTACACTGAATTTATATGTATTTTGTCTCTTTCTAGCACATTGACGGTAAAACGTATGTTCCCTCGTAATGTTCCCAACACTGTATAATAAACTGCAGTCATCTTCTTCACAGTTTGTAGTTCTTGACTATCATTAATGTTATAACACAGATTATTGTTACCTACAAAAAATAAGCTTTCTTTCCACAGACAATACAGTACTTTGATTAATGTCAGACGGAAGTTTGAAAAATGTTAAGAGAGAAGTTTTAATTAGTAAGATTTAGTTGTTTAAATTTGAATTCTTTTTTATATTTTTATGTGTAAATATAGTTTTTTTTTGTTAAAATCCCAATATTTTTTTTACATTTAAGACTTCCTAAAGCTCATGTTGAGGCTCCCATTTTTGGATCAATAATTTTGGCAGGTATTATATTAAAGTTAGGTGGTTACGATTTATAATTTTATTTAAACAATTTTCAATTAGTTTAAATATTTTTTTTATTATACCTAATTTGTTTATTAGCAGGTTTTTTTGTTTCATTAATTTGTATTCATCCAAGGGATATAAAATCATTAATTGCTTTTTCTTCAGTTTCACACATAATTTTAGCTATAGCCGGGATTTTAACTTTACATTATTGAGATTTATGAGGTTCATTTTTAATAATATTAGCTCATGGATTATGTTGATCTGATTTTTTCTGTTTAGCAAATATTTCTTATGAACGAATTCAAAGTCGAAGTTTATATTTGAATAAGGGTTTATTAAATATTATACCTAATTTAAGTTTAATCTGATTCTTATTAATCTCTTCAAACATAGCAGATCCGCTTTCTTTAAATTTAATAAGAGAAATTATATTGATTAATAGAATTTTAAGTTTTAGTTCATTTAGAATTTTATTTATATCTTTAATATCATTTGTCAGAGCAGTTTATTCTTTATTTTTATATTGATATTCTCAGCATGGTATATATTATTCAGGTTTATTTATATTTAAAAGAGGTTTTATGTTAATGTTCCATTGATTATCTACCTTTAAATCTACTTTTTTTAAAAATAGAATTTTTAGTTCAATGAATTTTTCTGAATAGTTTAAAAAAATATTAGTTTGTGATACTAAAGTTATACTAGGAGATTTAAGATTATTTGTTTTATTTACTTCAATTTATTTTTATATTTAAGAATTATATTATTAACATCTTCTTTATATTTATTGATTATTAATTTGAGATATATTTTAGAAGTAAATTTGTTAGTATTAAACTCAAGAAAAATCTTTTTTGTTATTTTAATTGATTGAATATCTTTAATATTTATAAGATTTATTTTATTTATTTCTTCTATAGTGATTTATTATAGAGAATATTATATAATAGGATATTTATATAAAAATCGATTTATTTTATTAGGGTGAGATGGATTAGGTTTAGTTTCTTATTGCTTAGTAATTTATTATCAAAATTTAAAGAGATTTAGAACAGGAATATTAACAGCATAAAAAATATTTAATATTACAATTGTTTGCAATACAACTTGACGAATTATACCTGGTGATGATATTTTAAATGTTCATATACTTTTATTTACTTTGCTAGAACCATAATCCTAAGTAAATTAAGAAAAAACTAAAGTACTCCTAAAATACTCACCATTGTTTGTCACACCATAACCTTATTTTCATTTTATTTTTGATACTTTGACTTTGACAAACATAACCAATGTAAGATTGATTTTGTATATTTTCATTTTCAATGAATTAAAAGTTAATGTACTAGGATATTTTGTAATATTTATCGACATTAAAGGCGATATGTTAAAATGTATTGTAATTTATTATATTTAATTCTAATTTTGTTTATGTAAAACAGTTTTGTAGTTCGCAACAGCAGAGATTTCATGCGCGGGTCAGTTGCACAGAAACGTTGTGCCATATACCGCCTATACATCAAACCATCTCTTATTTGATTTGTCTCTGGTGCGTACGTGACTGTATACATATATAGTAAATACCATCCCAGCGCATTCTGTTCCGCTCAGTTAAGAAGTTGAAAAGCTTTAAGAATTGGGTAGGGGTGTGTGATCGATATTGGACAGCGGTTGATATTCGACCACTCTCCCCTACATTTCGTCGAAAAAAGTGTCTTTATTTGATGTACATTTCTATATGTTTTCCTAAGGATATTTATGGTGATGAGTACAGTTTTTGGACTTTTTTTATGGCTAAATAGATTAAATATAGTATATAGAATAATAAAATAAATAGAAACAATAAGATTTGTCTGGTTTAAAGGTTAGAATCTTAATTTATTCATATTATGACCGAGTTTCACAAATCGTACCACTGTTGAGTGTTGTAAATCGTTGCCGGTACAATTTGGAGGTTTACTAATATTTTATTTATTTTATTTTCAGCTATAGAGGGCAAAAAGGCAACATGGAAAATGGTCTGTTAATGACATGGAAAAAGCAATAGCGGAATACCTAATTACATTTAATAAATGTTGCGTGAAATATAATATTCCCACATTTAAAAGAGACGTAGACGGGAAAGTCAAAAGGTATGAAATGAAAAAAGAACAAGTAGAGGAAAACAAAAAAAAATCAAAAAAGTAAGGAGAAGAGTTAAAGGTCGACAACCTGCTATGCTTCCCATATTTGAAAACGACCTAGTTAAACATATTTTGGTATTTGAAGAGTGTCTTTTCAGGCGCACAATAACAGATGTAAGGAAACTTGCCTATGATTTAATGGGGTCCAATTCCCATCTTATTAAAAATCCTTTCTCTGGGAATAAATATAAATTAGCTGGCAAAAATTGGTACTATCGTTTTATGTCCAGACATCCTAAATTATCTTTGAGACAACCTGAAAATACATCTATAGCTCGTTGTAAAGGTTTTAATAGAGAAAATTTTTTGATTTATTAGAAAAGGTTGTTGATGAACATAAAATAGACGCTCAACATATTTATAATGTTGATGATTCTGGCTTCTCCGCGGTCCAAACAAAAGTCTCCAAAAGTTTTAGCTTAGCGATGGAAACATCAAGTAGGGTACATTTCAAGTGGAGAAAGAGGAGTGAACACAACACTTGTGTGCTGTTGTAACGCGACTGGAAACTTTGTTCCTCCAATGACTGTTTTTAAAAGAGTCCGTATGCATCCAACTTTAAAAAATAGCGCTTTTCCAAATAGCCTCACAGAAGTTAGGGAAACTGGATACATAAACTCACAGTTGTTTTTAAAATGGATAAAACATTTTATAGAATGTGTAAAACCAACAGAAAATCAAAAAGCACTGCTGCTTCTAGATGAGCATACCACTCATTTAAAAAATCTTGAAGCCATTCAGCTAACTGGGGAAAACAATGCCCTAATGCTTCAGCTTCCAGGACAAAAAACACATAGGTTGCAGCCCCTAGACATGGGAGTCCAGTTATAGCCTAATTATGACCAAGTGGCTGCGTTCTAATCCTGGTGAAAAGGATACTCAATTTGAAATTACCTCCCTGTTAACTGGCTATTAATTTATCAATTTCTTTTAAGATCATTATGCCATCTACATATAAACGGATTTGTCGTCAACGAGGGATGTGGACAGAAGGCAATTATTGGCAGCTATTCAAGCAGTTCGTAATGGAGAACTGGGTACTAATGCAGCAGCTTCGTAGAAACCTGAAGTTTTTAAATCACTGAAATCTGTTTATACTGTTTCATCGATCAACTGGATTCGAGTAAATCCTTCCAGAAATATTGGACGTTTTCTATTTGGACATTTATTAAATGAGGCATGGTGTAAGGCAGCTGTATGGGAATAAACGAACGATTATTCCTTAAACACACATAAAGCTTCAATAGCTCTTATTTCACTTGGAAGGATTGGATATCATTCAAATTATCTTGAATCGTTGATAAAAATCAAATATATTTTATGAAGTAGAAATTTTTTATTTTTTGACAGTGACAATTTTTTAACTGACAGAAAAACTTCCAAGGTTGAATTGAAAATAAATATTTAAGCTATCATGTTAGCAGTTAGACAAGTTAGAAATTAAACATAACTCCCGCCTTGGACGTTTTCCGGGAGAAAACTCCAACTTAAACAAAACACTTCACTTCAGATAACTTCCGCACACAACACAGTACATAAAACATAAAAAATAGCTAACCTAATGACAAAGTTTAAGATTTAACAATACACAAATCTAGGTATCATCAGGAAGGGGACATACCTTCGCTATAGACCTAAGAAACGTTCCATCTGATGTTTTGACTCTAATTAAACGAACTTTGCCGTCTGAACCCTGAATAATTTCGATGATTCGCGCGAGAGCCCACCTGAAAGGAGGCAAGTTATCCTCCTTTAAAAGGACTAATTGATTAATTTCCAAATTTCGGGTTTGATTGGTCCATTTTGGCCTTTGCTGAAGCCTATTAAGATATTCAATGGACCATCGCTTCCAAAATATTTGTTTGAATTTAATACACTTCTGATACATTGACAATCGATTTTCTGGAATATTACTCAAGTCTTTGTCTGGGAATGCTGAAAGATTGTCGCCTATTAAAAAATGTCCCGGTGTTAAAGAGTTTAAATCAGTCGGATCATTTGATAAAATGCTAAGAGGCCGCGAGTTCATGATGCTCTCAATGCAAACCAAGACTGTCGAAAATTCCTCAAAATTTAGAACTGTTTTACCAATAGCTTTAATCAGATGATGCTTAGCACCCTTAATTGCGGCCTCCCAAAGACCGCCCCAATGTGGTGAACAAGGTGGGATAAATTTCCACTGAGTCTCATTTTTCGATAAAAAATTTTCAATAGACTCAATATTACTTTTGGATTTAAAAAATTCGTATAAGGTTTTCAAATGGTTACTGGAGCCAAAAAAATTAGTGGCATTGTCAGAGTATATTACCGAAGGATTACCCCGTCGGCCTATGAAACGTTGTAATGTGAGCAAAAATTGTTCTGTCGACAAGCCCGACACCAATTCTATATGGACGCACTTAGTAGTCATACATACAAATATAGCAATATATGCTTTAACTTTAGAGGCTTTGCGTAAATTCGAGGTTTTAATTAAAAATGGACCCCCAAAGTCCACACCGACCTTTAAAAATGGACGACAAACTGAAATTCGATCTTTAGGCAGATCTGCCATCATTTGCTCAGCACACCTAGCTTTAAATTTAAAACAAGGGATGCACTTGTGGATTATGCGTTTAACAGCTCTAAGGCCATCTAAAGGCCAATAACGTAGTCTAAAGTTACTTAACACGGTTTGAGCACCGGCATGATATAATTTAAGGTGCTCTCTCCGTAGCATCAAATCAACAATGTGGCATCTAGCGGGCAATAATATTGGATGCTTTTGTGCAAATGGCAGATCAGCATTTGACAATCTCCCGCCAACGCGGATTAAGCCTTCCAAGTCAATAAAGGGATTCAAAGAATTAAACTGTTTATTTCGAAGGACCTTTTTGTTTTTTAATAAATCTTTTTCTTGAGAAAAATAATATTGTTGCAAAACTTGCAATGTTGCCTTTAAAGCATGTTGTAATTCATCTACTTTTAAAGGACCAAACCTTTTATCATCTTTATGTTGTAAATTATGTCTAAACCGAAGACAGAATGCAACTATACGTTGTATTTTCAGAAAATCTGAAAACCTATTGAAAATACTTATCATATAATTTTCAGTAGAGGTTGTACTCATAACAACTTTTCGTTCTTCCGGAATTTTCTGAATATTAACACTTGACTGAAATGAATTTAAATTAAAATCAACATTTTTCAAATGTGAGGGCCCTTGCCACCACATATTATTAGAAATAAGTTCTTGCGCCATCATACCTCTAGATACATAATCAGCTGGATTTTGTTTGGTAGGAATGTACCTCCAGGTGTACAAGGATGTTAGTTCTTGAATTAAAGAAACTCTATTAGAGACAAATATATTCCATCTACTTGGATGTGATTGTAGCCATGCTAACGAAATTTGCGAATCAGTCCAAAGATTAACACTGGCTATTTGGAAGTTATTTTTGAATGTTTCTAAAATACGATGGGTGACCTTTGCTGACAACACGCATGCGCATAATTCCAATTTTGGAAGAGAAATTGTTCGCAAAGGACAAACTCTAGATTTGGCACAAATTAGATGACAAGAAACACTGTTATTTTCATAAACAGTTCTTAAATATATACAACACCCATATGCCTTTAAGCTTGCGTCTGATAAGAATGAATCTCAATTCGCTTGATATTGCGATTATTAATTAAACATCGCGGAATTTTTAACTCTGATAATTCAAGAATGTTTGTAGAAAATTGAATCCATTCGTTACTTAACTCTAAATTTAAACAGTCGTCCCAATTTAAATTCAATAACCAAAGCTTCTGCATGAAGATTTTGGCTGTTATGACAATTGGAGCAACAAGCCCCAACGGATCATAGATTTGAGCTATAATAGCTAAGACGTTTCTTTTCGTAATTGGATTTACATTTATGTTCTTGGGCAGAGAAATAGAAAAGTGATCTGATTTCGGCTCCCAAAAAACACCCAGCACTTTATTGGAATTACTCTCAGAATTTATAGAGTAGTTTTTGGATTAATTTTCTGAGGTAAAATTGTTCATAAACTCAATGGAATTTGAACACCATTTATGAAGTGTAAATTGGCCTAAATTAAGTAATTTTATTAATTGGGTTTTCAGTTCACAGAGCTCCTCGAAAGAGTCAGCTCCAGCCAACACATCGTCAACGTATGTTTGAGTTTGGATTGCGATAGCTGCCAACGGAAATTCTTTTTTATACATGTCTGCTAATTCAACGAGACAACGAGTGGCTACATAAGGTGCAAAATTTGTTCCGTAGCTAACAGTTAACAATTCAATGCATTTAATATCATCTGTTATATTTTCTCGCCATAAGATGTTTTGTAGGTAAATGTGATCAGAATTAATCAAGATTTGCCGGTACATCTTTTCGATGACTGCAACAACAGCCAACATATAAGCTCTAAAGCGACACAAAATGTCAAATAGCTCTGGCTGAACAACAAGCCCTTTTAGACATATGTCGTTTAATGAATATCCCGAGGTGGTTTTTAGGGACGCGTCGAAGTCCACTCTGAGACGCGTTGTAACTTTATCATTGCGAATCACACAATGGTGAGGTATAAAATATTTGTGGTTATTGTGAATATTTTTAAGATCAAGAGGAATGTACCGTGCATGACCTAAGTTGATGTATTCTTTAATAAACTCTGAATATTGGTCAAACAATGACTTATTTTGATGCAATCTTTTCTCTAATGAAAGAAAACGTTTTTTGGCATATGAAAAAGATTCGCCTAGTTTAGAACTCTCAACGGGCGATTTAAATGGCATATCCACTTGAAATCTACCATTATCCAAAATTTTTGTGGTATCCTTAAATATTTGTTCAGAAAGTTCATCTTCACTTGATAAAATACGTCCTTGTGGCACATCTTCAACTGCCCAGAATTTTTGCAGCAAATTGTCGATTTGATTGAAATTAATGAATAAAGAATGAGAGGGAACATGATCACATGTTATAAAATTTGACAAGATTGTTGGGGATAGGACACCTCCCATCACCCAACCAAGATGGCTATTTTGTAAAATGGGTAGGTGTTCCCCAAGGTTAATCAGACCAGGTAAAAGTAATGAATAATAAACATCTGCACCCAATAATAAATCTACGTGATCTGGAACATCATAATTTGGGTCGGCCAATACAATGCTACAAGGGATTTCTAATCGATCTGTTTGTAGAGGGAATTGAGGCAGCTTAGAAGAAATGAAATTTGTTACTGAACAATTTACTTCAAATGTTTTTGTTGGGTCAACCTTTGAGAACAATTTAATATCTATTCCTTCACTTACTTGCATGTGACCTAATACACCACAAATTGACAAGTTTTTATTATAGGTAGGGTATTGTAGTCTTTTCGCTAATTTATGTGTGATTAGTGATACTTGAGACCCACTATCAAGCACGGCTCTGGCAGATATTAAATGGCCATTGTTATTTGAAACATGTACGGATGCAGTTGCCAATAAAATATGAGATTTTTGGTTTATAAAAAGGCTTGACATAGTGTTGGATTGTGCCCCAAGCTTGTCACTAGTGGAAGCTTGAGCAACCTCCGAATTTTGTATTTGTTCTATGTTAGAAGCTTGATCTGAGTTACTACTCGATTTGTTCATGGAATAACCTTTTTGTTTGTGATTGGTAGGCCCACGATTGGAATCATAACTCGAATTTTGTTGAGCATTTATTGTATTATTGTGAGAATTATTAGATTTTGATAAATAATCGACAGAATTTCCCGCATGTAATAGGGAATTATGAGCTTCGCCGCAAATAGGGCAATTCTTCCACTCACATTGACTTACATGATGTGGAGCAAAACATTTTAAACATAACCGATTTGAAAATATAAACTGTTTTCTTTTATTCAATGGCAATTCTTTGAATTTAAAGCATTTAAATATGTTATGATTTGACATTTTGCAAAACAAACAACTTAACTTTTTATTTACATTAGCAAAATTAGAGTTTTTACGAGGCAACTCTGGCGAAACCAAATTTTCAGCAGCCTGACATCTTTTCTCAACGAACTTGAGGAACCCGTCTAAAGTAGGTAAAAGAGTAGGACCTCTTTCCAATTCATACCCACGTCTAGTGTTAATGTCTAGTTTTTGGGACAAAATATACACCAAAATCAAATCCCACTCTGCTATAGGAACATTCAAATTTTTTAAGCACTCAGTGTGCTGTTTAACTGTGACAACAAAGTTACGCAAATTCATTGAATTACTTTTATTTATTGATGGAACGTCTAATAGGCCCTTGATGTGAACGTAAATATTCGCTAACTTATTTTCATATCTTTCCTTAAGTATGTCAATTGCTACTGACAAATTAGAGGCGACCAATGGTAAATTTGAAATTAATTTTTGAGGTTCACCCAGTAAATTTGATTTTAAATAAATAAGTTTTTGTATTTCTGCCAAATCATCATTGTCTAAAACAAGGGCTTTAAAAATATCATAGAAACCATTCCAACTTTGGTGCCCACCTGCAAATTTGTCAATTACAATTTCAGGCATCTTAGATTTTACCTCTGTTTTAACATTAACACTTTGTATGGAATTTGCGTGATGACCTTGTTGGTTTGTACCTTGAACGGTAGCATTATCTTTAGGAGAAGAATGATTAATCAAAATTTATAATTGAGGTTTTAAAGTACAATATTTTTCTTCATAGTCACTAGGGTCACCAATCTTATGAAGATCTGTCTCGGAGCCCTCAATGACGTCCTGAGACTCACAAAATTTTTTGAAAGAAGTTTCAAGTAGCTCTAACCTGGTATCATATTCAAGTTTATGCAATAAATTACCTGCATTTGCATTGATAAAATTCTCTATTCTAGTGATACTACCTTTAGCAGTTCTTCGAGCGGCGTGCGCTTTTAATAACAACGCATCCGGATCCATGTTTGATTACAGGTTTATATACGTAAAAAAAGTTTGCAAACTGTGTGCGAAAACTCGCACGTCAAATGTTGAACAGTTCAAAAAATATATTGGAAACGTCTGACCTGAATGAGTCCTTGACAAAGTCCAATTCACAATCGGTCCAGTCCAATTACCAGATACCAGACACACATTCCATTTTCCAATTTTAATAATTAGGATTTATCGCTGGTTTTATGCTCTGTCCGACTCGAGGGATCAAATTTATGTATGGGAATAAACGAACGATTATTCCTTAAACACACATAAAGCTTCAATAGCTCTTATTTCACTTGGAAGGATTGGATATCATTCAAATTATCTTGAATCGTTGATAAAAATCAAATATATTTTATGAAGTAGAAATTTTTTATTTTTTGACAGTGACAATTTTTTAACTGACAGAAAAACTTCCAAGGTTGAATTGAAAATAAATATTTAAGCTATCATGTTAGCAGTTAGACAAGTTAGAAATTAAACAGCAGCTGTACCAGGAAATGCAATTTCCGCTTTTAAAGCAACTAGTGTACACCCGTTCAATACAGAAGCGATTCCAGACTACACCTTCTTATCTGAAACTGCCATACCACGTACAGATATAGGACTGAATCCCTCCAACGAGACCACATCCGATTCTATAACTTTGAACGAAACTGCGGACAAAGAAGAGGTACTGTTACTTCAACAGCCTGCTATGAGTAGGGGAACCTGGCCTAAAACGACATACTAGGGTAAAATGACATAGTTGCCTTTTTTTAAAATTGCCGCGTTATTTGGCGAGTCCCTACTCATTAAAACACTCCCAACCCAATTGTCTATCGCCAGACCAAATTATAGTTATCGTTCAGTAGCCGCAGTGGTGTTATCGCAACGCGTCACTTTAGTACTACGCGCCAACTTGTAAGGTGAAATCTTTAGAGGTTCGTATATTTTACAAAAATTGAGTTTTTGTGACCTTTTTGACATAAATAAGTAGAGCATGTACTTCTCGTAGCGATCCTACACACCAATTACCACAATGTCTATAGTTTTTATCTCCTATTAACTTCTTGTTTAATGGTGACCAATGAGTAAAATGACATACCCGGTCCTCGGATAAATTGACACACTATGTCATTTTACTCTTGGAGTATAATTATTTGGAGATCACCTAAAATTTTATTTTTTTAAAATCTCACATTTTTAATTTCAGTTAAAAAAATGGTTGGCATATACAAAAGGCAAACTCACAGAGAGAATTGGTCAGTAAAAAGTATGAACCGTGATATTCAAGCAGTAAATTTTGACGAAATGGGATGGTTAAAAGCTTCTAAAATCTATGGTGTACCCCAAGCCACACTTCGCCGGAGGGCCCAAAACAAAAATAAACATATTAAAGGAACTGACAAGGGCTTAGGGAGATACCTAACAACATTCTCCCTAGAACAGGAGAGAGAACTCGTGGAATATTTGCTACATCTGTAAAGTATGCTATTCGGTTTAACCTGCGATGATGTAAGAAAACTGGCTTACCAATTAGCTATTAAAAACAATATTTGCCATCGATTTAACGTGGAAACGGGAGGTCTGGATGGGATTGGTTGCGAGGGTTTCGCCAACGGGTACCAAAGATTTCTCTTATAAATCCCGAACCTACATCAGCAGGAGCACAAGGATTTAATAAACCACGAGTTAGTCAATTTTTCAAAATTTTAGACGAAATGGTTAAGAAACATGAAATTGATCCTACAAGATTGTGGAACGTGGATGAAACAGGAATGTCTACTGTTCAAAGACCCCAAAAAGGTTTTGCCAAAAAAGGTAAAAAACAAGTAGGAGCATTAACCAGGGTAAAGAGAGGTCAGCACGTTACAACTGTTTGCTGTACCTATGAACTCTCCTGGAAATTATTTTCCACCAGCCCTGATTTTTGCCAGAAAAAGATGGAAAAATGAGCTAATAGACGGAGCTCCTCCAGTAACTCTGAGACTTATCAGCGATTCTGGTTGGATGACATCCCAAACTTTTTATCAGTGGCTAAAACATTTCATTAAGTATGCAAAACCATCATTGGAAAATAAAGTTTTACTTCTTTCAGATGGTAACGAAAGTCACAAAGATTTGGAAGTTGTAACTTTAGCAAAGGAGAACGGCATAATTATGATTTCATTCCACCACACTGCACCCATCAGATGCAACCTCTCGATATTTGCTTTTTTTGACCACTAAAAAGTTATTACAACCAAGAAGTATCAAAATGGTTAAGAAAACACCCAGGGCGGGTAGTAACACAATATCAAGTTGCCAAGTTATTTGGAGAAGCTTATGGAAAAGCAGCATCTACTCCAAATGCTGTTAATGGTTTCAAACATTCTGGCATACAACCCTTTGATTCAAATATTTTTCCGGATCATATTTTTGCACCTTCAGCAGCGACAGATATTGCCCAAGAACAGGAGCAAGATCCAGTTGATGATGTAATAAATCTCCAGGAAGTTTTAATTTCAAAACCTTCTACTTCAAAGGGAGATGATGAAATAACGCGTCAAGACGTTTCCAATCCTCACACTGTAAAGAGTTCATCATCTTGGGTCAGACCCGAGGAAGTATCACCTATTCCACGAATAGAAAACACCATGCGCAAAAGGCAGACAACTGGCATTAACAGAAAGTCCTATCCTAGCTGAAATAAAGACAAGAGCTGAAACAAAAAGGGCAGCTGAATTAAGGCGCGCAGCGAACAGAGCCAAGAAAAATATTCAAAGTCAGTTAAATGAAGATGAAGATGAAGAAAAGGAAAATAATATATACATCGATGATGATGATGAGGAAGACGCTGCTTGTATTTTTTGTAACGATTTATATAGCAGATCTAAATCACGTGAAACCTGGATACGTTGTAGGATTTGTACAAAATGGGCTCATTCTGAATGTGCTGGTGTGGACAAAAAAATAAAAAAACTATACTTGTGACTTATGCGAGTAAGAAATACTTATTTAAATTCACCGAATCTGAGTTTTTTTTAACAAAATAAGAGTTATGTTCATTATATTTGCCAGTAGGTATGGTTAAAAGTATATGTATTTGTGTTTTTATTTTTTTAAACAATTTAAATATTTTTTAAACGACTACTTGTTTTTTTTTATTTCACACATCCCATAACAGATTAAGATTTTTCCAAAAAATTTTCTTTACAGAGTCATATATTTCAAAATAAAATTTTAAGAAAGATCTTACACTATTATTAATTTGTTTCTGGTTAAAATTTACTACTAGGGTAAAATGACATAGAGTATGTCATTTTATCCAAAAAGTATGGATGAAATGACATAGTAGATAGTTTAAGCAAAATATAATTTATTAAAATATATTACATAAAACATGATTTTACTAATTTGACACTAATAGCAGATGTTTTCTTCTATTTGTAGACAGGTCGACTTTAAAAATATTGTGCTTAATGGTTGAGTTATGACCAATTTTTCTTAGGGTATGTCATTTTAGACCAGGTTCCCCTACTGCTCAAGATGTGTCACCAAATCCAAGGACAATAACCGTAAGAGAAATGTCTCCTCAGCCTAGCACCTCGACTGCTTTACAAAATTTAACTCAATCAATGATTCTTCCAGAAAACTCTGTTATAACCCCAGGAAAAATGTTGGATCAAGTTCCACCCCCACCAAAGATTCGGGCATTGGAAGGTATTCGCTCAGCATATTTCTATTGTGTTAACTGATGCCAATTATATTCAGTAAAAAAAGCAAAAGTCTGTTAAAAAAGTTAAATTTCTTCAACAAGCGAATCCGAAGTTGAGGACCTCACTATGCTTGACGACGATGAATCTGATAATTCAGAAAATGATGAGTGCGCGGGATGTGGAGATAAATTTTCCGAGACCACCAGGAAAGATGACTGGATTAAATGTATACATTGCGAGCAATGGTTTCACGAGAGATGCAGCAAGTTCGTCAACTTTTGCGATCCCTGTGGAAGAGTAGCTACCAAAAAGAAGGCTTAACTTATTTTGCTCATTAATTTGTATCGGAGTACATAGGCCATCACTACCGCCCTGTATGGGGCATCTCACCCATACCGTGAGGGCGAGATGGCCAATTACAAAAAAATTCTTTATGTTATTTTCGTAGAATAAAATTATTTGTTTTTTGCATTTGTTTATAAATATTATAACTTGTATTACCATAAAACATGCTTATTTTCTGTTAATAATTACTTTCTTAAAATTTAGGCCAAGTTAAAAAAAAGTGGGGCGTCTCTATCAATTGTACCCTATATTAGCCCTAACAAGCAGTTGTGGCCTAAACTGTAGACCCAAATCTCTCAAAAACTTACGTCTTGGAAGAACCACTTTAGTATTTTCATTACTGACAATTTGACAGTTTATTGCTCCAACGTTCCAAAAGCAAAAAAGTGGTCAGCGGCCACCTGCTACTCATTCTTGAAACTGGGTTTGTCGACAAAATTTACCCCGAATTTGGTCATGTTATAAAATGTTAAGATTTATAGCTTCTGAGCATCACCGGAAGCAGGATTAATTGAGTCTGTGGTACGCATCGTTGACAACAGTAAAGCATTTTGGTAATTTTTTGATACATATGATACTAATCGCATTTATTACGAAAAGCAAACATACTACTGTTTACTTTTCTCTCTTTATTAGATAAAAATATGGGAAGACGCTTATTTCTTCTTATCGTGGTAACTAAAATTGGTTTATATTTAGTTAGAAGATCTACAGCCAATGAAAAGAGGTGAAAACATTATCACAAGTAATTTATTGTTTCGACCCTTACTCTGTGAAATATACTCATATTGCTTTTTTAAATGAAATTAACTGTTTCTAAATAATTCCACAATATAATGAAAAGTGGTAAAATTCTAAAACATTCATTCATATATAGGTATTAAGTCAATCACACTTCTTGGTCTAGCCAAAAATAATTATTAAACATCAGGTAGGCACCACATGAAATGTAACTTCTGTCATTCTGACGATGATAGTAGGAAATATCGAAACAAATGTCATTTTTTTAGAATTTTACCATTTTTTACTATATTGTGGAATTATTTAGAAACAGTGAGTTTAATTTAAAAAAGTAATATCACTTATAATATTACAACGTGCGTTTTTTATTGGTTCTCAAGCGCATCACTTGAGCGATTGCCGCGTTGTCCTGCCGAAAAGGACTTTCTGGTTGCATGCCAACATAAAATTCCACTAAAGAAAGAATTAGTATAAGAAACGAGGATACCACTATCGAAAAAAGTCTAGAAAGCGAGGATATCCCTATAGAAAAAAAGTCTAGGAAGCCTGGATGCCACATAAAAAGCCTAGGAAGTAAGAATCCGACTATAGAAGGAATATAGAAAGCGAGAGTCGAGAAAAGTCTAGGAATAGACGATCCCAATAGCTCAAAAAGCTCTTTTTTTAGTCTTCTCACTAGGGGAAATGTGCCCATGATGGACCCCCGCCTATGATGGACCACAAGTTGTATTATCAAATTTACCGCGCATCACGGACTACCGATATCTTGGTTAGGACGATTGACGTTTAAAACCAGTTGTTTACAAGCGTTCATGCGGATATAAGTCGTTTAGGTGAAAACAAAAAATTAAGTCAAAACTGGTAAGTATTGATATATCTAACAACGTGGCTTAGCATGATGTTAAGTAATTTTTTTATGCTCAGTTAGAATCTGCTTTTGTCACTGCAACTAACAGAAACTGTTTCATGTTGACTGTCGGGCACAAATTGAGGTTATGGCAAAGAATAAAAGAGCTTGGCATTTTTTAGTGAATTATGTCTTATTGCATATGACGAACCCTTGAACTGTGTCTTATGATGGGCCAGGGGTCCATCATTTGCAATGCATTAGTTACACTATTTTAATTATGTTTTTCTTGGTTTTGCAGATATAGCATTTAAGAAAAGGCAGCAATGTGACAAGGATGACATGCGACAACCTATGCTCAATGTTCAAAACCACAACAAAACAACCTTGCGAAGACGTCTGGCTAAACAGGATAGTTGTAAGGGTGATTTGGGAGGTCGAAGAGCAATTTTCTCTAAAGTCAACGAACAGGAGATTGCGAGTCATATCATTGATATAGAAACACGTTTTTTTGGACTAACGTCCAAAGATTTGCGACGAATGGTATTTGAAGTCGCCGAAAAAAATAAAATAGAACATGGTTTTAATCGCGAAATAAAAATGGAAGGTTGGAAATGGGTCAGGGGATTTCTGAAGCGCAATCCACGAATATCTTTGAGGAGCCCAGAAAGTACATCATTAGCTAGTAACAAGCCTAATATCGAAGCCTATTTTAATGCACTAGCTAATATTTTGGAGAAACACAAGAATAAGGTGCTTTTACTACTAGATGGCCACATCCCAGAAAACATGGGATATTCATAGAATAATCTTTAAATGCACCAAAAAGTATAAGAATATTCCGAATCAACTAAGAATATTCTTATAATATTAATATTATTTTTGAATATTCTATTAATATTCCTTAGTGAATATTCACAGAACAAGCCTGATGAATATTCTTAAAATATTCATTTTAAAATATTATCAAATTGAATATTCTTAAAATATTCATTTAGGAATATTACCAAACTAAATATTCCTAGCATATTCTTTTAAGCATATTTACTTATGATTAAAGAAAATTAATATTATTTTTCACATGGGACGAAAGTTATAGTTCAAACATTTATCCGGATATTCAACCCTACGCATAGGTGTAAATGGTTAAAATAACCTTCATACAAATAATAAATATAACATATCAAATTAAACCATATATTAAACTCATTGAAGTTCAGATAGAGATTATAAGATAAGAGAAAGATATAAAAATATCCTCGATATGAACACTACATAAATGGTTGATACGGTGTGGATATAATGTTATTCGTCATATCGTCGTGTGATAAAAAGAGAGCAAAGATATAAATGATAATTATAACATTCAGCGTAAAAAAAAATCAAGACAGGTACCCAATCGCGTCAACAAAAAGCCACCAGCCAATTAAAATGGAACTGGCGTTCTCTGTACACACGTTTATTGGTTAATTTCTAATATCATGTGTGGTGGGCTTAAGTCTGGTATGCTCAAAGTCAAGTGTCAATAGGTTCGTTTCTCTTCCGTTTTATCCTCCCTAATCTATGGTTTTATCTAATATCAACCTATGAAATGGAGTGGATTGTGCTTTAGTTAAAGTTTATTTTGATTTTGTTTTCAACAATATCGTGACTAGTGGAACTCTTAGTGAGAAATTATTGTATTTGTTATGGGATGAATAACTTGTGAAGTTCGTGGATGTCACTCAAGAACAGGAGAAGGAGTAATTATGTTTGGATTTCCCAAAGACCCTGTGAGGTAAGAGTAATTGTTTCTATATGCAATATATTATGGGTATATATTACTTTTTTAATATTTTACTTGTACCTATGCATCGTAAGTTGTGTAATTCTCTATGTTTTTGGTTTGTTAGCATTGATCTGTCCCTCTGCCTTTAATAACATGAAATAATAATATGTACTACAATAAGCTTTCTGCTGACGAGCCCCGTCCAGCTAAAAATATGTTCAATAATAAATTAGTAGTTAATATAGACATGTGAATAACTACATTTATTTACTTTTTAGGACACACTTATGGTTGGAAGATTGTAACTGTGCAGATTTGTTTGGAAAAGACTACAGATGCTTTACAATAGAATTATAGGTTGTGTGAACTTCACTGTCAGGAAAAATGTATTTCCAAAGGAGGATATCCCAAGCATTTGTTTCAGCTAGCTGTGCCTACCCTATTTCCATGGTTAAAATGCAAAGGTCACATTTTATTGAATGATCCACTAACAAAAATAGTTACTCAGTCTGGTAAATATTAAATTTAAGTAGCAGCTGTTTTTGATATTTATTTTTTGTCATCTGGCCGCATAATTCATTAATACTTTTTGACGGAATTAATACCTTCTTGAAATTTGTATAAAGGAAAATCCTGGTGTTAAGATAATGAAAACAAAAAAATTAAAACATTTATATCGGTTTATAAAACAAAGTCAACATTCATTTAAACAAGTAAATTATCTTAAGAACTTGAGGCTGGTAAAAACTTTCATGAGAGAAGCATACAATAATTAATCACCATATACTTTGGTATTTAAGCGACAGTACAGAATACCAGTGTCAATGTAATGTATTCTGCATAGTGACAAATTTAAGAAAATATCGATATTTTTTATACTTATATTTGTAAAATGTCTACAAATGATTACTACAATTACTTTTATAATAGCAGATACCACACCATTACAGCAACCGGCACATTCATCTCAGGCCGTCGCAATACATTCTAGTGACTGTGATGATATAACGCAAGTTTATGAATCCACACGCTGCCAGCTTTTAACACCGCCTTACCCGAACCGGTAAATTGATATATCTGATTGCAAAACGTCAACAATAAGGATGTTTTTCAGTTATACCTCAGTTATGTAGCCGGACAGTTTATCCATTTGGGTATAGCTAAAAACTCGCAGTGTGTGGGCCCTATAAATATTTACAAATTTTAAAAGATTAACTCTATATTTTTTGATAGAAACAAGTATTTGGTCAATTTTGTTTTTTCTTTATTTTTCATTTCTCACAAGAGAATGTAAGTATCTATAAATATTTAATTTTACGAAACTGATGTTCAACAAGTAGATTAATGCTTTATATATTTTGTGAAGCTCTGTCGTTTTGGTTTAAAAACGATAAAATGAAAGTTATAGTTGAATATTTATAAATTTTAAAAGTTTATAGAGAGTTATAAAGTTTATGTTTGTCTAATAAAAATTTGGACAATTTAATATTGAATTTTATTTTATTATGCTTAGGTAGTTAAAATATATTTTTTTCTTAGGTGTAACCAGAATTATGCACTAATGTTATTGGACTCATGTTCTGAATCCAATTTGTACCTGTGCCACTTTATTCACTTTAGAAGCCACCATCCAGTGAATGGTCGGGTAGAGAATTCCATCAGTTATGAAAATTATTGATTTACAGAAATTTGAAAAAAGTGCATTTACATGAATCCTATATTAACCCTCCCCTCTCCCCCCATTAAATGTATGGTTCTGAACATTCTGAGGATATTTCTGCAATATTCTGAATATACAAAGAATATCTCCTGAATATACAATTTGGAATAATTCTACAAAATTCCAAATGAATCTACCATGAATATTCATAGTATTTATTGAATATTCTGGAAACATTCATTGAAGAACATTCTTAGATAATGCTTTTCTGAATATTCTCGGAATAATCCTAGCTTATATATAATACGAAAAAGAATATTCATTTGGGAATATTCTCTGAATATTTAGGATATTCCCATTTTCACTTTCTAGGAATATTCCAAAAAGCATAAAGATAGTCTTGGCATTTTTAGAGAATATTCCAATATGCCAAAATGAATATTCCACGGATATTTATAGAATATCTAATGTTGTCTGGGATTAGCCATAAAAGTCTTGAATCTCTGAAGAAAATGGTGTAATTGTATTTTGCTTTCCTGCACACTGCTCTCCTCACGTTCAACCATTGGACGTTGGATTCTTTCGTCCTCTTCATACTTATTTCGATCAAGAAATCCAATTAAGGCTGCGTCAAAACCCGGGAAAGGCAACTCAATTTAAAATAGCATGTATTCTCAATCAAGCCTATTTGAAAAGTGCAGTACCATCAAATGCAATTAACTCGTTTAAAAAGACTGGCATCTATCCTTTCAATCCCCATATTTTGAGTACTGGCAGCTTGCACCAGCTTTAGCAACTAATAAGTAGATTTCCGAGAATTCAGCTGTCATCAACGAAAACCAAATGGAATTAGAGGTTCAAGATCAACCAAGTACATCTGGTCATAACTTGTCTTCATCGTCAGTTCTTGACATCTCTGTGAGAGAAATTTTACTTTCTCCCGAAGCTGTAGCTATTGGAAGAAAAGCCAGAAAACGTGGAAAAACTGGTCATTTGAATTAAACACCAGAAATGCATGAACCTAAAGTAAAAGTGATTGAAAAGGAAATGAAACTAAGGAAACAACAAAGCAGGGCAGTTAAACGCCAGCTTGTCATTTCAAATGACGACAATTCTAATGATGCATTCATCTTAGAAGAATATTTAGGGCAGGAAGAAGACGACTCTGACGCTAGCTGCATTTACTGCAATGAGCTATGCTCTCAATCACGAGCGAGAGAAAAGTGGATTCGTTGTCAAAACTGTCAATCTTGGTGCCACAATGAGTGCGCTGATGTCGGTTATCATTGCAAATCATTCATTTGTGAATTATGCATTGAATTTTGGTTTTTTCTGTTTTGTTAAAGCAAAAAAAAATGTTTTTCATTTATTCAATGTTACTTTGTTCTTGGTACAACGATAATTTTGTTTAATACATCTTTTAAAATAATTTTATTTGTTTTATTTTTTTGGGGGGCCGACATAGGCACATATGCGCCAATGATGTACCCCTTGGCTTCATAAAAAAACTCTGGCGCTACTAAACAGACAATTAATTGTTAACAAATTCACGCTACATTATGATCTTTGTATTAAGTAGAGATTTACATAAAAAGAAGATTAATAACTACAAAAGCAAAAAAATATAATGGAATTTCCTCAAGGGATCAATCAAAGGCACACTTCCCCTAATACACTTTGATCCAGTAACGGGATTCTTTGGAAATTATCGTGATTGTGAAACTATTTTTCGAGCTTCTTTGCTAATTTTCCCATACCTATCATTTGCTACCATTTCCTACCCCAGACCTCTGCGAATATCTGTATTTGTTACATACAAACGAATGTTGACATTGTCCTTGAATCTTTGTATGATTTCAGTATTGCTTGCACGTGCACACCTTCCAAAATTGTATGCTGTATGTACAAACAGGTTTGAATATCGATTTATTTGTTCATTTGAAGTTCCGTTTTATTTTCTTCTTAATGTTGTTTTTCTTTTTTCTTCTTCTTGATTCAATAATAATACTTTTTCAATTAAAATAGTTTTTTCTAGTTTATATTTATCCATATTTGTTTATTATCTATTAAAAGGCGCGCCACTGTTTAAAACCATCCGGGACCAGAAATATTGCCTCTAGCCACCAGCTAGTGCCAAGCTGGTTGACTTCATCCACTTTCTCTAAAGAGAACACAACAGGCAGGGTATGGGATCCCTTGCGATTATTATCCTTGACGAAGGCCATTTTATGGGCGGAGTATCGAAAGAGACCAGCCCCGAAATAACTTCCCCTACTTTCCTTTTTCTAGCTCTTGCGGTAGCTAGCGACCCACTCGGAGAAAAAATGAATAAAAGCCACTTTAAAATTTTTTAGTTTTGCTACTGTTAAATAGATGGCGATGAGAGTATAAAAAATAGGACAGAAAATTAAAAGTATTCAGAAAATTTGAATAAAATCTTGATTCGTTTTTACCAAGAAATGAGAACGGGATATAAAAAAGAGTTTAATAAGAAATTAGGACAAGATATGGAGAAGAAAGCGGGGACGAGATATAAAAAAGTGTCTACGAGGCGAGGACGATATAAAATGTGTCTAGGAAACGAGGATCTTATAAAAAATGTCTTAAAAGCGAGGACAATATAAAAAGTGTTTAGGAAGCGTGGACGAGATATACAAAGTGCCTAAGAAGCGAGAACGATATAAAAAGTAACTAGAAAACGAAGACGAGGTATAGAAAGTACCTAAAAGAAGCGAGGACGATATAAGAAAGTACCTAGGAAGCGAGGACGATATATAAAAAAGCGCGTATTGGTTTTATTAATGCAGAATTATAAATTCCAGTTTATAGGACAAATTATTAATTTTGGAAACTCTGCGATATTGACAGTATCGTTGGATAAAGCAATAACGAACGTATAGCTGAAAATCTCTTGAATGGCGACGGACATAGAATCCGGTCCGTAGAACTGCTAATCGGCGCACAGCCAGATCTAATAGTATCACTATTGCCGTTGTTCTCATTGTTTTCAATACATAAATTCGCCACCGAATCCGCTTTCCACTCTATAATGTTGTTTTATGAATGTGGATACCCACACCGCATATTAATTATAGTTCGCCATTGATCTTTGCGATGTACCAGTAACAGAATAGTTTTAACGGAGATTTTCAAAATTCCTGTTATATATTCAATAGTAATGCCACTAGTGATTGAACTTTCGCGATAAGTCAGTCGATTCATTTCTGAACGAAACTGAATTGCTTCAAGAAAGTCGTTTTTTCTTCAAACAGTTCAGTTCAGGACATAAATAAAAGACAGAGTTATGAGTTAAATTCATTCACGAGTGGAATTTTATCGACTATTTGATAAACAAAGTGAAATGTAAAAAGTCTGAAATTCGAGGAAATTAGCATAACGTAAAGAAGTTTATCTCAGAAATTAATGAAGTACATATTTAATTAAACGAGTAATAATATAGCGTACCTAAATATTTTTCAATTATAATTATAATTGGTACAGTTATTATATACAATGTTTAGAGCTTGATTATTATTTTCGGAGGGGCCTCACGTTTTAGGGACCTGAAAACAGTTGGCACCCGTGACTTGCAACAAAATTTAGGTCATTTTGTAAACAACAAATCTAAAGAACGCAGTGAAATTAAGTGTTGAACTTTTAACACAATATAACTTGGACCTTTGTCTTGGGGATCAGGTATTTTGGTTGAGTTTTATATTGTTATAAAAAAGATATAAGCCATTAAGTGAGGGTGTGATTTTGACAGCTTTGACAATTTGTGGTCATCAATTTGGACGCCAAAGCCTGATCCCCAAAAGGAAGCCTAGAGAATTCGATGCTGAAAATATGAAAACTCAAATCATTGTATTTTTTGAGATTTGTTGCACGCAAATTTTTGCAAACGAACATCTTTTTACTTTAGTTCAACCGTTCCACCGTCTTGATGGATGGCGCTGTATAGAACTTCAATGACAGATGACGGCGGTCAAATCATAGACAAATAATATTATTACTTTCTCTATGGGTCAAATGTTGTTGTCATATGTTTTGTGTCCATTAAAATATCCCAAATTTATAGTTTAGTGTGTATTGTATTTGTAAGTGATTATAATTAAATAATTTTCATGCTGAATAAGTAAATTTGTGCTTCGTAAATGCTGTTTATATTTACTCCACATGTGCTTCACCACAAGATTGTGTTTAGTGTAGCCTAGACATAAAATAAAGCGCAAATATTTTTAGCTGTTGCTGGTGATTCCACAAGTGCATTATATTTATTGATCCCCATATAAGGGCTTTTTGGTTCCTCCAAGGACCTGTACACAGCCACAGATTGCATCTGCCGAATTAGTGAGAAAAACTACATTGGAAAATAATATTCATTACTTTCTACTAATTTAACAAAATAGACATTTCTTATTCTATTCAAGAAGTAACACAATATGTAATTTTTTATTTTGGAAATGCAGGAATAAAAATGTTATATATTTTTTATCTTCAATGTTTCCAGGTTAAGTATTGTACTTTTTGCATTTTCCTCCAGTTTGTAATAAACGGACATGCCTGTTTTTCCATTGACTCTTCTCAATTATTCAACTAAATTATAGCAAGTGTTTTCTTTTATTGAAAACAAAATCAAATCATTTATGCAATCTGCTTGTTTACTTGTAGTATTACAAATTTGAAGTACAGAGTAAGTGAGTAGGTAGTTTTTATATTTACTATAATACATAATGTCTGCTTTTCCACTGACCCCTCTTAATCATTCAAATAAATAGTAGCAAAGAAATGCCAATTAATTAGGTAACTACAAAAATGTTTATTATAGCAATAAACAGACATGTCCGCTTTTTCATTGACCCTTATTAATTATTCAAATAAATTAAAGGAAAAATTGGCGTGTTTTTATTGAAAAGAAACAAATAAAAAATATTTTATAGAAATATCAATAAAATTATTATTAGAAATTTAATGTATTTGTCTTCATATTTTATAATACATGGCAACTGAAGTTAATCTTCCATTTTTCTCTACCATTTCTCCTCATAACAAAAAGAAAATAAAAAGTTTATAAAAATATCCATTTTTTACGATTCTATACGCACAAAGGGGTGGTGACCCCCATCCACATATTGAAGTCTGGATCCATGTAGTTATAAAGACTGAAAAAATATTATTTAAATACTTTCTTTAAGTAATATTTTTACTTACAAAATTCAGCAAAAGTATACATTTTATCTTGGAATCCATATTACAAATTTGATATACATAAGTACTGAATACATTTTCTTTATCTTTATGCATACATGGCAACTGAACTGCATCTTCTATTTTTTTAATCCTCAGACTAAAAAAACAAAAAGTTTATAAACTATCCCATACAGTTACATCAGGCTTC
Source organism: Galeruca laticollis (assembly GCA_963921935.1). NCBI lineage: Eukaryota > Metazoa > Arthropoda > Insecta > Coleoptera > Chrysomelidae > Galeruca > Galeruca laticollis. The sequence goes on from OY998180.1 coordinate 110,053,202, forward strand.
GTTTTAGTTTTTACTTACTGAATAGCTATAGTGACACTGCTATATGGAAAGTATTTGGACCTGTGCGGGCAGTTACATCAGGTTCCGTTATAGTGAAATTATCAGTTCTGAAAATGACGAGAAATTAAATTTTTGTAAATAAGTCTTGTTAGTGTTTTTACTTACGGAATAGTATCAGGAAACTCTGTTTTATTAAAGATTAATGTACCTGCGGAGCAGTTACATCAGGCTTAGTTTTAGTTACATAATCAGAACTAGCCAATAGTCGAAATAACCTTGCAAATCATTTGATTATATAAGCATTTAAAAAAATCAAAGAAAATAAGAACCCAAATTATTATTAAAGGATGTCTTAGTAATAAATTGCGAAACAAAGGATGACTAAAAAATTAATTTTGTCTACCTACTCTAGAAATGGCAATAGCGCTTGTAAATAGAATAGGACTCGTCATACTCGCTCTAGTGAGATGAAAATCAATAGGGTTCAACTGTAAGACACTGAAAAATATCCAATTATAAAATTGGGCACTTGTGTACACTCCGGAAGCTATATCGTGCGAACAACCCGGAATTTCTTCACTTCAGGTACGATAGCACCCGTTGTAGTAGCTCCATTGAGCTGAAAATCAATAAGGATTATCCATAACATGCTCTGAATAATATCCAATTATATAATTGGTCATTTGCATACACTTCGGAGGCTGTATCGTGCTAGAAATCCGAAATTTCTCCAAAAATGTGGCACTTTAGGAACCATAGCACCCGTTGTACTAGCTCTAGTGAGCTTAAAATCAATAAGGTTCATTTATAAAAAGCTTTGAATAATATCCAATCATGAAATTGGTCATTTGTATACACTCCAGAGGCTTATAGTGCTAACAAACTGAAATTTCTCCAAAAATGTCATACTTCAAGTACCATAACACCGGTTCTACTGGGACCAGTGAGCTGAAAATCAAAAGGGTTCATCTGTGAGATGTCCTGAACAATATTCAATCATAAAATTGGTAACTTGTTGTACTTCGGGGGCTGTATCATGTTATACAGACAGGACTTTTTTTATAAAAACAATTTTTTTGTGTTGTTCTTGCTGAAAAACGTAAAAACAACTCAAAAAATCCAAAATTCCAACTTTTTTTGGGTACCTGAACCAATATTTTTCTCGCATATTAGATGGGTTGGAAAGAAAAGTAATAATACCAATAATGTATTATATAAAAACAAAAAAAATATTTACCAATCAGATGATCACACATATGTGTATCTGTCATTTTATAGATGGAAAAAAGAGAACAAGCCAACTATTTTTTTGTACAATGAAAGAAAAATGTTTTAGTTCCAATCTCCACAACACATGATCTTTGCAAACAAAGTAGAAGCAAACTTGTACATGTTGATTGTATGTTTGCTTTTGTATTGTATATACCGATCTACCCATAATACGAGGGCGGATTGATATTGAAGCTACCTAAGTAGGAAAAAAACATTTTTTTTTCAAAAAGCATTTATTTCTCAACATAGTCTCCTTTTAGCTCAATAAACTTAGTAAGACGATTTTCCAACTTTTTTATACCATCTGAATAATACGATTTTGGGGTCCCCTCAAAATATGCATTAGTTTCGGTAATCACTTCTTCGTTTGAGATGAATCTTTTTCATACGAGCCATTTTTTCAAGTTTGGAAACAGGAAAAAGTCACTAGGGGCTAAATCTGGACTATAAGGTGGATGATCAACCAATTCTAAGTGGATTTCTCGTAGTTTTAGCATCGTATCTAATGCTGTGTGCACCGGTGCGTTGTCTTGAAGAAAGAGCACTTCTTTCTTGTTTAAATGTGGTCGTTTTTCCTTGATTGCATCAGCCAATTGATCCAATAATGCACGATAATACTCTCCTGTGATTGTGGATCGCTTTTCAAGATAATCGATGAGCAATATTCCGTGTGCATCCCAAAATACAGTGGCCATAACCTTGCCAGCCGATTTCGCTGTCTTCGCCCACTTCGGAGCACTTCCACCAGCTTCCACCCATTACTTCGATTGATTTTTGGTTTCAGGTGTGTAGTGGTGGACCCACGTTTCATCAACAGTTATTAACCTACGCCAAAAATCAGCAGGATTATGCTTTATCATGTCCAAACACCGGTGTGAAGTGATCTGTCGAACTCGTTTTTGTTCAAAACTGAGCAAACGCGGCACCCATCTTGCCGATAGCTTTTTCATATGCAAATGTTCATGCAAAATGTTGAACACACGTTCATATGATATGTTTACCGTTTCAGCAATCTCACGTATTTTGACCCGGCAATCATTCATAACGATATCGAGGATTTTCTTGATATTTTCTTCAGTAACCACCTCTTTTGGCCTTCCTGTTGATGGTATTGTTGCAGTGCTTGTTCGGCCCCGTTTAAATTCAGCAATCCAATATTTTACCATATAATCTGACGCAGCAGATTCGCCGTAATGTTTATCCAGCTTTTCTTTTGTCTCTTTCGCCGTTTTTCCTTTCAAATAATAGTGTTTAATCACTACACGAAATTCACTTTTTTCCATTTTCCAAGAAACAAAAAAGTTGCTTACTTCAAACGACTACAACAAATAAACTAATCGATGAATTTGGCTAAAATTTTAACAGCTGACGTTTGACAGATCGTAATTTCTAAGACAGAAGAAGTTTTTGTGTTTGTGCTGCCATCTAGCGCTAGGTAGCTTCAATATTAAACCACCCTCGTATATACATTATTGTCATTACAGATCTTTCGCTTTACATTTTTTATTAGTGGCTTTGTAAGTTTTTTTTAAACGTTTGCTATTTTAAATTGAAATTCCTCACTGTACCTTACTTTCCTCTTTCTATTAAATGTAAAGCATTGTATTACAAGTAAATATTTCTTAGTATAATATATTTCGAAACCTTTGGTTTATATTATTTGTTTCTAGATAAAATTGAATATATTTACACATGTACTTGAAAAAAGAGCCTACATGTCAAATACAATTTGAAAGCAACCAACATAAATTCTGAAACTGATACAAATATGGCTAGATTGAGGCAAAGTTGTGACACGACGTTCTGTGTTTTCAGACTAAATGTCCTATTTTCAATGATCTAAATTTGCAACTTTTCCGCAATTTAATTTTCTTAGCATGAAACAAACAAAAATTTATAATTCCCACAATGTTGTCACTTGGTATCCATATTATTAAATGGCACATGTTCTTTCATGCAATATGTAATGCACCTTGTATCAGGTGATAACAGTTGTATTTTTCAATTATCACTATTATATTTTCATCAAAATGAATTATGTAATTCTTGTCTTTTGAGAGCCTTTTAATTTTTCTTCATTCAGATACTTGAAAGGTCACTTCAATTAAGCTTTTTTCGCTAACAAAACCATATTATCATTAAAACAGGGTTTCAAGAGAATGTTGAAAGATGTTTTGATGATACTAGAACAAACAATCAGTATTATTTATCTCATATTTTCACATTAATCAAATAATCCAGTAAATATAACCTCAAACATAGCTTTTAGAATAAAAAATACGGATTGCAGGATAATTTACATTATTATAACTATAATTTTTGATATCGGATAGATACGATTACTTACTTGTTAACAATTTATTCCTTTCAAAAACATTTAGGAAATGCTTAAATATTCAAAAATCTACACTCAAATGGAAATATTTATGTCAGCAAGTTTTGTTTCAATACAACCAGTGTGGGAGATTTGTGGATACAACCTAAAAAACAGAGGATTCTGTGCTCACAAAAAGTTGAAACATTTGAAAGCAAAACATCCCAACATCTGGTCCAGAGATGCGTTTCTTTGAACCGTCAAGAGTGGAAAGACAGAGAGAGAAAATATGTTAAAATAAGCCGATTCAGTACTACTGTCGACATCTATCGTAAATGTTTTGAACCAAATAATTACTAGATAAGTAAATAGAATTGTGTAGGTTTTTAGGTTTATATACCTGCGAGGTGGCCCCTCTTAACACGTGCTTGTACTTGTGATACTTCACGACCAGCTTACACTATCTATATATTAGAAACTACTTATACGATTTTAATAAAAATTGGAGATACATAACAGGTTACGGCCAATTTATTGTAAATATTTTGACATACATGCCACTTACGGTTCTACCTTTGTTATTTTAAACGTAACTCCCTATATATTATTATCTTTTCGGATTCTTCATTAAATTTTAATGTCACTTTGTGTAGAATACTCTATATCTAAAGTTTATACTTATTGAGATATTAATATTTTTAATAAAAAAATGACAGGTGCAGACCTTAATTGAAAATTATATGTGAACATCCCCAATATACCAAATAAAAAAGATCTTGTCGAGTTGATTGGTAGGTCGATCAAGATAATTGGTGACATGTCGAAAACTTTTTTTGCATACAGGGTTTATAAAAAAATTATGAAAATTTCAAGTTAAAAAATGTCAAATATCCTAATTTTTTAAAATAAACAACCATATTCTCATTCTTTCACTTAATTCTAAGGCCGAAAATAAGGGCAGTTTATGTTCACTTCTCAATACCAATCTTAGGCGTTTTTGATATAATAACATGTATTTAATAGTACATTATGTTACTAGGAGTAGAAGGCTATCATTATTGTTGAGCCCAGATTTTTGCAGTACCGCGGCGTAAGCCGAGGCTGTGCAAACTGGGTGAAACATATAATGGGTCTTCTGCTCCGAGTGACATATACTATTTTTTCTTCAAGTGTAAAAATAATGCAATTTATAAGTAGAAAAAAATTCAATACATTGTTTATATCTCAACTATTTATTAATACAAATATGATAAAAACAGTTATGGCTTGCATAAGCATTACCTATTTATTAATTGTAATATTAAAGGTGCAGTTTTGTATACTGCAGTTATTTAAATTTAGGCCACTGCCACCGCTTTCGGCTTCGACATTAACAATCTTGTCATTGGTGTACATGTTATGATCAGTAAGGTAAGGTGTACGAGGAAACACAAATTCTCGACCTAAGGCAGATCTATTATTACTGTACCAATGTGAAATATCACTTTAGCAGTAATAAAAAGAAACCTCGTAATCATTAATATACCACTCGAAATCGTAACTTACTCAGTTATCCAGTTATAGTTACAAAAGTCCAAATCTCAACGGGTGTATTCGTATATGTCTATAAAGATGTACAGCACTATAACGACAACATGGAAGGATATATATATATATATATATATATATATATATAAATATATATGAATATATATATATATATATATATATATATATATATATATATAAATATATATGAATATATTTGTTTTTCTATCATTGTTGCGTCCATTCATTTACAATTTACATTCACTATTGCGTCCATGACATTATTACGTCCGTATAACGGACGCAATAAAGTCATCCCTTGTTTCTAGATCTTTCCGTACTAGAAAGAGAAAAATACATGCATCTCTAGACGCGCGTCAATTCCTATTTTACCGGCGTCTTTAAGTTATCGCGCCACGTCTTGGGATCGCGAAGAAATTAACAGATATTTTAAATTTAAGTGGACGCAACAAAGTTAATAGACCGTACAAAAGTATATAATTTTAGTTCAACCAATATGACAATAGAGGCGCTGAAACTATATACATTCTTGTATACTTTTCTTTCAGGTTCCTAATTTTATTGCGTCCGAAATGTGGCAACATAGCAATTTTTTCAACTTTGCTATTTTAGTAACACGTTTGAGTGTGTTTCACGGCATTTAGCGTTATTTTAATTTCCAATTGTTGGATTATATACACAAAATACAGTAGTATCCGTTTTCTGTGATTATATATTCGTTGTTTGGTGTGTGTAGGGTAAGTGAAAGAATAATTATTGTGTGGAGTGCCTGATTATTGATGGATGTGAATTCTCGAACTTATAAACTAATTAAATTGTGCACAGAGAAAAAGGAAAATGGTAAGTTACTGATAATTTTAAACATTGATAAATAAAATTACAATTAAATCGAAATATTGTTTTTGGTTTATTTATTTATTAATTTAGACGTGTAGATAGTTTTGACATTACTGTTCTTTTTAATTTAAGAGATTAATCTACTCCTATCCCTTGAAAAGTTTGAAAATTTTTTAATTCCGTTCTTCAATTTTTTTTTGTAAATATGAATAGCTACAACAAAAAAAATTTCAATATTGTTTTATACACTTAAATTGCCTAGTAATTTTAAAAAACGACCACAAACACTAGTTAATTTTCTTTTTTTAATAAGCTCCTAAATATTATGTGATTTTATAGTGAACGTGATTTGCCAATCAATGGAGGCAAACAACAATTATAGAAAAACAAACAACAACAGGCAAATTCTATATATTTGATTATAAGCATAGGAGCGTTGTTAACTTTTTGGACTACATTTGTCTGTCACAATGGGCAAACATTAACTAACATAGAAACTTTTATTTTAACGTTGAGGAATATGTTACACAACATTTTTGAATTAAGTGAAGTAAGTTCTCTAAATATATTGCATATATTTAATTTTTCTATCATCGTCGATTTATTAACAATTTACTACTACAACAAAAATATAACGGATGCGATAAAGAAAAATTTGGAATTGTGGCTGTGTACACACAAGAAAATATGTAGAGAACGAATTTTTTAACGTGTATATTAAAATAATTATTTAGCAAAGCGCTTTCGGTCTATTAGCGATCATTAGGGCCATTCGTTTTATTAATTTTAATTTGTTTTATATACCCACTGCACTTGTTTTAATCTAATAGGGACTAATGTATGATATGCAAGCTTTACTTTTTTCGTATACAGGGAGTATCCAAACACTTGGGACACATGCTTAACTATAGACTGTTGAGATAAAAATCTAACCCTAACCCAAAACCGTTACAAGGTCTGAATGGTAAAAAAACAAAATTTTACGCAGAAGTGAGTAGGTTTTGGTCGAATTTTAAAATATTTGGCATGATATGTTCTATAACGACAAGTCTTTATCCGTAAGTTGAAAGTGTATTAATTGTTAAATCAGTGATATTGGTTAGCTAAATGTCAAAATCAAGTTTAAACATTGTTTTTAAAATTCCTTCAGATTATTGTTTTTTAATATTGATAGTTTTTTGTTTGTTTTTTATAAAATACTTTTAATAACAATAAACGTATTCTTATGGTGAACAATTTGATATGTTGCTGGTCCACGAATTTCGTGAAGGAAATTGTCGGAAAAGCGTGTGAGTATGCTAAGAAAGATTTCCTAATCGCCAAGTGCCGAATTATAGGACATTTGCAAGAATTGAGAGGCATCTTCGTGAACATGGAAGATTCAAAACATTTAGGACGTAGTTCATAATCCACAAATAGAACAGGAAGCTTTAGATTCCTTAATATAACATTCTGGGAAAATGACAAATACAAAAAAAAATTTATAAAAAGCAGTTAAAGATATTCAAAGTAGACTTTAAAAAGTTATAACCAATTTTGTAATGTGAGTTATTTGCTTAAAACATTTACAACTTACTGAAAAAAGCCAAAATCGTTTCAAAACGTAATTTATAGCTACAGAACATGCCATACCAAATATTTATATTGCATTTATAAAATAAGCAGGTTGTTTTTTTTGCTACAAAAACGAAGAAATTAGCTATTACAATGAAACAAAGTAATATTAATATATCAAGGTTTTACTGCGCCTTGCTGCATAATTATTTTAATACACACGGTTTTCTTTAATTTATAAAAACATATTTATGCCTACAAAAATTTTGATGTTATGGAGTGGTCCCTATATATAGTTAATTTTCAACGTTACTAATTTACGTATATAAAGTCCTCAAATTGTGTTTGCGGTATTTTTAACACAAAAAATAACGTAGATTAGTCTATTAGGTTTAAAATAGCACTAGTACAAAGAATTTCCATTTTCTTAGATTTTAAATATTCAAAACTAAAAAATACATAGTTTTTTCTGTTTATTTTCATCTTAGTACATATGAATAATACATTTTAGCGTCATAACTTTTGGTCTTAAGGCTTATAATAAATTAATTGAGTCCATATATTGTAGAGTGATACTCTTAAATAGAAAATGTTCCGGAGAATTGCAGAGAATGCCTCTTCATTCATATAATGTTAATGTTTCAGAAAAAGCAGAATATGAAGAGTTTAGCTAGGTGGTATCTTCAGCTGAACAAATACTTTTAAAAACATTAAAGAGAATAGTGATAAGAGGAAAGAGAGGTAGGGGTGTTCCGGTTTTGTTTAGTTCTGAAGTCCAAGAGCATATCAGTACTCTGTTAGAACTAAGAGACAATTTTGTTCCGAAGGAAAATACCTACTTCTTTGCGAAGGCAAATTCCTTAACCCTAAGTAAACATGCCCATTGTTGCGGAGCAAAACACCCATCCTCCATTACATCAACTCTTCTAAGAAAACATCTGGCAACTCTTTCCCAGCTTTTCAATTTATCAGAAAATGAAATAGAGCAGTTAGCAACTTTTATGAGACATACTCCTGGTGTCCATAGAAATTCATATAGACTTCCAGATGATGTCTACCAGACCGCTACAATTTCTAAACTACTAATGATAATGGAGAAGGGTGCTGCTAATGAGTACAAAGGAAAAGCTTTAGATGGAGTCGTTGTTGACATGGAGGAAAATGTATTAGAAAATCAAATTGATGACAGTGACGTAGATGACGCTGTTGAGGAAGTTTTACCAATACCAATCCCGTCAACAAGTACTATTAATTCATCTTCACCACCAATTACACAGATCCTACAGCAAGAAAAGAAAAAACAGCATACGCTAGTTCCTTTGACAAATAAGCATGTGAAGAGTTGAAACAGAAGCATTTGGAATTATTTCAGAATAAAAACTGGCTGAAAATTAAAGTTTTTATTCAAAACGAATACAGGAAGAAAACATGATAAATAAAAATTTGCCACATTTCGTTCTTAAAATTTACAATAAAGTGGTTAAAAAGCAAAATATTGTTTGATTTGACATATTCAGCCTTCAATAGCTTTTGGCTTCAGAGAAAATTTTCAAAATTACTTATTCATGTCACAAGGTAGGAAAGTGGCACTTTCTCAAACGAGTTAATAAATTGCAACCCTAGGCGGGCAACTAAACGAGTTCGATACAGATACTCTCCTACCTTGCATTGTGACACATTTTCAATTTTTTAATAAATATTTCCATATTCAATATACAAATAAGGTTAAAAGTCACTTCAAAGTAACAAAAAAATTAATTTAGATTAAATTATCAGTTAAGAAACTGCCTCTTAGATGAAAAAAAAGACATATGAAAATAAATTCTGTTAAGCTAAGACCTATTGTTCCAGACATCTATTTAAGAATTTCGTGGCATGCCTTTTTTTTCTTTATCTTAAGATATAATGTAATTTAAATACATTTTCTCGTTATTTCAAAGAAATTAATAAATTTGCATCATTTTTTTCAAAATGCAGAATTGTCCCCGGGCTACTTTTTTTATTTGAAACTTTATTGGAATGTATGGTTTTTAATAGTTTCCACATGCAATTTTCTAAAATTGCATAATAATAAATTTCTTGCTGGCTATAGCCGAACTAGTTGTTAATTTCCAACTTATAAAAGTACAACATTTTATTTTATGTTCCAATGGTAATTTAATAAAATTGATAAAGTTCAACTCTCGCATATGGTATTCGAAAAAAATGTTTTTCGTGCTATTTAACTTTCAGAGTACATAAAATAATCATCTGAAATGATAGGTTTTCTTGCTAATATTTTTTCTTAGAAAGTTATAACGTCACTACGATCACTTTATTCGTATGCCAATAACGTACGAACAAAATTAATTTCTGACGAACAAAACTTTTAGTAACGGATACCAATAAACATCTCACTTAAGACATTAAAAATAATGTTTTAAGAAAAATCACTAATGAAACTATACCCCGGTATTAAGTTAACCAAATTCAAGCATTTTTAATATAAGTACCTCATCATAAAAATTATATATTTTTTTCATTATTTCTAAAGAAATAGGTAAATAGAATAGCATAAAATCGTACATTAAAAAATTTTTCCGAGAAAACTAAATTTTTATCTTTTAAAATCTGTAGAAACCTGACTTACTTTTTATGTTTTTTCTTTCACATCTTAAATCTGACAACAGCGCTGGATGCAGCAATGTTAGCAATATATATTTCACGGAGTTCATAATGTATGAAGTATGAAATGACGCAATAAGGTTCTTATATGTAAAAAAAATTGTATATTGAAAAGATACATTTCTGCAATCTGAAACCGTGCGCCGAATAGCAAATTTCTTTACCAACAAGTATTCACAGCTCAAATTAACCTGTCGTGAATATTTCGGGTGGATGCCACAAAGTTGCATTTTAAAAGCACGCAATAAAGTTAGAAGGATGTATATATATATATATATATATATATATATATATATAGCAAGCCAATCTATAAACGAAAGTTAAAATCATTTATATTGGATAAACCAAGAAACTTTATAGATAACATAGTAAATTAAGAGAATACAATGAACGTTAATATAGTAACGGAATTGTAATATATTAACCTAATCAAGATTATCCTCTTTTCTTGACCACACAAGTAAATCACAACGAGCCATCATTATGTATGCATGCATATGAATGTGTTATTGTGTAATATGTAAGTGAAAATGTATTGGTATCTGTGAGTGTATAACCATGCTTATAGGTAAACATTTAATTATTAGCATTTAATTTGCTGGAAATGTGTGTACATGTTTAAGTTTTGGTTAAGATTTATATATTTATATTTTACTTCTGTATTAGCATTTATTTATGTATATTTATATTTTATACTTTCGTATTTACAACTGCTTATGTGTATCTATATTTTGCGCTTTTATATTTGCATTTATTTAGAGGTAATTATATTTTGTGCTCTTGTATTTATCTTTACTTATGTGTATTTAAATTTTGTGCTTTTGTATTTATATTTATTTATGTGTATTTATATTTTGTGCATTTGTATTTACATTTATTTTTGTGTATCTATATTTTGTACTTTTGTATTTGCATTTATATGTGTATATTTATATTTTGTACTTTCGTATTTACATCTATTTATGTATATTTATATTTTGTACTTTCGTATTTACATCTATTTATGTGTATTTATATCTTGCGCTTTTTATATTTGCATCTATTTAGATGTATATATATTTTGTGCTTTTGTATTTATATTTATTTATGAGTATTTATATTTTATGCATTTGTATTTACATTTATTTTTGTGTATCTATATTTTGTATTTGCATTTATTTGTATATATTTATATATTGTACTTTCGTATTTACATTTATTTATGTGTATTTATATTTTGTGCTTTTTTATTTATATGTATTTATATTTTGTGCATTTGTATTTACATTTATTTATGTGTATCTATATTTTGTACTTGCATTTAAGTTTATTTATGTATTTATATTTCATAAGCATATTGTAATCACGAAACAAGTACTCATGTACTTATCGTTTATTTGTAATTTATTCGCTCTTTATAATTGTAACCATTATACTTATTATTTTTATTATTATATTTATTATGTTGAGAAATTTCTACAATACACTTTTCAAAACTGACAAACATCAAATTTGATTATATAATATATATATATATATATATATATATATATATAAATTGGTACAATATACTATACCTTTATTTTAACGATTATAAGAAATAAAATTTTTTTTGTCCACGTTGCGGAAACAAAATTGTACAATCCCTGGTTGCAGCCACACGGCTTAAGCATATGTTATATATTTCAAAGTTGACAGTTGTTGTCAAAATTTTCCAGCTGGCAGAATAACGAAAATTGTTTAAAATATTGAAAGATGAGTTTATTTTATCTTGAATTACTTGACTCTATTCTCAGGTGGGTTCAGTTCATTCTAATATAACAGTTTTTAATAAATTTTAAATTATTTTCTGGTTCAATATTCTCTCCTGTGAATGTGTATTTAAGATCGGAAATATCACTTAATTGATTTCTGACACTTATTATCAATGAGTGACTTGTCTGTCAACAATGATTCACTAAATTTCACTGTTCAAATAAAATTCCTATTCAATTGAATATGTTTAATTTCTATCAACGTCTGAAATGATTTATATAATTTCGAATGAAAATATGTTTCAACAATTATGTATAATTACTCAAATCGACAAATTTAACTTTCCTTCTAGAAACAAATAATGATATCGTATCTTTTACGACTAAATTATCATTAAAACAACCTACAAACTAAATAACCTCCTAATCTAAATTAAAACGTTTCTAATTTCTTTTCAAAAATGTCGAATTTCGAATTGTCACTCAGTTCCTTGGTAAATGTCAAATACACGATATTTTTTCGTAGTTAATCGAATTCAATATTTAATCTCAGTACTTAGATGCATCTCCTTTTAATTTTGTATCAAGGCCTGATGTTCAATGATATAATAATAATTCTGGAGCGAACTCACCAGAAGTCTGGATGTAGAGAAGGGACTGCCAACTCGTACAACTGCAAACACTAATTTTCGAAAATACACGCACTGAATTTATTTTGAATATGCCAAATAATACCTTATATTAATTAATTACAATATTCAAATACTAATTATACAAAATTTTTGCAGAGATCTCACATGAGATATTCCCCGTTCGGATTCTCAAATTCAACTACTGATTTTTTAAAAATAAATAACCACATTCTACTGTGGTTACAAACTTTCCTCTTTTTTGAAAAAAAAGCTAAATTTGTTATTTTTTAATATCAAAGATTTGGAATAGTTTTATTATAACTAAATACCTTGTAATGACTTCTATTTTCTTTAACCTTGAATGCATTTTTCAATTGTGACAGGTAAATGTCATCCGATTTTAAAGGCAATATAGGGTTTTCCGGGAGTATTGCATAAATGAAATTCTTTAAAATCTGAAATAATAGAAATGTATTAATATATATTATATATATATATATATATGTATATATTATAACGGATAAATAAGATATAGGGATTGTTGTGAAACAGAGTGATTAGGAAATACTAAATAGTAAAACATTAGATTATACTTTAATAAAAAGTTAAGAATGAGACATTAAAATTACTTATGTTTATTAGATCATTGTAAATACTTTCATTTCAATTTACTAATACAGCTTCTGTGTAATTTGAAAAGACTTTATAACTTGTAATGAAATAAACAAGAAGAAACATTACCTTTAATCATAAATCCTAAACCGTCAAATAGACCTCATCCACTAGTATTAAATCTCTTATAAAGCAATAACATGAATACATGATCTGAAAAAAGAAATATTAAACAATAAGTGTTCGACAACATAAAAGATATTATTCAATGTTATGATTCAAAATTTACAAAAGATGTGGGTTAGAATTTTTGATGCTACAAATGTCAATATGTTTCAGCGACAAACGCTAGCGACAGAAAAGAGCAAAACAAATTTATAGAGTCAATAAATGATAACTGATTAATGAATTTAAAGGACAATATAGAATTAGTGTAAATAATTAGAATAAAGAATGCTGAGAGGTTACTTAAAAGAATTTATGTTAATAGACATGTACGATTGTCACAACAACAAATTGTAAAAAAGAAAAACAAAACTAAACATTATCATGTCGAAGACAATTATGTATATCACCCAGTATAAACTATTTGTTTCATAAAAATTCAATGAACTTAAAATGTAAAACTAACAATGTTAAGTGAAACGTATATTGGTATATGTATAAAATCTTTTTAAGTGTAATAAGTGTAAACGTAATTCGACTACTCCAGACAATAGGTGATTGGTTAAAAAAATGACAAGACGAACTTTAATCAACAAAGGATAAAACAAACTTTATTGAAAATAGTGACCTAAAAAAACAAAAGACTTGTTTGTTGAAAAAAATTGAACGAGAAAAAGTGGTTGGTAGCTTGGCGTCGGAAGAGCAAGGCTTGTTCAAGAAGTGTTCCCGAAAATTTATGAAAATCATCCAAATTATAATAGTAAAAGTTATGAATTACTTATAAAAGCATGTTCCAGTACTTACCAAACATTAACATTCAATTTTCCCGAGAGAATAATCAATATTCTCTAAATTATCTGCCTTTTGAACTTCGAAGCAGTGTTCCTGGGTCCAGAGAAGTACATCCTGATTCCAGAACTACAGGTCAGTGTGTATTTGGAATATTATTGATCAATAATAAGAGTTAAAAAACTCACAAATTTCAAATCAGTGTATCATCTCATGAGTATAATAAACTTTGCGGTAAATGATCGATCTAAAAAAGAAATAAAAAAGGACTTTATAGATATAGTTAATTAATTAAATAATTTTTCAATACTAATAAAAAAAGGCCTAATCTGAAATAAATAAAGATAAATACTTACGCCATTTCTAATCACAGAAGAAAGATGCATCATATTTCATTTATGTAGTAATTCCATGTGTATATAAATCTGATAACTTATTTTTTCTGTACCAATTTGTCTTTGTATGTATTTTTTCCCTAACATAAATTCTTTTATATATAAAACCATCCAATAACATGCAACGATAACAACTGGATGCATATTGAAATATCAAACAGACGCAACGCATCTATGAAGTGCTATTCTTTCGCTCAGTATCATCTGATAGTTAAGCATGCGCATAGGATGGTACATGTATAAAAATCAATAATTCCGTTCGGTCATCCATAGGCGTCGTAGTTATAAATTTTAGATTAAAAAATTTTCATTATAAAAATTAAATCATTTTTAAAGTAAAGTGTTTCTTTTTATTTAATATGATTAAGATATATTTACAGAAGCCTGAACTCGAAGAGTAGAGAGGGTTTCATGCTCTCGAATCATATAACCATATAAATTTAATAAACACTTGAGCTAGCCGATTTCAATATTTTGAACCATAGATAAATAAATAAATAAATATTAAAATAAATAATTATAATAATATATTGAATACTTTATTATTATTATAATAAATCTCGGCCCAACGTGGTGCATTAAATAAATTAATTAAATAATTAATTGTTAATAAAATAACAATAAATGTCGACCTAATATGTGGTGATTTTGCTTTTTACAAAATCATTAAATTTTCGGGGATAATATTGTTTGGAGTCTTGTACTGTTTCGTCTACTAGAACTAAATCTTAAACAATGGAGGTGAACAAAACCATAAATGAATTAAAAACATCGGAATTGAAGGCATTTTTGGAGAAAAGAGGACTGGACAAAACGGGAATTAAACAGGCGCTCGTAAAAAGATTGCAGGAGGCTATTAAAAGAGAAGGGAAAGATCCAACATATTGTTTTAATCAAGAGGGAAATATTGAAGATAGGGATAAAGAAAAGACTGGAGAAATAGAAAATGTCACGGAATCAATAGAAAACCTGCAGCCAAGTGAGGAGAAAATCACACAAGCTGAGAAAAAACCAAAAATTTGCGAACCAAGAAGAATACATGAAGGAGAAACAAGTAAGGGAGATAGTGACAATCAACTACTACAGAGTATAAAATACTTGATGGAAGAGCAAAGTAAGAAAATTATGGAGAAGATAGAACAACAGGAAGATAGTAAGAAAATAAGGGAAGATAGTAAGAAAATGATGGGGAAGATAGAAGAATAAAAGGAATACTTGAAATAAATAATTAGAGAGAAGATGGACGAACAAAATCAAA
The DNA here is from genome assembly GCA_963921935.1 of Galeruca laticollis. Classification (NCBI taxonomy): domain Eukaryota; kingdom Metazoa; phylum Arthropoda; class Insecta; order Coleoptera; family Chrysomelidae; genus Galeruca; species Galeruca laticollis. The sequence continues at coordinate 110,068,975 of OY998180.1, forward strand.
AAATTGAAAGGATGAATAACTCACTAGAATTAAAATTACTGAAACAAGACGAAAAGGTAGCGGAAATTAGAAGAAAGCAAGAAAAAATGGAAAAAAGTTTGGAAAACCAAGAAGAAAAATTCGTAAACTTGGAACAAAGTTTGATAGAGAAAACAAAGAAGGTCACGGAAGTAAATATTACTAGAGCGGTAGAAATAATAGAAAAATCCGGAAAGAAGGAAATAGAAGATGCGAAAAGAAGCATAATTAAACATGGAAGGGAGATGGAATCCATCAGAAGTGATGTGAAAAAAGAAATACATGAAGTAAGAGAAGAAACCGAAAAAGATATAATGAAGACAAGAAACGATATAAAAAAGGGTATGAAAAATAAATTGGAGCAAATGAAAATGCAACTAAAAAGTGAACAAGGAATGATCACTTATACATATCAAGGGGGGAACGAAGAGAATATTAAATTTGATGGGAACATCAGAAAAATACACCCTAAAATATTCCTTAGTGTATTAACAAACAAAATCAAATATATAAGAAACTTCGAGGATATCAGGAAGGTATTAAGGAAACACCTGACAGGACAAGCTCTATTGTGGTTCACGAGCAATGAAATAGATTTTAACAATTTCAAAGAATTTGAAGCTGCCTTTCTAAAATTGTATTGGGGTGAAATAACTCAATGTGAAGTTAGAGAGAGAGATTATACTTTGGACGGTATGATGAGAATAGAGGAAATACCATGTATCTCTACTCGTTACTACTTTATTCACAAGCACAATATTTGGAACCAATAATAAAGGAAGAAGAAATAATAATGTTTTTATCCAGACATTTCAAGTCGCAAATAGCAGAAACTATAGCGATACAAAACATTAGGACTTTTGAACAACTATCCAATTACCTGATGAGAATAGAAAGAAATTTAACGAGCAATCGTATCAAATAAAACGATAATAGAAATAATTCAAATTACAGCCGAAACATAGAGAGTTCAAACAGAAGTAATACCGGGAATAATTTAAATAATACAAGCTACGAGTACAATGATAATAATAGAAATTTTAATAGTAATATAAATAATAGGACACATAATTCGAGATTTAGTAATTATCCAACAAACAATTATAACTACAATAATCAAGGAAGGGGTAGAAATAACTACAACAATATACATAATAATTATAATAATAGAAGATATAATCATAACAATACTAACTATAATAGTAACAACAATAATGGTTATAATAATAACAATAATTCAAATAATAATAATCATCAGAGCGATCACTTTGTGAGAAGAAACTCTGATGGTAACTTGAATCGAAGCAGTAACAACGGTCAAAATAGACGCGTTAATTTCCAGAGGAGAGCTAGCAGCCAAAACAGGGCAAACTCTCCAAACAATCGTACAGAACTGGATGAGTTTTCGAATAATGAACATTCTCCTATCACAACGACTGCTGATGGTGGTATACAAAACGCCACTAATCACAATTTTCATTGAAGGATGGTGTGGCACGCAATCGGTATAGTTATGTCCATCCTAGAGAATTCCTCAAAGAAATAGATTGCCTAGAAAATATAGAAAACAATTTATTAGTAACTATTACGGGAAAATTATTAGATTTCAATGTAAATATTTTAATTGTCACAGGTTCAGAAACATCATTAATCAATGAAATCATTGTAAATAAATTGAACATGCAAAAACATCTTATAAAAGTGCCAAAAGTAAATTTAATTGGTCTCAATGCGAAAAGGTTTAGCGAGGTTAACAAATCTATTATTGTAAAATTACAATTACAAAATATCCACTTGGAAGTACAACTACTGGTCATACAAGATATGGAATACGATGTCTTATTGGGTTCAGATGAATTACTAAAACATAAGATAGATATCAACTATGAAACAAGAACGATAGGCGTTAAAGGAATTGGAATTAAATTTAATGAAAACAGAGAACAAATAAGGAACAAGAAAATTATGAAGATTGCAGAAGAAAAAGATAGCAGACTGGAATTAATAGAAAAAGTAATGAATAATTATTGTTATGATAAGAAAAATGAATTTGAAGAAAGAAGAGATGAAGAAATAGTTTTAGATGATGAAAAGGATATTGATGATTGTTTTGAAGATAATATGAAATATAATAATTGTGAAAATGGAATATGGAATGGAGAATATGAATAAAATGATATTAATAATTATTTAAAATATAATATGGGATGTGATAATTATGAAGATGGCATATGGAAGGAAGTACATTTGGATTGTGGAAGAGGAAGAAAAGAAGAAGTACGGAAATTGTTGAGAAAATATGAAGGTGTATTCAATGGAGAAACAAGAGTTGCTAAAAATTTTGTACATAGTCTGAAGGTGAAGGATATGGATAAAATGCAAGATGCAATTAGAAAACTAATAGAAGACGAAATCATAAAATATAGTAATACTTCATATATAAACCCCATTGTCATTGTACAGAAAAGAGATGGAGACATGAGAATCTGTCTAGATGCTAGAAACCTAAATAAACATTGTATACCAGAAAACATGGAGAAATATGAACATATAATAAAGGAAACGAGGGAATGAATTTCCAAGAATGCAGAAGAGTATATTAAAAGACGAAACAAGAGAATTAAGAAAATAACTACTTTCAATGAAGGAGAACTAGTAATAATCAAAGCACTTAGAGTTCCTAATCATAAGCGTAATATCTGTACGAAATTACAATTACCTTACGAAGGTCCATATAAAGTAGAGACGTCAAACGGTATAAATAGTTATGAACTTGTATATCCTGTGACTGGCAATATTCGAGGAATTTTCAATGTGGATCAACTGTATCGATTCTATCCTGAATTCAATGAAATTCCATAGATTCAACCTATAAAGAAATAGTGATAATGAATAAAAAAAATTTTAAAGTTAAAAAAAGGAGTTAATTTTTTGTAGGAATAAGGTGTAAGATTCTGTAATGGATTAGAAATAGGTTAATTAGGTATGATAACAAATCAAAGACTCATTTTAACAAAAAGATAAAATATATGAAGTAGATTCAATTACAATAGATTATTGTAATTAAAAAAAATTAAGTACTGTTAAATGAATTTTGTAGTAAAACATTTTAGATCACTGTGAACAATGATTAGAATGATTTTATAAAAATTCAGGGAATGTTATAACGGATAAATAAGATTTAGGGATTGTTGTGAAACAGAGTGATTAGGAAATACTAAATAGTAAAACATTAGATTATACTTTAATAAAAAGTTAAGAATGAGACATTAAAATTACTTATGTTTATTAGATAATTGTAAATACTTTCATTTCTATTTACCAATACAGCTTCTGTGTAATTTAAAAAGAGTTTATAACTTGTAATAAAATAAACAAAAAGAAACATTACCTTTAATCATAAATCCTAAACCGTCAAATAAACCTCATCCACTAGTATTAAATCTCTTATAAAGCAATAACATGAATACATGATCTGAAAAAAGAAATATTAAACAATAAGTGTTCGACAACATAAAAGATATTATTCAATGTTATGATTCAATATTTACAAAAGATGTGGGCTAGAATTTTTGATGCTACAAATGTCAATATGTTTCAGCGACAAACGCTAGCGACAGAAAGGGTAGAACAAATTCATAGAGTCAATAAATGATAACTTATTGATGAATTTAGAGAAATATTTGATAGTACAGTATAGAATTAGTGTGAATAATTAAAGCAAAGAATGTCGAGAGGTTACATAAAAGAATTTATGTTTATAGATAAGTACGATTGTCCTAGCAACAAATTGTAAAAAGAAAAACAAAACTAAACATTATCATGTCGAAGACAATTATGTATATCACCCAGTATAAACTATTTGTTTCATAAAAATTCAATGAACTTAAAATGTAAAACTAACAATGTTAGGTGAAACGTATATTGGTATATGTATAAAATCTTTTTAAGTGTAATAAGTGTAAACGTAATTCGACTACTCCAGACAATAGGTGATTGGTTAAAAAAAATGACAAGACGAACTTTAATCAACAAAGGATAGAACAAAGTTTATTGAAAATAGTGACCTAAAAAAACAAAAGATTTGTTTGTTGAAAAAAATTGAACGAGAAAAAGTGGTTGGTAGCTTGGCGTCGGAAGAGCAAGGGTTGTTCAAGAAGTGTTCCCGAAAATTTATGAAAATCATCCAAATTATAATAGTAAAAGTTATGAATTACTTATAAAAGCATGTTCCAGTACTTACCAAACATTAACATTCAATTTTCCCGAGAGAATAATCAATATTCTCTAAATTATCTGCCTTTTGAACTTCGAAGCAGTGTTCCTGGGTCCAGAGAAGTACATCCTGATTCCAGAACTACAGGTCAGTGTGTATTTGAAATATTATTGATCAATAATAAGAGTTAAAAAACTCACAAATTTCAAATCAGTGTATAATCTCATGAGTATAATAAACTTTGCGGTAAATGAACGATCTAAAAAAGAAATAAAAAAGGACTTTATATAGTTGATTAATTAAATAATTTTTCAATACTAATAAAAAAAGGCCTAATCTGAAATAAATAAAGATAAATACTTACGCCATTTCTAATCACAGAAGAAATATGCATCATATTTCATTTATGTAGTAATTCCATGTGTATATAAATCTGATAACTTATTTTTTCTGTACCAATTTGTCTTTGTATGTATATTTTCCCTAACATAAATTCTTTTATATATAAAACCATCCAATAACATTCAACGATAACAACTGGATGCATATCGAAATATCAAACAGACGCAACGCATCTATGAAGTGCTATTCTTTCGATCAGTATCACCTGATAGTTAAGCATGCGCATAGGATGGTACATGTATAAAAATCAATAATTCCGTTCGCTCATCCATAGGCGTCGTAGTTATAAATTTTAGATTAAAAAATTTTGATTATAAAAATTAAATCATTTTTAAAGTAAAGTGTTTCTTTTTATTTAATATGATTAAGATATATTTACAGAAGCCTGAACTCGAAGAGTAGAGAGGGTTTCATGCTCTCGAATCATATAACCATATAAATTTAATAAATAATTGAGCTAGCCGATTTCAATATTTTGAACCATAGATAAATAAATAAATAAACATTAAAATAAATAATTATAATAATATATTGAATACTTTATTATTATTATAATATATATATATATATATATATATATATATATATATATATATATATATATATATATATATTATTGGGGATGTTCACACATAATTTTTAATAAAGGTCTGCACCTGTCAATTTTTTATTGAAAAAATGGATATCTCGGTAAGTATACATTTTAGATACATTTAGATACATACACAAAGTGATATTTAATGTAGAATCCGAAAAGTTAATAATAAACAGGTTGTTGCATTCAAAATAACAACGTTGTCGATCACTTCCAGTATAAGTATTTTCAGTAAATTTGCCGTAACCTGTTATGCACTTATGGACCTATACCTTTTATCAAAATCGTGTGAGTAGTTTACATATATATATATATATATATATATATATATATAAATATATATATATATATATATATATATATATATATATATATATAAATATATATATATATATATATATATATATATATATATATATATATACCCTTATTTGGTTATACCGTACAGAGAACGACTAATGAGCCAGAAACATGCATGTCTGCGGTTACCACTTTTTTCAGTAGCCTCCTTTTTCTTTTTGCGTGCAATACCCACTAATCTCTTTGTTGCTTGTTATATATAGATAGAGTAAGCTTGTCGTGAAACAACGTGTATCTTGATTGTTATTGTTTCTGACATTTTCAATACGTTTTTCGTGATGCTGCCTACTAAGTTGGATGTAGGGTTTCAGCGAATTAGAGCTCGATTTCCTGTTTTTTTATAGTTCCTGTTCACCTACACCTCTACATAGAAGTTCACTGATTGCAGATGCTCAATTTGAGTGGTTGGTTATTTTTCGCCTTTTTACATCAAGCCCTAGAATCTGAGCTGATGTTTGGTTCCATTTACTGATGTTATCAATTCTTAGAAGTACGTAAAATAGTTAGTAGTACTATAATTACTTCAAATTAATCAGGTACATCGATAACTTGTTGCATAGTTCGTGTTCGTTTCGAAGCCGGTACGCTTGCCTCAATAAACTATACTTTAATTTTATCCAGTTTAAAGAATTTTTTACTGATTTTTAAAAATCTTTTTATAGATATAACAGAGAAATTAAAAAGACTTAAATATTTTTAACCAATTCTTTCATTGTTATTAACCTAAAAACTACTGTTAATAATAATAAGGGGCTTAGTAATACCTAGAACATTTCTTAAAAATGTTACTTTTTTAATTTTAGATATTTTAAATTTGTCTGTATTATTTTTAATTTCACATAAGTTAAATTTAACGCTCAAATACTTAGTTATAATCAGAACAAATGACACGCCATTAATAATTTAGAGTATTTTATTAATTGGCTTTAAATTCATAAAGCTCCTGATACAATACATTATTCACTGCTCTGGTAATTTTAAGCTATTGAAAAATTTTTGTATTAATATCAAAGGAATTAAAAACTTTTCAATAGGAAAATGTTAGAGTCATCATTTAAAAATAAATCAACCTGCAGCTTAAAGACATTAAGTTTGGATATGACCTTATCGCCAAAAGATAATGATTTTGAAAAATTAATTGACGAGATTTAGTGCTATTTGTTAGAAAACCAACATTAAAAATGATAAAATTGCAACTTATTTGTAAATTGTGTAATCTTCTTAAAGCGGTAATAACTTCATCAATGATTTCATCTCCTCTTTTATCTCTTGCAAAGAACACATGTCTAATTATTGTCTAAATATTTTTTGGCGTGACGAACTTTTCGAATTTGTTTTTACTTGAATAAATTCTGATTATTCCGCTCAATATTTTATTAATAACCTTCCAATACATGTATCCTCAATCTCTATCATCGCCAGCGACAAGTGACACAGCATGGTAGCTAACTGTCTTAGGCCTAGTTCACCTAACACCGTTTTTCCTTCACATATTATTGTAATGTTTTCCTTATTTATTTAAACAGTAAACGGGTAAGATAAATTTTAAACACACGCTATGGCTACTTACTAATTTATTTAAACACTAAACTACTCACTAACACTTAATTTATATATACTTAACTAATCACTTAAATTTAATTTATATGCACACAAACTTAATTATTAATTTATATCAACACTTTATTGTTCGCTATTTCGGTGTATGCTTGTTTATTTCTCAAGATCACTTTATCAAATAAACTGACTCTCCCGGCTCGGTCTCTTATATATTAGTGCCTTTTTTACTAGATAATTCTAGATTATAAAAACAATTGGCTTTCTGGCATTTTCTAGATAAGACTGGTCACAAAAACAATGTCTAGATAAGATAGTCACAATCGTAAACAATTCTAAGAAGACCCTGCGCGTCCGCCATAATTTTAACTTTCATACCTGACTTAGAAAGAGTCGGATTCAGGGACTATACCAGTGTGCTGTTTCGTAACATTACCCCCTCCTTAAATGGCAGTTCCTCCTGGAACTTTTGTGTAGCCGAGACTGGATGTTTGAATCGGCAACTGGCCCCATTTCTATACTTTCCGATCTTATGGAAATAGCAGGGCACCGTCTTCATCGAATTCTGATAACGGGAGTTGTAGCTGCAAATTAATGTCTGGACACCGGTATCTCGAAATATAATCTCTACCATATTCCTGATAACTCGCCAATCCAACTGGTTACTCGCTATCCTAGGCATAGCCAGCTTCTTCACACTGGATTCTAACAGATAGTCTCGGAGGTTTCGAAGTGCTTCCCACACATCGTGGTAAGTAGATCGATCTTGAAATTCATTTTTAGTTACCACGTAGAAGACGTATCGAGAATTATGTTTCAGTTTCAGTGTCTTGCCAGAGGCGGGAATCTGGTCTTCAAGTTTTTCTAATTGCCCGAACTTCTGTCGAAAGACGGATGCCAACCCTTGTGCGTTCTTGAGGCGGGCGGGGATGTTGTATGTCAGTGAATAATCTTCCGGGAGAGTGAACAAATCTTGTCGTTGTTCTGAAGTAACTCTATATCTAGCTTTCCCGGTACCTCCATACGCGCCCATAAATTCATCGAAGTTAGGGTCAGATACATCTCGAAATGGTTTACTCCTTTCTCTAGGTCATGGTCTCCGTCGAATGGCGCTAGTCTGTTTTGGTGAACTACTTTTGGTTTTCCGTTGGAGATCTTCCTTATGCGATATATAACATCATTGATCCTTTTCTTGATTAAGTATGGACCTTTCCAGGATTTTTGTAATTTTGGAGAAAACCCTTTTCTCCTCGTCGGGTTGTGTAACCATACTTTTTCCCCTTCTTTAAAACCGCCTATTGTGGCCTGCGTGTCGTACCGACTTTTCATTCTGTCGCTGGTTTTCCGTTGGGGATCTTGCTTATGCGATATATAACATCATTGATCCTTTTCTTGATTAAGTATGGACCTTCCCAGGATTTTTGTAATTTTGGAGAAAACCCTTTTCTCCTCGTCGGGTTGTGTAACCATACTTTCTCCCCTTCTTTAAAACCGCCTACTGTGGCCTGCGTGTCTTACCGACTTTTTATTCTGTCGCTGGCAACTTGAAGATTTGTTTCAACTAATTAATGAATATCATTCAGCCTTCTTCTCAATTGGATCACGTAGTCTTCTCCTGCTAGATCTTCTCCAGGCCGAGAGCAAAATTCTAGGTCACAAGGAAGCCTCATTTCACGTCCAAACAGGATTTTCGCAGGTGTTCCACCCGTGGACTCATTCACGGCAGATCGATAAGCCAATGCAAATAGGGAAAGATACTGGTCCCAATTTCTCTGATGGCTGGAAACTACTTTGGACAGGTATTTCCAATACTCCTGTTCATTCTCTCGACCATTCCATCTGACTGTGGATGTAATGCTGTTGTCCTGGTCTTCTTCATTCCCAGCTTCTCGCAAATCTCCTGGAATAGATGGCTTTCAAAATTTCTTCCTTGTTCACTGTGGACTTCCAAGGGCACTGTGGGCTTCCAAGGGCACTCCATATCGGTTGCTAAATTCTTTCACCAATACATCCGCGACAGTTGTGGCCTCTTGGTTCGGGATAGCTTCCAACATTGTACTGTTTCATGGGTGCCTTTCTCTTGCGATGTGGTCCATTACTCGTAGCACAAGTCAAACATTTCTGACACCAGTCCTTCACATCATCGGAGCTGTTCATCCAATAAAACCTCTCACGGATTTGCTGGAGGGTTTGCTTCACTCCCAGAAGACCTCCCGATGGACTGTCGTGTAACTTCTTCAGTACTTCAGCTACTCTTGTTCTCGGGATAACTAGCTGTCTCCTCATCTCGGAACCATCATCGTTTTCAAGGACTCTTTCCAACAGCCCTTCTTCCAGGACAAGTGAGTCCCTCTGAGCCCAATACGCCTTGAGTTTCGGTGAAAATTTTGACACCTCTTGCCAGGTAGGGTGCCGATTTTCTTTCTTCCATTTCCGGATCATCTTCAGTTGAGGATCATTCTCCTGATCTTCTCTGATCCTGGTGGGTGACCATTCCTCGTTGACTACTGCAATTCTTGAAACTGCAACTTCCTTAGATTTCGACTTGTGAATAGTCTACAGGGCATGACCCTTTATGCAAAGAGTTGGCTTTTCGGTGATTCACATCAGCTGGATATTCACCCCTGTCTGATGTCCCCTGTGACTGGACTTCTTCTCGCTTCTTGTCTGCCATACCTTACAACAAGTGGACGATCTGGTCAAGTTTGTCATCGTCATCTTTTTCCTCTATGGTCCTACCTTTGTTGTACCGCGAGCTCTTCGTGGCTACTTTGCATTTAAGAGGCTCTTGGTTTACATGAGTCGTATGACGCTTACACGAACTGCGTGCATGCTCTAGCTCGCCACAATTACAGCACCTGATTTTCTTCAGCTTCTTGTCTACCATACAAAACATTGTCTAGATAAGATAATCACAATCGTAAACAATTCTAAGAAGACCCGCGCATCCGCCATACTTTTAACTTTCATACCTGGCTTAGACAGAGTCGGATTCAGGGACTATACCAGTGTGCTGTTTCGTAACATTATTATTTGTAAATAATGATACTATGTCATATGTCGATTTTCTATCAGCGGGATCTTCCACTTCCAATGGTGGTTTGGATGCCGATGTATTTGGTTCGAGATTCCGGACGAACGAAAATGAATCACCGGTAGCGACAGTGATTTTCCATTCACCGGATGGTTACCGATATATCGCCCAGCACTAGCAACATGTTCAACTTTCAGAATTATTTTTTAGAAAAGTTTTAAATTTCAATATTTAAAACTGAATATCTTTTTAATAAATGCATGGAAAATTATCGTTGATGCTGCAAATGGAAGATAATATATAAATTATATGGCAAAGGGTTGCATACTTTGCCCATAGATGATATAATTTTTAAGTAAATGAAAAAATAGAAGGGGTGACGGAAAAGAAGACATTTTGTGTATAACAGTCTAGCGCATCATGACAGAGGGAAAGAGAGAGAGAGAGAGCAAAGTCGAGACGTGACATGGCGCGAGTGACAAACAGTCACACTTGAAATTGACGTCGATGTGGTTACTACGGAACTGGAAATTATTGGAAAATTCACGATTGGTGAAGCTACTCTATGTATAATCAGGTATTATCGAAAGTATACAAGATAACTTAAGTAAATTGAACATTCTGAAAATAACAAGAAAAAAATAATCACTGGTAATACGTTAGCTATCATTATAATTAGCAAAGTAAAAGTAGAAAGTACCCTCATAAACGTCAATCTTCGCGATGGCAGTGGCATGATCTGTTTTATTTCTCTTAACTATAAAGCATTTTTTTAACATAATTTATTGAACATGAACACGATAACAGAGATTCGGTAGAAACTGAAGCACTCTGTACAATTATCAGAATGAAAATATGGACGTGTTAAGTGAATACCTCAATTTAATAGTTTTCAACAATATCCTGTTGCATAGATTGGTGGGGATAAGAGAAAATTACACGATTGGTTATAACTATAGGTAAAAACAAAAATGCAGTTGTATCCATTTGAGTAGAGCAAAGCAGAAATTCTAAATTCGAAAGCTCGTCAAAGTTCTTCGGGTGATGAGTTTAAGTACAAAGAGGCGAACGCTCAAAGAGAGGGCGGTGGACAAACGGCGTCGGACGCCTTTTGTGTCGCTTTCGGGTCATTAGGTACGCGTCAGTTTGGAACTGATGATGAGCATTCTTATACACTTCGTTTGTTCCATAGACCACTAACTGTGCATCCTCCGATTCGATTGCTCGGCTTCTTTATACTCTTTTTAGTCCATCATCGGACGGTGGACGTGTTGATGATGGTCAAGCCGATACCTGTTTTATAGCCCTCATACTGTGTACGGGTTTTCCGTCATTATTACGTAATATACGGAATTATGCGCTGCCCCGATATACTATTTTTCCACTTGAGACGAAGTTTTGACATCATCAATTTTTTTTCTCAGAATAATAATCTACAGGGTGTACACATTGAGTTATGATATTTGTTGTTTACCGAACAGAATTGGAAAGATACGTGTTTAAAACTATTTCTTATCAATTGCAAAATAGTATATTCTATCACAAGGGTGGAATAAGCAAAATTCTACACGAGTTTCCCGAGCCGTAGGCGAGGGAAACGTTTCTACGAGTGTAGAATTATGAATTTAGACTATACTTTTTCTACAACTATTAAATGAAAAGCAAACAACAAATATAACTTAATTGATAATTAAAAATTGAAAATATCTGCTTATATTCGTTTTTTTAATTTTCTTTGTCTGGATTAGTATATTTTTGGTGCGCATTGAGGCAAATATATTTTGTTGCTGCTGGTTGGAGCAAGAAAGCCCCAGATGTGAATTAGGCTAATTTTGTTATTGAAAATTAGTTTCGCCAACTGATAGCTCTTGGTTTTTATCAATTTGCGACATTATGCTTGTCGATACATTTAGGCGGTTCTGTAAGGAGTTATCTATATACCCTTCTGCAACTTCTGTGGATTTCCAGCCCCCGTGCCGTTTTAAGGTTTCTATGTTTGCCCCAGAATCCACAAGCATTGTTGCTGAAGTCCTGCGGAAACAATGTCCTGTGTATAATTTTGAGCCAGATAAATTTAAAAGTTGTGCCACTTGTCTAGGCATATTCCCAAGTTTATTTATACCTATAACTTGTTTTGTGCAGCGTCCTTTTTGAAAATTAATAAAAAAATTGTTTGTCACAATATCTGGAGGTCTTAAAGAAACATATTTTTTGAATAAGTGATAAAACTTTCCGGTAATCGTGAATTTTCTGGGGATTTTCGTTTTTGTATCCGGAACATTAATAACTACTGCAGAACTCAAATCTTCAATATCCTGTATTTTCATTGAGTAGAGTTAATTTTTTCTACAGGCTCCCATAATTCCCATAATCATAGCGACCTAAAAAAATTAATATTATACTAGATTGTAAATGTTAGGCCCGGTCTTTTCAAGTTCGAATAAAATGATAGGAAAATAAATGTATTAGAAGGTCTTATTCAACAAATGAAGTGTAAATGTCTTTCAAACTGACTTACCATTGATTTATTATTCGTTGAATTAACACAACAAAAATAATTATTTTAACGTTTGCTGCAATGAAATTACAATAGCTGACTTCATAATATGTGTAGATAAACACAGTTTGATGCACAATGTGTATATGATAGAAAAGGATAGACAATTATTATGTTCCGCGGTCGCCTTGTAGGTAGCAAAATAGATTATAGGTCAGCTGACACTTGCTTGACAGCACTCAAATCAGTATTTCATATTTTATATAAATATTTTTAAATAATTGCTATAATTGTATCGAAAACGGTGTAAGGATTCTCCCTTATCCCATCTTTGAACATGGTCAATACGTCACTGTATATGCGTCACGTCCGGGGCTTACAAAATCTACTATTATTGTATCTCTTGGTCTTCGAGTTCCTCGAAATCATTAAAAATATCTATTCAATAATTAATCTGACAGTTTTAATTTAAACTAGGCTAGAATCGGCAATACTAGAAACAATTAATTAAAAAGAGAAAAAAAATCAATTCGTAGTTAATCGGCTTCAGTCGGTTGTTATTCACAATCCGAACAAGTTTATTTCTTATAGCTCCTAATAACTTAACTGTAGAATAATGCTAGATATTCTGCGAATATAAATTATCCAATATTGGAAAGACGAATCTAGGGTTTATTTGATAAATATATATTATTTATAACTTTATTTAGACTTAGCTAATAATCTATTTACCTTTGTAACGAGGTATTTATCATCATCCGCATTGTTTATAAAACAGTTAACTTCTTCTTCAGTTAATGTTTTTGATTTTTTCGCCCGATATCCCTCAGATTGTCTTTTTAAAAATGCTAGTAACCTGGCATATTTTGACAAATCCTCTTTATGTTTTATGTTAATGGTGGTTCTTAGCATTGAGTATATCTTCCGGAGAGTAAATAGTTTATTTGACTTTGCTAATTCTGCAAAGTATACAAGAAATACATTCTCTGAAAATGATTGGGCTTTTTTTAATCTACGCCATTGGATAAACAGGTCATATTGTTGAAGATATATATGTTTAGATTTTTCAGGCAATAGATTGCCTGCTGTCGCCTCTGCTAACTCCCTAATTTCTGTAGGAGTTGGTGCAAAACTACCACTGCTGTCGGTATCAGACTAAAAAGGAATGAAGCCATGTAATAGCTATTATTTAAATAAAATTATATAAATTTACTTACATTTTATGAAGTAATATGAATTTGAATTTAAAATTTAAAAAATTAGACAATTTTGACAGTTGACAATTGTTGCTAATAGATAGTGTATTTTCTTCTTTTTTATTTAAAAGTGTCATAAAGTACACTTATTCTGCACTTCTGACTCTAACAATTAATATTCAACGACCATATTAGTCATTTTACGTTGAGTTTAGAGGCTTTTTTATGCATTTTGGTATTTCTGAACTACTTCTACGCTTAGTGCAGCAGGTGTACAAAAACGGAACACGCCTATTTTCTCTTTCTGTCAAATGAACCGTGATATTTGGAGGGCGCCACAAGTATTCATTCCATAACAAGGACGAGAATGAATATTCTTGCACTAGTGCTAGAATGAAGCTATTCCATAATCAAAAACTACGTCGGAATATAGAAATTCTACAATAGTCGTAGAAAAAAAGTATACGTCTATGTGAGAAGAAAATTATTATGAAAAGTCAAATTTCTGTGTTAATTCGATTATCATTGATTATTTCCATCACTATAGTAAGACAGACAATGTTCCAATGAGAATTTGACTTTTGAATCAATCATTTTTGTTTATTGCGGATAAAAATTCGCGTCCTCTTGTCAGTGATTAACATTTCTATTACCTTTTGTCACATTTGACACATTTTATAATTCAATGAATTTGACTTCTTCATCGGGATTCGGAAATTTCGATAAAATAGAAATAAATGTGTGCCTGCCAATGCCGTTAGAACCAAACACCGTGTTTGGTCTCATTTTGAACAACTTTCCAAAGCCCGAAGATATGAGTTAAATGAAGAAACTTCTGTTACGTAGTTGTCAAACATTTTAGAAGACTGGGATGTAATCATGGGGAAATTAAGTGGGGATGATTACAAGGAATATTCTGTGAAGTCTATTTGGAACATTACAGTCAAAATTATTCAAGAAGATTACTTTTCAAAGTATAACAGAAGGTTTAATCCTTTCGAAGGTATTGACTTTAAAAGTGTTATAAAAGAAAGCAGTTACAAAAACAACAAACTAAAAGGTGACAAAGTGCTTCCGTGATGGATAAATCTGAAGTGGAACGAGTGGTAGATTACTGTAATGTGAAAACACCTGAAGGTCTTCAGCTTAAATTTTTTCGTTTGGTTTCGTATGAACTTGCTTGGAGAGGGGGTGAAGTTAACAACTGTTTGACACACTATTTCAAACCAGAAATCAATAATGAGAGAGGGAACGACTTGAATACAATCCTGTATTTACAAAAACATGTAAGGGAGGTAACAAAAAACTTTCTAACTCTAATGCCCGATTTCACCAACCAGTTCCTAAAGTTGAGTAACACCTAAATCAGATTTTGAAATTGCTAAATGCAAATTACGTTTCACCACGCGCTTAGAAACACCTAAGAATGATAGGAAATACCTAATATTATTACTCCCAGGTATTACTTAGCGCTTGATGAAACGTAAATTCTAAAAACTGATTTAGGTATTGCCTAACTCTAGGAACTAGTTGGTGAAATCGGGTGTACGTGGCTAATTCCCAATACCACAATTCCTGTGCGAATTTTTAATAAACTCAAATAAAATTTTACAACAGATATATTTTTTAACGCCCAATCCATTTTGGCAAACGAATCAAGAAAGATGATACAAAAATTGCCCAGTGGGCCAAAAAGGAATACCTAAATGTTTAAAGAAGTCCGCCGAAAAAATTGGCTTAGACACGAAGAAAAGAAAGATTACTAACCATTCGAGTCGATCAAGTGTTATTTTCTATTTGGTCAAAGCAGGAGTTCAAGAACAAGATCTTATTAAAATAACGGGACATTCGACTTTTTCCTCTGTTAAGCCGTATCTACATATCAACGAGAAACACCATAAAGGAATAAAATCCGTCCAACTGATTTCGCAGCTACTTCTTCTGGCACTATCTGCAGTGTGAGTACACGCAATATGGCTTCTTCATCGGAGAATGCCCTTGTTGGGCCCGTGATAAAAGAAAGTTCATCGGCATCCCTAATTTTCAATAATAGCATTTTTTATAATAGTTTTAATAAATAATAAGATATTGTCAAAAACATTCAACTAAAAGTAAAAAAAATAGACAAGCTTTCATTTAAATGCACTAAAAACAATAAAATAAACTTTTCCTTTAAAACTTTTACTATCAACTTATAACGTCATTACACAATTTATATGCTATAAAAGCTTGTCGCAAGATTTACGTACTCGTATTTATTTAGTTTGAAACTTTTAAAAGTTAAAATCAATCAAATCAAGTTATTTAATTTACTTGTTTATCTACACAGGTAAATCTTGCGACAAGCTTTTATATATCATATACATTGATATACGTTGATAGTAAAAGTTTTAAAGGAAAAGTTTATTTTATTCTTATTATTGGATTTAAATAAAAGCGTGTCTTCCTTTTTTTTTACTTTAAATTTATTTTTTACTTCTTAGCTGTCGCTGGACAGGTTTCTCAGTCTGTTCATCTCATTCAACCCATCATTGTTGCAAGGTCGTTTGTCGGTTAATTTCGAATAGTCTAGCTCTTCTATAAATAGACCTTCTATTATGTCTTACTAAACACAGTTCCGGGTTTGCTTTGGAGTTATCCTTCTCCTAGACAGGTTGAAAACCAATGCTGTTGACGCCTAACGCCCTAACCTAACCTAACCAAATTACACAAGTCAAAATTAACTAACCGATGCTACAGACTCAAACAATTCGACCGCAATATCATAATCGAGGACTCCAAAAACCCCAGTACGCCAAAACTTCAGACGGATTGGAGCAACGGAGTTTAATTCGCATCGTATTCATAACAAGTCCTTTAATTTGATACTCATATTGTAGGAAAGCATAAAAACTTGGTCCGCCATCTTTAGAAGCCGCCATAGAAGGATTTAGAGTGACGTCTCTTTATTTTTCGAGTTAATCTCAGCAAGTTAGTATTCTCAACCAATCCTTTCATTTGATACTCATATTGTAGGAAAGCAAAATCCGCCATCTTTAGAAGTCCGCCATATTGAATTTAGAGTGACGTTACTTTATTTTTCGAGCTACTCTCAACAAGTTCGTATTCTAAGCAAGTCCTTTCATTTGCTACCATATTGTAGGAAAGCATAAATAGCTTGGTCTGCCCTTTTTAGAAGTCCGCCATATTGGATTTAGAGAGACGTCACTTTATTTTTCGAGTTATTCTCAGCAAGCTCGTATTCTCAGCAAATCCTTTCAGTTTATACCCATATTGTAAGAAAGCATAAAAACATAGTCCGCCATCTTTAGAAGTCCACCATATTGAATTTAGAGTCACGTCACTTTATTTTTCGAGTTATTCTCAGCAAGTTCGTATTCTAAGGAAGTTCTTTCATTTGATACCCATACTGTAGAAAAGCATAAATAGCTTTGGTCCGCCATCTTTAGAAGTCCGCCATATCGGATTTAAAGCGACGTCACCTGACTTTTCGAGTAATTCTCAGCAAGTCATTTCATTTGATACCTATATTCTAGGAAAACATAAATACCTTGGCCGGCTATCTTTAGAAGTCCGCCATAATGGATTTAGAGTGACGCTTCTTTATTTTTCGATTTATTCTCAGCAAGTCCTTTCATACGATATCCATATTCTAGGAAAGCATAAAAACATAGTCCGCCATCTTTAGAACTTCGCCATATTGAATTTAGAGTGACGTCACTTTATTTTTCGAGTTATTCACAGCAAGTTCGTGTTCTAAGCAAGTCCTTTCATTCATACCTATATTGTAGGAAAGCATAAATAATTTGGTCCGTCATCTTTAGAAGTCCGCCATATTGGTCTTAGAGGGACGTTACTTTATTTTTTGACTTATTTTCAGCGAGTTCATATCCTCAGTGTAACAACTGCCGGTTGTTTGATTATTATTTGTTCACCTTTATTTTTGCAACGTTTAATGTCACCAGTGCCGTAGGGCACAATAGAGCCGGAAATCCCCTGTTGAAGAACCTCGGGGGAGGGTGGTTACCTGGCTCGAGCGGGAGGGTATTCGTGGGCCCCCTTGGGCTTAAACGATGTGCCAAGCCTGACTATTAAGGTTTGTTGTGTCGTCCAGCTGCCTGTACGTCCCCAGGGTTATTTACAAGCAAGTCGCATCTACCTCTGGGGTAATTAGCGACACAAATATGGGTTGTTTATAGTTTAGTTAATATGTTAATGTCACTTAGATATTTAAAAAGGTTCTGTGTATTACAGTTTTCGCCAAGAACTTGGTCTAAATTGTTGCTGAGGTTGTTATCTTGTCTTGATTGTTGGAATTTTGGGCAATCGGTTATTAAATGTTTGACAGTGAGCTGGATCTTGCATAATTCACATTTTGGGGGTTCACTTTTAGTAATTAAGTAACTATGAGTAAGTTTGGTGTGGCCTATTCGTAACCTAGTCAGTTTAACTTGAAGCGATCTTTTGTTTGTTGGCTGCGCTCGAGGTTTCACTTCCGGTTTCACGTCGCGTAGTTTCGATTGGGGCGATTGCCACTCGATTTGCCACAATTTTAGCACTTTTGATTTAAGTAGCGGTTTTATGTCGTTATACACTACCGTTTGCACTTCACTCACGGTTTCACTAATTGCTGCTTGTCGTGATTTGCGGTCAGCTTCTTCGTTTCCTTGAAGGCCAGTATGAGAAGGAACCCAAAGTATTTCCACAAAGTTATTGGAATGTTGCAACTGCGATAATTCGACTTTAATTTGGAGGGCTATTGGATGTGTGGGATAAAGTTGATTGATAATATAGATTGAGTTAAGAGAGTCTGTTATTATGAGGGATTTTTTGTTTTTATGTGAGTAAGTGCTTGAAGAATGGCGTATAGTTCTCCAGTGCAGACGCTGCTTATTTCGGGTAACTTGAATTGTAGTGTACTGTTTTGCATGATCACTGCCGCGCCTACGCCATAAGAGGTTTTGGATGCGTCTGTATATGCGAGTTGAAATTGTGGATATTTGTCAAGTATGGAGGCAAATGTTTTCCTAATTAGGGTATGGGGGTTTCTAGTTTGTTAAATTTGCACAGTCAAGTGTCGCTGGGAGGGATATTGATCGACCATGGAGGAGGAGTTTTAATTTTGTTGGAAAGGAAGCGGGGACGTTTGATTTGGAGTTCTGTGAGAATTTTACTAGCTCTTGCATAGAATGGTGGGTCTGTTTTGATATTTGCCGAATGTAAAGTTTTGTAGTGCTTGGTCAGTATGTTAATGTAGACTGGATTCTGCTGGTTTGTGCTGATGGATAGTGCGTATGAAGCGGCAAGGTATTTTCTCCGGAGTTGTAGAGAAGGTTCCTCGGTTTCGCACTGTAGGCTTTTTATTGGACTTGAACAGAATGCTCCTGTTGCTACTCTTAGTGCTGTGTTTTGAATGGTTTCGAGTTGGTTTAGAGTAGTTTTTTTAGCTGTTGCGTATACTATAGAGCCGTAGTCTATCTTTGAGCGAATGAGTGTTTTATATATATGCATTAGACAGGTATAGTCAGATCCCCAGGATTTGCTTGAGAGTGTTTTCATAAGGTTTATACCGTTTTGGCATGATTTTTTAATATGTAGTATGTGTTTCTTCCAGCTGAGTTTCTTGTCAACAATCATTCCAAGAAATCTGATGTTATCGACATAGTTTAGGGAAATGTTGTTAAGTTTGAGTTCAGGAGACACAGGATTGTGTTTTCTAGAAAATAATATGCATTTGGTCTTCTATGTTGAAAATTGCAGTCCCGTGAGTTTAGACCAGTTTTGAAGTTGGTTTAATGTTTCTTGGATGTGTTTCTGAGTTGAGTTGATGTTCTTACCTTTGGAGAATATTACCAAATCGTCAGCATATAACCTGCCTTTGACTCGTTTGGAATGATGGCTTAATATGTCGTTGACCGCGATCAGGAAAAGTGTTGAACTAATGACTGATCCTTGGGGAGTCCCGTTAGTTTGTTGTTTTAGAGTTGAGGTTGTGTTATTGGTACGAACACGAAAGAAACGATTATTAAGAAAATTTTGTATGCATTTTAGGATGTTTCCTTTGATGAATGAAGAGTTTTGATAATGCCATGACGCCACGCTGTATCGAAGGCTTTTGTGATGTCGATGAAAACTGCAAGGCAATCTTGTTTATTCGCGAAAGATTCGTGGATTTCGGATTCCAAATCAATGAGATTGTCTAATGTTGACCTGTTTTGACGGAAACCGCTTTGTTCTTGTATTAAAAGGTTTCTGTCTTCTAATGTCCACAATAGTCTTTTGTTTATGATGTTTTCCATTATTTTGCTTAGTGCGTTGGTGAGAGATATTGGTCGGTATGAAGTTAACTTAGTTCTTGGATAGTTTGGCTTTGGTATGGGTATGACGATTGCCTGTGACCACGTGGATGGGAAAATATTTTTTGTCCAGATTAGGTTGAATATTTGGAGAAGGTATGACTTGGCAATATGTGGGAGTTTTTGGAGAAAGATTAATGGAATATTATCAGGTCCTGGGGCAGAATTTTTGGTTGTGTCTAAGGAAAAATTAAGTTCGTCTATAGTTAACGGGATATTAAGTATGTTGTTGTCATGGTCATCGTAATCTAAGAATTCGGCTTCTTTAGTAGTTTTAAATTCCAGAAATTCTTGTGAGTAGTTTGAGTTGCTCGAGTTGTGCTCAAAATGTGTTGCAAATAATTCGGTCATGTCTTCGTTATTTGAGACTGTGCTATTGTTGTGAGCTATAGAAGGAATTTTTGTAAATTTTTTCTTTACTAATATTTTTCATAGATTTTGCCACACGGTACTTATAGGTGTAGAGCTGTTTATGTTAGATGCGAACGGTTTCCAGGAGTTTTTTCTAGCATTCTTTGTGATGTATCTTGCTTGGGCTCTTCTTCTCTTATAGTCTACTAGGTTCCCCAGTGATTTATTTCGTTTTAATTTATTAAATGACGTTTTGTATTGTTTAATAGCTTTATCGCATTCAGTATTCCACCACGGCAATGGTGTATGTTTTTTTAGTGCTTTTGTTTTTCCTATAAATTTTTCTGCTGCATCGGCGATAATTTTTGTGAATGAGTTTAGAATGTCGATGTTATCGTTTTCTAGATTAACGGGAAGTAGAGCGACATTTTCTTCAATGTAATTACTGAAATTTGGCCAATCAGCATGTTTTATTTTCCATTTTGAAACAGTAGGGTATGTAGTGACGGAGTTTTGATCGGAGATCGTGATTTTGATTGGATAATGGTCGCTTCCATATAAATATGGTATAGTGTCCCAGGAAATTAGAGGTGAGATAGTTGGATGGCATATTGATAAATCGATTGCTGATTTCGTGCTTGTGTGAACATTAACTCTTGTAGGCCTACCGTCATTTGAAATATTTAGATTATGTGCATCTAGGATGTTTCCGATTGTTCTGCCTTTTGCGTTAAAACCTGTTGATCCCCAAATAGGATTGTGGCTATTAAAATCACCCAGTAAAATTAGAGGTGATGGAACTTGTGACAAAATGTTAGTGATGTCTTGTGAGGTAATTACTTGATCAGGAGGGATATATATGTTGCAGATATTAATTGTTTGAGGAATTTTGATAGAAATTGCTATTGCTTCTAAGTTTGTATTAAGTGTTATATTGTGTGCTTCGTATGAAGTATTTACATAGATGGCTACGCCTCCGCTTGCTTTTCCCGCGTTGTTTCTTTTTCTGTAAAAACAGGAATAATTGTTGAAGTTGTGATTGTGTTGTCCTTTGAAATTAGTTTCTTGAAGACAAATAATTGATGATGAAGTTTCGTGTATAAGTATTTTGAGCATTTCATAATGGGTGTAAAACCCATTTATGTTCCATTGCAATAAATTGAAGATAATAGTATGCAAGTTCTGTTAGGGATTCCTGAGATGTGGCAAGGGAAACGTCAGATTCGGCATCTTCACCTGATTTTAAAAGCTTCAGTTGTTTCATAATTCGCTTTTTTGTTTTAGTGCATTTGGTCTTTATTTGGCGGTCAGAGGTATATGAATCTATTTTGGTTAAGAGTTGTAATAGTTCTAGTATATCAGAGGTATAATCTGCTGCTGTACTGAGAGGGTCCACTGATCCTTGTACGTTCTCAAAAAAGTCGATTGTTTGTTCGAAAGATATTATTTGAGTTTCATTGTCGAATAATTCTTTGATAGGTGCCATTTGATTTTCCAGTATGATAGTTGATTTAGAAGTGGATTTCGCTTTTTCGAGTTTTGCATCTGGTTTATTGAAGCTTGTGTAAGATGTTGTAGTATCGGAAGGAGGTGTTATGATTTCGGTAATATTTCTTTTCGAAGCTGCTTTATTTTTTGCGTTTTCGATGTCAGTAGCGGTCGATGTTTGTGGAGAATTTGATATTATTTCTAGGGATCTTTTGATGCTATGTGTTTCAGCAAGGTGGGTGATATTCGAAGCTGTGGTAGCTGTTGTTATAGAATTTAAGGTTAGATCGTTTCAATTCCTATTCAGATTATTACATTATTTATCCGTTAATCGAATACACAGAAATTGCAGTTAGTGACTTTGATTTATATTACATACAACTAGATGCTGCAAACTAAGTTTTAATTGAAAAGCACAATTTTCTTGGTGACCGTGTGAAGGTTAAAACAATTATTTCAACCATTTCAACAAGATTAATGAGAATATATAATACTTTACACGTTTATTAATACAAGCCTCAATTAAGTATTAGATTAAAGAATAATTATCGATATTTTTAAAACACTTCTATACTTATACTGTAACAAAATGAGTCTAAAACAATTAGTTCGGCCTAGGGATTCAACTAAATTACGACTAGGAAACTTAAAGTTATTTATAAGCACTTTAGATACAGAAAAACCTACCATTTCAAATGAACAATTTAGAATTGAGAGTTTCATTAATTTAAATGGTGAGTTTAATTTAATTCAAAAAGAGATAGAACAAAAATGTGAAGATGTAGATTTGCAGGAGCATTATACAATAAGAACAGAGTTTGAAAATGACTTTTTCCAAGTCATGGGTATTTTGAAACATTATTTGAAAATAAGTAAATGTTCTATTAGCAATACATGTTCAATCCAGTTAACACGTTTAATAGTTTGCATAACAATGATAGCTCTCAGATAAGTTTCTTACCAAAAATACGATTACCAGTTTTTAAAGGAGACTATGAAAGATTAAGACTTTAAAACTAATTATCTATGCATTGTTCACAATAATTCAGCTATCAATGAAGCAAATAAATATAACTTTTCACGTACTTCATTAGAAGGCTATGCAAAACAAATAATAGATGTGATTTACTTTGTAAAAGATCAATATGAGTTAGCATGGGAAACTTTATGCAACCGCTTTGACAAAAAACGCATTTTGGCAAACAATCATGTAAAGGCAATTTATCCAACAGAATCTATTAAAAAAGAGTCTGCCCAATAATTGATGAGACATCAAAACACTTAGCTGCATTAAAAAACTTGAACATGACTGCCTCAGAAACCTCAGATATATATTTAATAACTTCAAAATTAGATTATAACTTTCAAAAAAAATGGGAGCAGGGAACCCGCTTTAGAAATACCGACATTAAATGAATTTTTTGAATTTCTTAACAAAAAACCTGATGCTCTAGAAAATTGGCAGTAAAATCAAACACAACCAAATATATCACGTGAATCAGCTTACTCATCACAGAATCAAAAAAGGTTTGCTAATTTTAGAAACCCCATTAAGTGCAATTTAACAGTTAATGCATTAAAATGTAATTTTTGCCAAAGTGAGCACACGATTTATACATGCAACAAGTTTTTACAGCTCTCTCCAGCAAAGAGACTAGAAGAGGTGAACATGCAGAAATTATGTACTAACTGTTTGAGAAAAAACCATAACAGTGATCAGTGTCGCCTCAGACATAGTAAGAAATGTCCACAAAAACACAGCACACTATTGCGTAATGAAATTTTTGTTAACGAAAATACACAAATTAATAGTCTAACAAACTTTCTTGTTAATAACCATAATGCCACACAAGTTTTATTATCCACTGTGACATTTCTGGTTAAAGACTATAAACATAATTTCTATACTGCTAGAGCAATTTTAGATAGCGGTGCACAATCTAAACTTATAACAAAAAAATTTTAAGATTGAAAATACCACTATCCAATACTCACATTCCTATTATTGGAATAAATCAAGTAGAATCTGTTAGAAACAAAAAATGTTCCATTACAATAGTCAATAGTATCGAATGCTTCAGAAGTACACTAAGTTGTTTTGTAGTTCCCAATATTATCAATAAGGTACATTCTTATGTTGTACAATACTCTTCATGGAATATTCCTAAGAACATTAAGCTATCCGATCCAAAGTTCTACAAACCTACCAATGTGCTTAATTAAGAAGATTTCTGCTGCTAGCCTAAAATCAGATGAAACAATCAGGAATTTACATAACAACGGATACAAATCGTAAGTAATCAGCTTTCCTTTTTACTTTTCCGCCCAACCTATCTAATATGCGAGAAAAGTATTGGTTTACCCCAAAAAAAGTTGGAATTTTCAAATTTTTTTTTTAGTTATTTTTACGTTTTCCATCAACAACAATACTAAAAAACGGTTTCTAGTAAAAAAATCCTATGTGTATGTCGTCGTTGTTGTCGGCCACTTTTCCTTACATGCCTTACATTGTTACCACGACACAGCATCCGGAGTGCAATAAGTCACCAATTTTATGATGGAATATTGTTAAGGACATTTCACAGATGAACCCTATTGATTTTCAGCTCACCAGAGCCAGTACAACGGGTGCTATGGTACTTGGAGTACGACATCTTGTAATTTTTTGAGAAATTTCAGTTTGTTAGCACGATACAGCCTCCAGAGTTCAACAAGTCACCAATTTTATGATTGAATATTATTCAAGCCATCTCACTGATGAACCCTATTGATTTTCAGCTCACCAGAGCCAATACAACAGGCGCTACAGTACTTTAAGTACGATATTTTTCTCATTTTTGGAGAAGTTTCAGTTTGTTAGCACGATACAGCCTCCGTAGTATATACAAGTAACCAATTTTATGATTGGATATTCTTAAGAGCGTCTCAAAGATGAACTCTATTGATATTCAGCTCACTGAAGCCAGTACAACGGGTGCTATGGTACTTGAAGTACCAAATTTTTGTCATTTTTGGAGAATTTTCAGTTTGTTAGCACGATACAGCCTCCAGAGAGTATACGATTGATCAATTTTATGATTGAATATTGTTCAAGGTGTCTCACAGATGTACCCTATTGATTTTCAGTTGACTAGAGCGAGTACAGCGGGTCCTATATATCAAGATATATTAAATTTTTGGTTATTTTTGGAGAAATTTCGGTTTGTTAGCACGATACATCCCCCGAAGTGTATACAATTAACAATTTTATGAAGGAGTATTGTTCAGGGCCACAGATGCGGAAAATTTAGTTTTAATCTTTAAAACCGTTTATTTTTCAATTAGATCCATTCCGCATTGTTCTAATTAACCCTTTTTTACGTGGGC
Organism: Galeruca laticollis; assembly: GCA_963921935.1. NCBI lineage: Eukaryota > Metazoa > Arthropoda > Insecta > Coleoptera > Chrysomelidae > Galeruca > Galeruca laticollis. The sequence continues at coordinate 110,094,411 of OY998180.1, forward strand.
TAATAGATGAAATGGAAAGTTCTTTATTATTAGCTGATGTTCTCGAAGGACCACTTTATTGTATTCACTATGGTGTAGGATGTATGATGAAATGGATGAAGAAAAAAACACTTATTTCACATTCATTTTTATATATTGCAGGAATTTATAACTTTTTATTTTTGCGTAGACAATTAAGAAACTCACTTGATCATACGCGTTACACAGTGATTATTTAGCACATAACCTGAGGGATTAATGGATGATTGAAGATTAAATACACATGTTTGTTACCGGGACAAAAAACGCCGGGTGCTCTTATAACTTGAGTACCATTATGTACGACGGTTAAATGATGAAGAGAGAGAATGAAGGATAAATGAGAAGTGTATGAATGCCGGCTGGGAAGTGTACGAGTGACGACTGGGAAGTGTACGAGTGACGACTGGGAAGTGTACGAGTGACGACTGGGAAGTGACTAGTGACGACTGGGATGTTTGTATGACCGCTGACTGGGAAATGTATGAATGACGAATGACGACTGGGAAGTGTACGAGTGACGACTGGGAAGTTTGTATGAACGCTGACAGAGAAGTTTAAGAGTGACGACTGGGAAGTGTACGAGTGACGACTGGGAAGTTTGTATGACCGCTGACTGGGAAATGTATGAAAGACGAATGACGACTGGGAAGTGACTAAAATTGAGGTTGTATTCGTATTTATATGTCGGTTGACGTAGTTGCGAGGAAGGAGCAAAATATTAGGTTCTGGCCAATGGGATAAAAGAGTTTGAAACGTAACGGTCAGATACAGCGAGTGCAAATTTGCAGTTGGGGTGATTTTTTATGGCCTGAAAAGTTTTCATAGATACAGATAACAGAGTTTGGAAGAGAGTTTTTTTATGAAGCGATAAGGTGTCGGGTACTTTGAAATATTCATTGGAATTTCAGAAAACGATATTTATCTGTTTTTCTTAGGAGGTAGTAAAGTTAAAATGAATTTTTTGTTGATGTAAAGAAATATTAAATGTTGAGAATAAGTATATATTCAGTTATATGTTTTGAGCAGAATATTTGAATTGTATTATACAGGGGAAGTTGAAAATACAAATCACAGGAGAATTTGGTAATTAAATCAAATTCGAACACTCATAATTCAAGGTATCACTCAGTGAGTGTATGCTTCGGACTTGTCTTGCGAGTCTTAAGTTGAATTGCGCATTTCTTGAATTTACTTCAGGAGCTTGGCAATTAAAAATACTTTAATTTTTAAATATTTATCTATACATACTTACCCATCGTCTCATGCTATGCCGGATGAATGTTAAATTGTCGATTTTATGGTTTTTAATGTTTGTATTCTCCTATTCTTTTGATGTTCTCTGATCCTGGTGGGTGACCATTCTTCGTTGACTACTGTAGTTCTTGAAACTGCAGCTTCCCTAGATCCCGCCTTGTTGCAGTGGGAAGAGTGTGTTGGGCACTGTCATCTGGACAGGGAGTCGGCATTTCGGTGACTCACGCCAGCTCGATGTTCGATGTTGAAATGGTACTCTTGAAGTCGTTCAATCCATCTAGCGATCTGGTCCTCGGGATTCCTGAACTGCATCAACCACTTGAGTGCTACATGATCAGTCCGGATTAAGAACTTCCTACTACAGAGATACTGCTAAAAGTGTTCCACGGATTTCACTTCCGCCAAAACTTCTCTTCTTGTGAGGTAGTAGTTTCTTTTTGGTTTGGAGACAACTTTACTGAAATATCCCTGCACTATTTCTTGCCCTCCTTAGATCTGTGAGAGCACTCATCCAATTCCTACGTTGCTGGCGTCAATGTCAAGAATAAAGTGTCCCTCTGGTAATGGATATCCTAATATCAGCGCCGTGGTTAAATGCCTCTTCAAGGTTTAAAAAGCCGTTTGACAGTCTTCGTCCCATTGGAAAGCTCTTGTTTTTTCTGTGTGTCGAGTTAGGGGCTTGACAGTATCTCCAAACTTCCTGATATATCTTCTATAATATGTGCAAAGTCCAAGGAAACTCCTAATTTGATGTTTATCGGTTGGTTGGGGCCATTGCTGAATGGAAGCAATTTTCTCTGGATCCACCGTCACTCCTTCATTGCTTACTATATGACCTAGGTAGTTGACTCGGTTTTAGAATAGCTGACATTTCTTCGGATTTAAGATGAGTTGCGCAGCTTGGAGTCGTTTTAATACGTCTTCCAAAGACGAGTAACTAAGTGGTCCTCCACCTAATTTAGAGCTGAACCCGATGCAATTCTGGCTTCTTCTCTAGCCGGAGATGCGAGTACTTCGTCTGGGGGGTTAATATTTCTTATTTCTCCCGGCTTATTAGTTTGCTGTACTTCTTCTTTGAGTATCCTGCCTATTATCGTATCTCTTGGGTCCTGCGTTCGTCGGACTCTCCTAAGGGCTCTGCTCTTCTCCTCAATCAAGTTTTTTAGATCATCGCTCTAGTTATTAAACCTGCTGTGTTTTTCTGCTACAGTTGTCGTGGTACTTATTTATATTGCTTCTGATAGAGCTTCTTCGAAGAAACGTACTTTTTATTCTAGATCTTCTTTTCCTTGGATTGGTGGTCAAAATATCCCACGGTATTTTTCAACATCGCGATATCTAGAGCACTGGGTTGTCCTCCTGCGGGAGGGTAGTGTTTTTACCTTGTCCGTTTCTTGCTGTGCAGTACCAGTTAAACTAGGGCCTTTCTTCTGTGTTTATAATTGTTTTTTTATAATTCGCGTATAAAAGAGACTTCATTATAACATTGTTTACAGTGTCATTTTTTCAGTAATTTTTAGTGTCACACAGTTGGTTATTGTATGTAGTATGTATTTTCATGTGACATTTGACTTTAACCTTGAAATAAAATATAAAATGGCTTGGCGTTGTTCTAGCCATCTAATTATACTGTTAAATGGTCTTGAAGGTAAATTTGAATAAATTATATATTAAAAATATTAATAAATAAAGTACGCTAACGTTTATTCATCAATGATGTGTCAATTGTTTATTTTTATATTGTATAGGATTGATATATAGGTATACATAACGTTCGATTTTTGGGATACATTACCAGATATCTATGTGAAGGTGTATTATAGAAATAATTATGTCCATGATATAATATAAATAGATTGCAAGCATATACAAAGAAGCTCTTTTTTAAACAAATAATCATCCTTCCTCTGTTTGCTTAAATGAAAGTCTGTTTACAATTGACACAATTATTTGAACATAATATGTCAAAAGTCGAAAGCGCTGAATAAAACCATCTGAGATCTGACCAATCAGGAATCTACAGAATTGCCCACTTAAATTCAAACCACTCCTCCTAGTTTAAAAATCGGGATTATGTAATTCTATTTTCTTTAAAAAGTTGAATAAATGCGAATTACAAAAAATATTGTGTAAAACTTGTGTCACAATGACTTTCTGTAGTACTCGTGATTTGTGCAACTCACCGCTTCGCGGTTCGTTGCTCAAACTTCACTCGTACTACAAAACGAGTCATTGTGACACTTGTTTTACAAATAACTATTGTTTTATCTATTTTATATTTATGGAGTAGTAGGTTTCAGCATTTTACTTTTCCGCCCAACCTATCTAATATGCGAGAAAAGTAATGGTTTACCCCAAAAAAAGTTATTTTCACGTTTTTCATCAACAACAACACGAAAAAACGTTTTTGAGAAACAAATCCTGTGTGTATGTCGTCGTCGTCGTTGTCGTCGGCCACTTTACGTTACATGTCTTGTTAGCACGATGTAGCCTCCGGAGTGCAACAAGTCGCCAATTTTATGATTGAATATTGTTCAGAACATCCCACAGATGAACCCTATTGCTGACCAGAGCCAGTACAACGGGTGCTATGGTACTTGAAGTACGACATTTTTGTAATTTTTAGAGAAATTTCAGTTTGTTAGCACGATACAGCCTCCGGAGTATATACAAGTGGCCAATTTTATGATTGGATATTATTCAAGGCTTCTTAAAGATAAACCCTATTGATATTCAGCTCACTAAAGCCAGTAAAACGGGTGCTATGGTACTGGAAGTACCAAATTTTTATCATTTTTGGAGAATTTTCAGTTTGTTAGCACGATGCAGCCTCCAGAGTGTATACAAGTGACCAACTTTATGATTGAATATTGTTCAAGATATCTCACAGATGTACTCTATTGATTTTCAGTTGACTAGAGCGAGTAAAGCGTGGCCTATAAATCCAGATATACTACATTTTTGGAGAAATTTCGGTTTGTAAAGCACGATTCATCCCCCGAAGTGTATACAAGTGACAATTTTATGATAGAATATTGTTCAGGGTATCTCACAGATGCAGAAAAGTTAGTTTTAATCTTAAATAAAAATAAAACCGTTTATTTATACATGATTTTCTGCGAATAATACCAAGTTATCTGCGTAACATATTTCTGTTCCTCATCCCCCAGTAATCTACTTCATTATTTTTTAAATCGTTTCTTGCTTCTTTTATGGCTTCGTCTAATACTATTGTATATAGCAGTGGGCTCAGTATACAATACTGCCTCACTCCGATACTGGTTTCAAACATCGTGTCTCGTTCGAACGTAATTTTTGGTGTTATTATACATACCTAAATCTACTGGATATAATATTAATAATATTTTATTTATCATCCCCCTCAATTTGGTTGGAATCATCTATCCTCATGATAAAAGTATAAAGTTCAATTTATTACTGCCTATTCACCGATTAAGCGATATTTATTTGTCTAGCTTAAAATTTACACAAACTTTCTAACTTGTTCATCAAATTCGTTTTCCAGATCAATCGATAGGTAAGTATAGTTAGCCCTATGCCCTTCTATCCGTTGAGAAACTTGATAGTTGCTAGAAAGTTGGCTGGATATTAACCAAACATTCGTATTATGCCCAAAAATTAATGATACATCCATTTATCTGTACGTTAGAATATTGGGAAGCTTTAAAGGGACTAGAAGCATTAATAGATATACTAGGGCACTACTTCGATATAGACATGGAACAATTTCCTCAAAATTAACGAATTTATTTCATTTCGCAACGTCGCAATCTGCATAGCAGTTCCATAAGCATTTTGAAACGGAATTTTCTTAGGAATTCAATTATACGAGAAACGTCGTCAAGCAGAGACGACTGAGTCGTAAACGGCACTATATTCAACTACATGATGACCCATAAAAGGACCAAAGGACAAAACGTACGAACGTGCCCTTCGGGATCATTATCGGATACAGTAAGGATGGAAATCGCTTGGACCAAAACAGAGACGTTTCTCTTCAGATTTATCAAACCGAATATAGTTAATAATGTTATAAAGATGATGGTCCAAAAATTTAAAAAAAATTATAAGGAGGACAAGGGACAATCAAAGTAGACCAGGAAGACAGAGATGTCGTTATTGACAAGGATTTAAAAAAGTTTACTTTGCACAGGGCCACCCCAAGGGAATGTACCGCCCGGGTGCAATATATAATTTACCGCCCTTCCTCATCAAAACATCAATGTTATAGTCCGTCAATAATAATAATAAGTGCGTTGATTTGAAATCCCGATTTCAATTATTTGATAGATGTTAATCTGTTTAAGAAATAAACAATTTAAAATAATAATTATAAAGTTAACTTTTATAAATTTTATTAATTTGTATAATTTTGAAAAAGAATGTATTTGAAACAAATATAAAGACAGTACTTTCATGTAATCCTTAGTTACAACAAAAAATTAGCACCTTACCTATATACATAATGTAACGTTTTTCTTATTTATTTAAACGTTCTTATTACGGGTGGGATAAATTTATACACACACGTTATGTCTACTAACTTAATATATTTATTCACTACACTATTCACCAATTTATATTATATGCACAGTATATTCACTTACATAAATTTATATAAACACTTCACTACTTAGACTATTTACTTGTTCGCTGTTTATATCACGAGATCACTTTATAAACTGATTTCTCCCGCTGGTCGGTCCTATATATATTAGTGCCTTTGTCACTAGATAATTCTAGATTGCGGCTTACACAAAAACAATTGGCTGGTCACAAAAACAATGTCTAGATAAGATAGTCACAAGCGTAAACAGCTCTAAGGAATTCCTGCGCATCCGCCATAACTTTAACTTTCATACATGGCTTAGACAGAGTCGGACTCAAGGACTATACCAGTGTGATGTTTCGTAACATTACTCCTTCCTTAAATGGAAGTTCCTCCTGGAACTTTTGTGTAGCCGAGACTGGATGTTTGAATCGGCAACTGGCCCCATTTCTACACTTTCCGATCTTATGGAAATAACAGGGCACCGTCTTCATCGGATACTGATAACGGGGGTTGTAGCTGATTACTTACAACCAAGCGCTACAGCTTCTCAATATTCTAGGCTATAACTTTTTTACTATTGTACATGTTACTAGAATTTATAGTTGCAGTGATAAAATATTAAAATAGTGAATGTCTTTTAAATTACTAAATGTTAAATTTTCTTACCTAAGTTTTACAAAGAGTTTTTATGCTATGGAAATTACTTTTCTGTGTGTGTTGACTGTCAAATAATTTTCTATTAAACTTAAAACGAAATAAAATTGCTGTTTGTCGTGTCTGCAGTATTGTTTAAAAGTGCCGTCGTCGGCAATTAAATGTTGTCTTATTAGGAGGTTAAAATGCCCTTCTTCACTTCTGCGTTGAAACATTGGATGTATGGGACGTCTTTCGTTTTTAACAAAGCAGTACAGAAGAATATCATCGTCCTCCTCCTCTTCTAATATATTTCTTAAATGTACGTTCATGACCTGCGTAGCACCGTATCGATTGAACTCTATCGCGACTGTCGCTAACCACAGATAACCCACAGATAGATGAGACACTGATTGTGGCGCCATCTAAAGAGCCTGTCGACTAAACAATTGAGTGATGTTAAAAAGATTTCTGTAATTTTAAGTTTTGGCGGTATATTCAAATTTACTGTATTTTAATTATTTTATTTCAAAATAACCATTTATAGTCTATCATTCGACATTTCATTCAATTTAACTCCATTAACTCAATAATGATTAGATGTTGAGTTAAATTAAATGAAATATCAAATGATGGACCATAAATGGTTAAGTAAATTGGAAAAAATAGAACAGTAATCATATAAACAGTTTATTTATTTTTCTATAAAAATACACAATAAATAATTTCTTTCACAAAGTACTTTCCATAACAAACAGAATGACAATAAATAAACTATAATTTAAAAACAATGCAATAATTAAAAAATAATTTGAGTAACATATATTCTAGATTGGAATATCATTAGATTTTTAAATGATGTTAAATCAAGATAAAAGTTATAAACTTATTTATGATAAGTTTATATTAATTAATTTATGTATTATACTCCTATAAACATACAGAGCTGGACAAACTATTGGAGTATAACTGCTACTTACTTACTAAAAAAGATGTTAGCAATGAGTAGTTAACTACTATCTTTGGCAACTTTCTGTGGAAGTAAACATTTGAGTATAATTACTGTGAACGTTAGAACAAAAGTAATTAAAATACTTTTAAAGGAAAAGTTGTTATATACTGCCCAGCTCTGTAAATACAAGGTGCCAATTAATTACATATAAGAGTGCTAAATAGCACTTGTGACTGTAGAAAATTTGAAATAATATATCTAACATTTCATTTCCACTTAAAAAACATCTTTATTTCTTTACTGGAAGTATTAAATAGGTTTATATCACAAGCTTAAACCTAGTATATTGCATATTTGTATATTTCTACATTTAAAAGCATTCCGTTCTAATGAAACCATCGCATAAGGCAGTTTAAGTTACTCTGCAGCCCCTGTCAGTCTATTATTATTAAAATGTTTCTTAAGGTCTCTTAAAAATCCCACCGTCTCGTGGAAGTCCTCTCTCGTTTCTGGTTGATATTCTACAAGTAAACACACAAAATAACAACAATAAATAGGTAAACACACAAATATGTTTGAAAATTAATATCAGCAAAAGAAAACAAAATGCGCTTACTATTGGAATAATAAGTTTACACATGTTTTTGTACTAAGCCAAAAAAATATCAAAAAATATTTGAATGTTTAAATTTTTTGGTTTTTTTGAATTCCTTTTTTTGGAGTTCTCGATTTTTTGACGAAATCTTGATTTTTTTTGGTTTTTAACTATTTTTTTATTTATTGTTTTTTTATTGTTTGTCTTTATTGGATATTTTTAATTTTTGGTTACCGCTAGACCAAATACTTAGACGTAATGCCTGAACAAAAGTTAATACTCACTTTCATTTCCCATAAATTGTCATACCATAGGCTATATATGAAAATCTGCAAGGGGTCAATACCTTCCATCCCATAGCTGGTGGAGGGAATAGCTATAACATAAAATAAACCCCAGATTATTATTTTTTCAATGGGTACATTTTAAAATGAAATTGTCTGAGTATGGTGTACACACTCCAATTTTTGTTAATTTCCACTCATATGGGAAGGTAAATCAAACTGTCTTAATAACCTCCCTTCGTCTTTCTCAAATCTGAAGAAACTCAGTTTTTGAAAATGAAGGAAACATATCCTCCATCGTTTCCTCGTCGACAAATTGAATTATTTATTACCACTGTGATTCAGCCATATTAATTTTATCTTCCTGGGTTGGAGGAACAAAACTGTAAAAAGAAATATTTACTAATGCAGCAATTTTCAGTTTAGCTAATGTAAAACACAACCATGATCTCTAAAGTTGTCGATTAAATTAGTAAAAATTCTGTGTTTTATAAAAATAAAGATAATGGTTATTAATTGTGAAAGAAAAAATGTTCAAATTTTTTTAATAAAACTTACCGAGTACACCACTTATCAGACTCCTTCAGAATACACTTTGACATTGTCTTTTCAATTAATGCAACGAAATAACAGATAAATATTACACTATAGCAATTAAAAAATACACCAAAATACCGAAACCTTAAAATAACCTCAACACTTGAACTAAGAAACGATAACAGTATAATAAACAGAACCTGTGGGGACAAGCAATATGACATCGCGCATACGCAGTGATAAAAATCAATAAAATTTGATTACTAACGACGTTACAGTTTTCCTTAATTTTTTGGAATTATCTACCGATTTTAGTTACTCGACAGGCTCTGTAGATGGCACGGTCAGCAGTGTCCCTAGCCTGTAGCCTGCCCTTCCTGTCGTTGGTTTCTAGCTTGTCACGAGACACATGTCTCTGTCGCTGAACGCGGTCTCTGGTCTCGGTCGCATGCATCGGGAGAGCACTTTTATATCGACAAAGCGGTAACTTGTGTCGGCATATTTATGGTGTAGGAAACATAACCTCTTTGTGGATGGGTTTATGAATAACTTTTTTTTTGAATTTTTTGCCACCCCTCTGTATAATGCCGCTCGGGTGCCATGCACTCCTTGCATCCCCGGCACAGGCCGGCCTTGACTTTCCATTACAAACCTTGTTACGTCCAAGATTCTAACAGGATCATCGAAAGTATCGATCTATAAACCCCTTATTAGACTTTGTATCGTTTTGGAGCATGAAACTGTCGTAAATGAAGAACTTATTGAAATATTTGAAAGGAAGACATAGGAGGAATATTGAATAGGTACTTACAAACTAGGAAATTGAGGATATCTATAAACCCTCAAATATTATTCAAGAAGTAGCAAGACCTCTACAGTGGGTTGGACATGTAAGATGACAGACAGATGAGATAATCTTAAAATTACCATGAGAAGAACTGGTAAAAGACCGGTGGGACGCTGGAGAGATAATATAAGGAAAAAACTGAGAACGCTAGGAATACAAAATTAAAGTGAAGCAATGTTAGACAGCAAAAGATTGTGAAATTCCAAGTTAATGGGTAGTTAATCAAATGTATTGAATAATATATATAATGGCTTGATACCCCTGCTGGGGTTTCGCCGCTTTACGCTTTCTAGATCCATTTTTTTTTGGGTGGATCAATCCCCATTTTGCCCTTTAGAGTTTCTCTGTCAATGTTCTCCATAGTTTCCTATCCTTAACTTTGTCCTTCCATCCTCCAATTCCGGCTCTTGTCATACATATCTTCCTTCACCTGTTCCAGCCATTTTATTCTAGGTATACCCCTACGTTTTCTTCGATCAGGATGCCATTGTGTCATTTACAGTGTTATTTCTTGTTCTTCTGCTCTATATATGTGTCCCAGCCATTTCATTATTTGCCTTTTTATTTTCCTTATTTTCCTCTCCTTCCAGTTCTTGCTCAAGTTCATAGTTCATTCTTTGTCTGTACTCGTTATCTCTCAATTTGATTGGTCCCAATATTGTACTTATTATTTTTCTTTCTATTATTCTCAAGTCTTCTTCTTCCTTTTTTAGTCAGTGTCATTGTTTCAGCAGCAATTGAATAATGAATTCTATAAATTTTGTTGAACCTACAACCTTGCTACGATGTAAAAAACGAGTTCAACTTTTATTTTCTTATTAGAAAATTTCTTTTTTAAAAAGACAAAATATAAATTTTAGTTTATTTCGAACTGTACAAAACATACATCAGAGTTTAACAATGGTAAATGAAAATTAACTGAAGAGTAATTCAAATTATTTACAGACAGTATAATATATAACTTTTATAGAAGTGTTGAAGTTGCACTTTTGCAGGTGTTCTTCAGATAAGGCTGTAGACATAACTCCTCCCGTCTTTAGGTTTCGAGAAACACGGAGTGGATTTTCGAAATTTCATTTTCTTCCATGGGATTTTCTTCTGACTTCTTGAAGATTTTGAATATTTGCTTTCTATATTTAACTAAAATACTGATTAAAACACATACGATTGTAATTCCTATGATTGTTCCTATTGTGTTTGCTTTATACGGGTTGTTTTCGATTTCTGTGATCGGTTTTAATTGTTTTGAAATTCGGCTGATTTCCTTAAGTTCTTCAAAGTCAATTTCAGTTATATTCGGTATCTGGTAGTTTCTGGAAGCGATCAATCATTCTGTTTCAATTTTAGGTAATATAAATGGTTTTCCTCTGCTTATCGGAATTTTGTTAATATATTTTTGATTATTGGTCCATATTTCGCATGAATCTGGAATTTTGATCAGTACTGGAGTCGTCACTGGAATATATTGGTTACTTTGGCATTTGGAAAATATTTGATGAGGCTTTTCTGGTATTATTAGAATTTCGTTTTCTGTAACTTGTTCTATGATTATTTGTTGAACGTTTACTTCCATGATGTGGCAACATTTCGGAGCTTCTCCTCGGAGTAATTGTATAGTACAGTTGTCTTGGGATATTAGATTTTGTCTGCAGTAGTATGTTTCTTCTAAGAAAGGACATTCTTCTTTTTCGAATTGGTTGTCATCGTTTTTGTGTGCCAAATAAGGGAATAAAGGAGTATACATTTTGTGGTTTTGGATAATGGGGAAAATATGATAAAATTCATAAGTCTTGTCTTTAAGAATAGGTACATGAATTGCAAAATTCAATTTAGAGTCTGATATCGATACTTGGGTTCCTAAGAATTGGTAATAAGTCAGTAGATTCTTAAATTGGGGAATTTGGTTAGAATCGTATATATTATGTAAATATTTAATCATTTCGAATATGTCGGAACTGGAAATTATAGAATTATGTAAAGAGTTTAGTTTGGAAAATACTATGGCGTTTTCTAAATTATCTAATAAGGTAATTGTAGTTTGACAATCTAAATTTATTTGTGAAATAACTCCTTGAAAGCTTAAGTAACTTTCGAGAGTTTCTATTTTATCGTAAAATGATGCTTGTATTTTCTCTAAGTTATTTTTTAATATTTCTTGATTATTATTTAGAATACTAATGGATTTATTATAATGTTCAATGAGTTTTGTATTTAGAGAAATTTGTAAATTTACTTCTTGAATGATATTTTTCTGGTTTTTCTGTAATGTGTCGATTGCTTTATTATATCGTTCTTCGTCATCGGAATCTAACGTGCCAAAAAGCCATTTGTCGATTTTTCCGACTACATTTACAAGTCCTCTTTTACTCCTAACATGGGGATATAGATTATTTAATTTTTCTTTTAAGGAATTAATTAGAGACTCTGTTCTTATTAAGATACTTTGCGCTAAGCTATGGTATGATATAGGATACTGCTATTAAATAGTCTAATGCTATCTTTAATAATATAAAAATGTTTGACTAAATTATTAACTTGTTTAAATATTATTTCTAAATCTATGTAATGTAAGAATGTATGCTTATTAAATACGACTCGAGAATTTCCTAATTGGATAGGGAGGATTAGGTTTTCAATTCTCGTAGTCGATACATCTTCTTCAACACAGTGTGTCTGAAGTATCAGGATGCATGTCGTTGTCAATATCAGGATGTTCATCGTTTGATTCCTGTAATAATTTTTTAGTTACTGATCTTGGTTTTCTGGTTAAATTTTTATGATATGTACCCTTACTGGTTTTAATGATAACACCTTTTTGACCAAGAACTTTTGTTTTTTTGAATTTAGGTAATTTTTTATTTCTTTGTTTTGTTTTAATATAACACGTTTTTTGAGTTGAGAAACTTGGGGGATCTTCACGTTTTTCATTTAATTTTTGAATTATTTTCTCTTTTGTACTTTCATTATTTTGCTTGACTTTCTCATATAATCTTTTGCTATTTTCTTTGTGGTCTTGTACATATGACGATATTATTAAATGATCATCTAAATCGAAAGGATCGGGGTTGTTAATATGACCTTTAATAATTTCAAAAGGGGTGTATTTTTAACTGAATGGATGCAATTATTATAACAAAATATTGCGTTTTTAATTAACTGATCGGGTTTCATATTTTTGTTTTCCTCTTGTAGGCATCTATAATGTTCAATTAGAGTCGAATGAAATCTCTCAACTGGAGAGTTAGAATTACTGTTTTTTGCAGTTGTAAAATGTAAATGAATATGATGTAATTTACAAAAATCTTGGAGGTCGAAATTTTTAAATTCTGTGCCTTGATCTGTTGTGATTCTATTGGGTAAACCGTGGTGTAAAATGAATTCAAGTAGTTTATCGACTACCAATATTCCTATTATACTATCTAATGGATAAGCTTGACCGTAACGTGAAAATGAGTCTATAATTGTTAGATATGATTTGTTTGCTATATAAAATACATCTAAATGTATATGTTCAAAAGGTTTTGATGATGTGGGTGTTAAATTAAATTTGATTACTGGTGGGTTTCTATCGTATTTATTTTTCAAACAGGTTTCGCAATTATTAATATATTTTTCGATATCGTCGTTCATTTTTGGCCAATAATATAGCGAACTAAGTGATTTTTTTACTTCATTGATTCCTCTGTGTCCTGATTTATAAATGTGACTGTATTCAATTTTTACTTTTTGCTCTTCAGTGGTTTCTACGTCTTTTAAGACTTTCGGACAATGAATAAATTTAAGTGCTGAATTTTTGAATGTATTTTGTGCAGTAACTACGAATATTTTCCTTAAGGATTCGTTTTGGAAATATAAAGCGTAGTTTTGTTTCGGATCAATGTACTCTTTAATAAGTTTGATTATATTTTGTTCCGTGTTGAATTTTGGTATCGTTACGTATAATCTAAAATTTTCAAAAATTTTCTCTCGCGTAATTTGAGAATTCATTGTTTCTCCTAGCGTGAGGTAAATTTGATTTTTATACATATTTAAAGGTTTCTCTGAAATGGGAATATTTAGTATTGGATTTTCTAAAGCTGTATGAATTGTATCTATAGTTTGGTTGGTTTGTTCTCTAGGTATTGTTATGTCAGAAATGATATTTATTTTTTTGTTTTGTTGATTTTTGTCAAAAATTTGTAATTCGTCTGTTAGATCTATATCATCTAAATTCGGAAGAATATCATTAATTTGCAAAACTTCGTCAATATAATTTAAATCGTTCTCATCATAATTTACAGCTATGGATTCGGTTTCGAATGCGTTTAGATTTTGAACATTTCGCGAAAGAGCATCTGCTACTTGATTATTTTTTCCTTTTACATACTTTATCTCATAATTAAATTCTTCAAGTCTTAATCGCCAGCGTACTAATCTGGAATTCGGTTCTTTGAGGGAAAATAACCATTGTAATGGCTTGTGGTCAGTAAATATTGTTAAACGTTTACCAAAAAGATAGGGTCGGAAGTATTTGCATGCCCATACTATGGCTAGCAATTCTTTCTCAATTGTAGAAAAGTTAATTTCAGAAGAATTCAAGGTTCTAGAGGCATAACAAATCGGATGATTATTTTGAGACAAGACGGCACCTATTGCATAGTTTGATGCGTCTGTTGTTAGTTCAAATGGTTTTTCTAAATCTGGGTATGCTAAGACTGGTTCTGATATTAGAATATTTTCACAAGTGTCAACACATTTAAGAAATTCGGTCGTATGTTCAACTTTCATATCTTTCTTCAAACACATCGTTAGTGGTTTTGTTAATTTTGCAAAGTTTTTTATAAATTTTCGGTAATAACCGAGAAGACCTAGGAAAGATTTGATATTTTTTGTTGTTTTAGGGATAGGAAAATTTTGTATTGCTTTGATTTTATTCGGGTTTGGTTTTATACCTTGAGATGTTACAACGTGACCTAAATATTCTACTTCTTTGCGAAGAAATTCGCATTTATCTAATTGTATCTTAAATCGTGCTTCGCGTAGTTTAATAAAGACTAATTTTAAATTTTGTATGTGTTCTTGTAGACTTGTGCTGAAAATGATTATATCATCCATATAAACCATACAGATTTTATTTTGTAAGTCTTTTAGGACTTCATTAACTACTCTTTGAAAGGTAGACGGGGCATTTTTTAGTCCAAACGGCATTCTGAGAAACTCATAATGACCGCCATCGACGTTAAACGCAGTTTTTTCTATAGAGCATTCACTCATTTGAATCTGGTGAAAGCCGCTTGCTAAATCTAAAGTGCTAAAGTATTGTGCACGGCCTAATTTATCTAAAATGTCAGAGATATTCGGTAACGGGTATCTATCGTCAATAGTTTTTTCATTTAATTTTCTATAATCAACGACTAGTCTCCATTTTCGTGTGTTAGAAGCGTCTAATTTTTTATCTACGATCCAGATTGGCGAACTCCATGGTGAACATGATGATCTAATTATTCCTTTGTCCAACATTTCTTGGACTTGTCGTCTTACTTCGTTTCTATGCACATAAGGGTATCGATAGGATTTTGAATGGACTGGTATTTCGTCTTTAGTTCGAATTATATGGTTAATTTTAGATGTAAAGGTTAGTCTATCTCCGGGTTTGAGAAATAAATCAGAGAATTCTTTGCACAGATTGATGATCTTTTGTTTTTCTTCGCTATTCATATGACTAGTGCGAATTAATTTGGAAATGTCGTTTTTTGAATTAATTATTTTATTTTCTTCAAAATTGTTATTGAAGCTCTCGAACTCAACCGTTTCATATTGACTTAGGTTGAATAGGTTGGCTTTTATTGGTTTTGTTAAAGTAATAGAAATACATTTATCAGTGTAATTTTGGACTTCTACAGGAGCAAATCCATTTTTTGCTACTGATAGTGTTTGGGGGATTTCAACATTATCTATATTTTGGCCATCTATCAAAATTTCACCGTTATCAATAGTAACTGGAAGTCTCTTAATAGTTCTTTCATTTGCGTTTACGGAAAAGGAAAATTGAACGTCGTCAAATTTTCTATATTTAAAAGGTATCTCTACGTATTGATTTACTAATTTTTTATTAATAAGATCTATATTCAAATTCATATTAATTAAATCTTGTAATCCGATGATTCCATCGTAAAAATCGTGAAAATCATATAGGATAAAATCTATAAAATAATTATTACATTTAAGCTCATTAAATGCTGGTACTAGTGCTTGGTATCTTATATTTTTACTTCCTAAAGTGGTTGATAAAGTAATATCACTTTGATAAATCGTTTCTGGATAGAATTGTTCAATTATTGACGGTTTTATTATAGATCTAGTACTGCCAGTATCTATGAGTAATTTTAATTTTGGATTTTTAATTTCTATATATGGCAAGGCGTTATTGGAAACAATGTTAATTTCTGTTACTTGCTCTCGTTGGATGGGCCTGGTATACAAAAATTTTCGTTTTCTACTTCGTGATTATTATCGGGTTCTATTGCTTCGTAATATTCGTTTTGTGAATTGGGATCATTATATTGATTAGAGTGTAACTCTTCGGATATAAATTTCGGTCTTTGATTCGTATTATTTCTAAAATAATTATTTTGGAAACGATTTCTCGTTTGCAATGAAGGGTTTCTTGACATTGTAGACATTGGTACTGGATTTGGCAATTGGTTTTCTGGAATTTGGTTTGGTCTGAAGACATTTTTAGGTGGACCAAATACTTGACGATTCGTTAAGAATTTTCGGTTTTGTGGAATTGGTTGAATATCAATTGGTTGGCTGGGGAATTGTGTGCCATTATTGTTATTTTGTTGAAAGGATTGAGGTGGACGATAATTATTAGAATATGACCTATTGTTGAAATTAGATTGAGGTGGGCGATAATTATTATTGGAATATGACCCATTATTAAAATTTCGATTTAATGAATTGTTGTTTGAAGACTGAGCATTTTGAGAATTGTTGGGGATATTATTTCTAGGATTGTATGTTTGCATATTAACATTTGTTCTATTTGGCTGATGAAATCTGTCGTTGAGATTTCCGTACATTTTTTCGAAGTTTTCGAATTCTGTGACATAACCCATTGCGTCTTCTAAACTTTCTGGTTTTTTCAAATGCATATTATTTTTTAATATACCGCTACATCCCGCTATGAACGTGTTTAAAGCAACTTTATTATAGTGATTTATTTGACATTCTTTTTCTAATTGATTCATATTTATATCATTACTAACCCTTTGTAATACTCTACTTCTAATTAATTGTAACCTACTTCCAAAATCTATTAAATGTTCTCCTTTAAGAGGTCTACTTCGCGTCAATTCTTGTACTAAGCAGTCTAAATTGCGTCTATCAGCAAAACATTGGATTAAAGCTTGTTTCAATTTATCCCAATTATTTATTTCAATTCTATTTCCTACCATAACTTCCGCTCGTCCTTCTAATTTTTCTTGTACACATTCAAAAATATGTGCTTTTAGTTCAGGATAATTATAAGCACTATAAGTAGTTATTAAATTTTCACATTTTAAAATAAACTTATTTAAATAATCGCAATCACCATTGAAAGGTTTAATATTGTTGACTTTTTGTTTTAAGAGGTCCCAATTAATTGCATTCGGCATATTGTTTCTGTTATTTGTATCACTTAAGTTAATATTCTTCAAGGTTATTAAAATATTATCGATTTCAGAATCACTCATAAATAGTTTTATTTACTTTTACTTAATATATCTTTCAAGACCTACAAATGGCGTGAAAGGCAAGAAAAGGAATTATTTGGCACTTACGTTTTTCTGAAGAAACTGTGTCTTGTCCTCTTCCTCTGACTCTTCGGGCACTCTGGAACTCTGCTGGGTACGATGTAACAAATGTTCTCAAAACTAAGGTTCGATCCGCACTTAAAACGTTAAAACATTAAAAGTTATGAAAATTCACGAAAAAGTCTCACTTGAACTGGGCAGTTTCTTTTAATCACAACTCGTACCGGATCCTACTCACTGCGCCACTTTTATTTTCTTATTAGAAAATTTCTTTTTTAAAAAGACAAAATATAAATTTTAGTTTATTTCGAACTGTACAAAACATACATCAGAGTTTAACAATGGTAAATGAAAATTAACTGAAGAGTAACTGAAGAGTAATTCAAATTATTTACAGACAGTATATATAACTTTTATAGAAGTGTTGAAGTTGCACTTTTGCAGGTGTTCTTCAGATAAGGCTGTAGACATAACTTTCAATTAAGATCATGTCACCGATGAATAATTTATTTGTAAACAAGAGTTTTTATATTGTACGTGTTATTATGATGATAGCGTGGGTCAGTTTGTAGTATGTAATGCTGATACACGACGTTCGAGATCATCCTACATCGTACAGATCGTTGTACAAGAAGTATCAACATACTTACTGTACTTAGTAGTGTTTTATATTCTAATCGTAAGTCACATAGTGTTACTTATAAGTGTTAACTAGTATGTATTTAATAGTAATATAATAAAGTCCCAGTGATGTATTTAACACTAACAGTGAATTAATTTCTCCTCAGTCTCTACTTTGCCAAGTGGCTCTGACGTCATACCCGTAGGTACGTCTCAGAGTGTTTTTTGGTACGTTTAGAGTGTTCTCTGGTACCTTTCAGAGTGTCACACTTCAAAAACCACGAAAAATTGAAGGGACTTCATGAACAGGTAGAAAAATAATCTATCGATTGATTAAAGGTAAAAATAATTAAACATGGATATCGCAATTCAAAAGATTGAAAGTATACTGGGCCAATAAAAATGTGGGTCAAAAATTACGCCACATATACTGGGGTAAAAAATAACTCAAAATTTCTGTAGCATAAAAAGTTTATAATCTACCTTTTTATTACACCCTGTATATCGAGGACTTGTTTTTGTTTCTAAATAACAAAACGAAATAAGAAGGTTCTGGGATAATGTCGACGATAATTTATTGAAGCTGTTCCCGCCGACTCTGCATAGAGCCTCTAAGAGTATAAATGAGGCGAAGGGGTTGGAATTAAGCAACCGACCGTCGGGTCTAGAAGAGGGGAGGAAAGGAGCGAAAGAGAGCGGGCAGTAAGGAACAAGTATCCGATCAATACTTAGACAGGAGCAGCCGCCTCAAGGATTTTCTCTGCTTTAACATCGCTTCTCTCTAAGGACACGATGTTTTCTAAGGATCAAACAAATAGAGTTTGGAAAAACTTTAGCACGCGCTTTGTGTGTTTTAAAATGAATCGGTTACACTTTGGGGAAATTTCAGGAACGTTTTTAATATGGAATGTATACGAGAATATTTAATTTATGAAACTTAGTTTTATTTCAAAATTCGGTCCTTTATGAAATCATAGGTTTAGGAGAACTACAGAAAAACTGTGATGCCAATACCTAACAAAAAAATCAAGAGGATCGGGAGGAAAAGGATGATCCACATCCTGAACTCTGAATATTTCCTAATTGGCCAAATGAAGGACACATCGTATCGAAATCTGGCAAGATAAAAATATACTAAATTCCCGACAAACTGTCATGGAGGGTTGGTCAACAGGATTAAGACTTCCGTCTGGAAAGGGACGCAGGTAATTATAACTCATATAGGCAGTGAAAACGGATTTTTGGATCAAGGATTATTGAAATTTCAATCTAATTCAACCAAAGACTACCACGAAGAAATGACGGCTGACGTTTTTGAGGATATTTCCAACAAATGATCGAATACATTCCCCAGAATTCAGTTATTGTAATGAATAACGCCCAGCTATCCTTCTCGATTAGTAAAGAAGCTTCCCACAAGTTCATGGAAAAAAGCGACGATAATTGAGTGGTTGCAGTGTAAAGCCTTAAATTTCGATGATACAATGGTGAAAAAAGAACTTTTGCAAATTGTTAGACAGCGTAAGGCAGAGTTTAAAAAATTTGTAATCGATGAGATGGCAAAAAGTAGAGGTATTATTGTACATTGCTTACCCCCTTACCATTGTGAGCTGAGTCCAATAGAGCTTATATGGGCACAAGTCAAGGGTTATGTTGCCAGGAACAACAAAACTTTTAAACTTCAAGAAGTACGGCAACTTTTGATGGATTCATTGGCGAATGTGACTGCCGAAAACTGGCAAAGCGCCATGAAACATGTTTTAGATGAGGAGGGAAAAATGTGGGTTCTTGACGACTTAATCGATGAAACTATAAATATCGAATCGTTAATTATTAACTTAGGACAAGACAATTCTTCAAATTGTTCTGATGAAGAATTTAGTTAATAATGCTGTATATATTATAGTTAAAGTATGTTTACCTGCAATTATTTGATATAATTTTTTATTTTTTACAAGAATATGTGTGTATATAAATCTTAGTGCACAATTACTTTGTATTTTCATTATATTATTAATTATAATAAACGTTAAGCAAAAATCATAAATAACCCTGTTCTACGGCTATGGACCGTTTGGTTACCTGCGTATGCTTTCATTTGCATTTTATTACCTATTGTTATTTGACCGATTACCGGGTGGCCTGGTCACAATTTCTTTCTTCTTAGTCTAGATACATTGTAAAACATAAATAAGAGATAAACATTTTTGAGACACCCGACCTCCGTTTTCCGTTCCGCTATCAACTACTTTGAAACAAACTATAGGTACTATTCATATTATTAGAATCAGACACAAATAAGGAACTTGGGGCTTATTTTTTTGCCCTTTTCTTTAAAACAGAAAATGTCATATTGTTAGCAATCTTATTAACGTTATTGGAAAAAAATTTAAATATCTCGAAAACACATGAGTTTATATATAGGATATGTGATGGACAAGGTGATCTCTTTGAAAAAAATTTGTTTTACTTCTAACTTTACTAAAAAATGGGATTACACCTTGTACAACATTTGTTGAAAATAAATATGTATTAGTATGTACTACAGAACCTTGCAAAAAATTACCTAAAAATACTTTACACATAGTAGTTGGTAGTGGAAAGGTAAAGCCATATTGTCAATTGCATTTTATGGGTAATAATTTTAAATGTCAAATATCTAGACAACTACGGAGTTTTGAGATAGAACATGTTTTATAAATCTTAATTAGAATTAAGCGCTGAATAGTAAAAATATACCACATTTAGTTTTAGTTACAGTACTCACCATTTTTACACTGAAATACACCTCATTAACTAACTATCTAATCAACTAATTGGATTGGCAGAACAAACTAAAAAGACTTATTTCACAAAATATTAATTTTAATTTGTGCGGCTTCCGCCAAACGACTTTTAAGCATTCCTTGAATGAAAATACTTATAAAACATTTCTCTATATTTACTCTTTGTTTTTGATACTTACTGTTACCGCTAAGCCACCTGTGATACTCGCTCTTTTTAAGGTAGCTGCTATAGTCTAATCAACAAGTTCAAAAACGTGTTAAATAGAAATAAAGCTCCTAAAAATATGTGCCATAGCTCATTCGATTCGGAATGACGTCTAGAAAAATGTTTTTTAAGGGTATATTAGCACATAAAAAATTGCAATTGTTATTAACAAAATAAGATAAAAAAAGGTATTTAGTTTTTCATTAATAACTTTTAAAATAATAATATTTAAGGAATTTTGAAAAAAGATCCTGAAAGAGGAGAAAATTTCCAATAAAAAAGTCCTAACTCCCGGAACTCTATCTATATTATTTATAATTTTTTTTTAACGCTGAAATAGGGCTCCGCGAGGACGTTACGGCATAGGCGCGCCGCCTAAAAAGCCGGTATATCACCTAAAATAATTTTTTTTTAATATTAAATAACAATTTAAAAATTTGAATAAATTATAGTGTAATCTAGACACTTGAACGAAAAAAACCTCGGTGAAAAAAATTTTTTTGTCGATTTTTCAAAAAGTTACACCATTGTTAATTAACTAATTTTTTTCCAATCTCTGTTTTTATAAATTACGGTATAAAAGTTTAAATAATTGGTCTATAAATTTTTCGCTTCGTGGAGCTCTTTTTGTTTAGGTACTTAATAAAGTTATGCAAACAAAATTTATTAATGTTAATTATTTTGTTAATTCTAATTTTTTTAAATCAACTAAAAATGAAATTTTTGAAAAATGTTATCAAAAAAAATTTTTTTTGGTAATATATTATTATTGCTGTTTTCGCATCTGATATAGGTATAAAGAACATTGGAAAAAAAATTTTACGTCATTTGTTAAGAAATTGTTTATAAACAAATAGACTATTTTGGGATTTAAAAAAAAAATTTTTTTACTATCTTATTGCATAGGTGAAATGATGATTTTAAAAAAAAATTTCTTAAATAGATTTTTTTATTGTTTATAATCGTTTTTTTATATTTCAATTGTTTAAATAATTAGTTAAGAAATTATTTTATTCTTAAAAATCATCATTGACCCTTTTCAATGGAATAACAGAGAAAAAATTTTTTTTTATAAATAATTTAATTGTTTATTAACTTAACAATTTGTTATAAACAAATAATATTAACCGTTATATTTTTTTCGAAAACTTCAAAAAATTACAAAAACAATCATATATAACAAAGTTAAGAAAAAAATTTTTTTGTATTTTTTACAACACTTTTAAATATTATACAATAATGAAATTACAGCCGTTACATAATTTGTCAAGTTAAAAATTGTTATAACTTTTAAACTATTAGAGATAGGGTAAAGAACATTTAAGTCATTTTTGTAAAGGATTTATTTATCTGTAAAATGAATTCAAAATCGATTCTGTAACTATTATTTATCACTTGTTATAAGCATTTGTTTATAACAATTTTAGATTTTTTTTACATCTTTTGAAATTCCATAGCTTATAAATTGTTAAATAATATAGATACAGTTACGGACTCAAAAACTTTTTTATTCTATGATAAAATATCTTTCTAATTACGCATGAATTATAGCAATATCCATTTTTGTTTAAATAATATATTAATTCAAATCTATACTTACCCAATTTATATTCTGCTACAGATCATTTTTCATTTATTCATCACTTGAATTATTAATATTCTGCTAAGTTTAATTATTTATTTATTAAAATAAGCTTTAATAACTTTCTACTGGAGCTCTATAAATTATTTATTTACAAAAAAATGACATCTTTTATTTGATAAATGAATTTATTTTCTAATTTTTTTTTCCAGGTATATTTTCTAAAATATTTAATTTTTATTGTTAAAAACTTGAAATCGGTAATTTAAGAAGGAAAGGAAATTATTAATTACACATTATTTTGTTTAAAGTACATTTTAAAATATATTTTTATAAATAATACAGAAGTTTTCAAATTATACGAGTTCTCCTTTTTTTAACGAGTAGAATTCCTGAACAGCTCGGTGCATCAATGTTTGGAATTGAACTGTTTTCTTCCCTCTCTCGTATTTCGGTTCCTTGTTCTTCAATTACCTAATTATCTTGTGAGTCTCTGGACTCCTCTAGAGTATCATCTGAATCATAATCGTCAGATCCATATATATCTTGCATGATCTGACGATACTTCGTACTTTTTTGCTTATTTTAATAAATAAATAATTAAACTTAGCAGAATATTAATAATTCAAGTGATGAATAAATGAAAAATGATCTGTAGCAGAATATATATTGGGTAAGTATAAATTTGAATTATTATATTATTTAAACAAAAAAGTATATTGCTATAATTTATGCGTAATTAGAAAGATATTTTATCAGAGAATAAAAAAGTTCTTGGGTTCGTTACTGTATCTATATTATTTAACAATTTATAAGCTATGGAATTTCAAAAGATGTAAAAAAAATCTAAAACTTTTATAAACAAATGCTTATAACAAGTGATAAATAATAGTTACAGAATCGATTTTGAATTCATTTTACAGATAAATAAATCCTTTACAAAAATGACTGGAATGTTCTTTACCCTATCTCTAATAGTTAAAAAGTTATAACAATTTTTAACTTGACAAATTATGTAACGGCTGTAATTTCATTATTGTATATTTAAGTGTTGTAAAAAATACAAAAAAAATTTTTTCTCAACTTTGTTATATATGATTGCTTTTGTAATTTTTTGAAGTTTTCAAAAAAAATATAACGGTTAATATTATTTGTTTATAACAAATTGTCAAGTTAATAAACAATTAAATTATTTATAACAAAAATTTTTCTCTCTGTTATTCCATTGAAAAGGGTCAATGATGATTTTTAAGAATAAAATAATTTCTTAACTAATTATTTAAACAATTGAAATATAAAAAAACGATTATTAACAATAAAAAAATTGATTTGAGAAAAATTTTTTTTAAAAAAATCATCATTTCACCTATGCTATAAGATAGTAAAAAAATTTTTTTTTAAATCCCAAAATAGTCTATTTGTTTATAAACAATTTCTAATTTTTTTTCCAATGTTAATTAATGCCTATATCAGATGCGAAAACAGCAATAATAATATATTACCAAAAAAAATTTTTTTTATAACATTTTTTAGAAATTTCATTTTTAGTTGATTTAAAAAAAATATAATTAACTTTATAAATTTTTTTTGCATAACTTTATTAAGTACCTAAACAAAAAGAGCTCCACGATGTAACGAGTTATTTTTTTTTGAAGCATTATATGATTTTGTTCCGATGGTATTTTAAGTTAATAAGTGAATATAACTCGTTACTTACTTTCCAACTCTGTTTTCTGGTACCGTTTCAAGCCCATAATATTAATATAGTATTTCTTTCATTAATAACTGAAAAACCGTGATTTATCATTCAAGGAAATATATAAAATGTAATAGATTACACTTTTCAAAATTTAAATTATCAAGGACGCCCGGTATATACACTATTTTATTTAAAATCGGAGTCGTTCCGTACAAACAGAAATACTTCTTGCTGTAATTAAATCGATTTTCCCTCACCACCGATATTGCCAAAATTTAGGTAGGAAGTAATATTTAAATTCAAAAACCGAGCGTTAAAACGGGATTGATTATTAAGTGATTGGCGATAAAAATTTCTTATTTTGATTTTTGAAGTTATCATTCGGGTTTTGATACTCAGTTATTATTTTCGGTTAGCGAAATTAAGTTTTCATATTCGGTATTACGATAAAGATTTTGTTCAGTTGTTGGTAAAATTCATTATAGTTTGGCCGTAGAACGAGTGTCCGACCGTCCAGTTTTTCTTCCAAGTAAGTGGAAATTATTTTATACACCCGATAAAGCATTTCACCGAGTTCCAAAGTTTTATATTTTAATTTCCAAAAACAATTTAGCAGTTTGGTTATCAAGAATATAATTCCGTATTTTGGTAAAGCCGATAGCCGGTAGCTTTTTTTCGAAGCAATAAAAACAATCCTATTCACAGTTTTTATTATCACGTTCTATATATTGTTTCTCTTGAATTAGGGCCTGATTGAAATATCATTTTGATTTTAAATTCTACGAATAGTTCTAATAATTCCATATTCAAGAATATTATTCCGTACTTTGAAAAACTGATAAGCCGGTATATTTTTTTTTTCGAAACGATAAAAAACCCGAAGTTATTATCTTATTTTGTTAATAACAATTGCAATTTTTTATGTGCTAATATACCCTTAAAAAACATTTTTCTAGACGTCATTCCGAATCGAATGAGCTATGGCATATATTTTTAGGAGCTTTATTTCTATTTAACACGTTTTTGAACTTGTTGATTCGACTACTATTGCTAA
Source organism: Galeruca laticollis (assembly GCA_963921935.1). Classification (NCBI taxonomy): domain Eukaryota; kingdom Metazoa; phylum Arthropoda; class Insecta; order Coleoptera; family Chrysomelidae; genus Galeruca; species Galeruca laticollis. Next base: position 110,119,832 of record OY998180.1, read on the forward strand.
TAGCAAAAGAGTACCGAAAGGGAATCACGCATTAAACATGAATTAGAGCCGACACGCGGCATTAGAAAGAAGAAGTCGTTGGAGCGCTCCTGTACAGCCCCCCCCCCCTACAAAGTTGATTATCACATATGTGATGATCCTCGTTTTGACGAGTCTACCACACTTCTCTTCTGTGACTTTTTTCGGGAAATTTCAAAACATAGCAATTTGCCGGGATTTTGAAAAGTCAAAACCGCATCTTCATGAAACATGCAAAAATGACAGGGTATTTTAAATCAATTACCACGTAGGTAATTTTTAGTTGAATAATATATAAATAATTAATAAAGTCAAAGTGTTGTTGTACGACATATTTTCAAGATTGCTATTGTTGCACGATTCATTTGCCACAAAAGTGGCGCTGTGGATAGGATTGGAAGTAAAATTATTTTCAAAATATGTTCGTTTTCGTCTGATCGATTAAATGTATAAGATAGAAGAATTTATCTTCAAGATAATGTATCGGTTAATTAAGATTATAATTTAGTGGGTACATTTACCGTCCCTGTAACCTGAATATAGCTGGATGCGATGTATATAATTTCCTCAAAGATTACAAAGTGTATTTACTAGTTTCCAGAAAATGAACATTCCTAGCATAATTATTGATTGGCCCGAGCTAAACTAGTTATGTATCCTAAAATGGGCAAATGCCCCAACATAGTAGCATCCCGTCCAGATCCGACCCCTTGTCAGGATAATTTACGAGCAAGACGGAAATTTTTGTTAGATTGAGGTTAGGGTACACACGGCAAGTAATATCCGAGCTGTTCAGAGTGAATAATGATCTCGTTGCTACGTCTTACCCCCCTTCCCGCTCTCGCCACTCCGATAAAGTTTAAACGAAAACGTCTTTTTACATTCTGAGAACATTTTCTTGCATCGATCGACTCGTGAGCGGTTTCATTGGTCTGAAGGCGGAGCTCGTCCCCTCTATTCGAACCCGAAGGATATTTAGAAGTTGTACGGTATATTTCATTCAGAAACGATCTTTTTCGTATTTTTCCGACGTAAGAGAGCACGTGCTTTTATAGAATTTATTACGATTGCGCATATTTTAAAGTTTCATTCAAAATAAGAAGGGGGGAAATACTGGAATGAAAGGAAAAAGTAGGTCGTAGTCTAGACGAAGGTACGCGTTCTAGTTCTCACGACTTCCGTCGATTTTTTCTTTTTGCTGGACTTTACAAGCTCATATATATAGAGTTAAGTAAAAAGTGAAGTTTTTTTTATTAATGGCGGATTTACCTGAACCAACATTTTTTTCTACTGTAGTAGTTGTATCCAAAAAATCTTTTAATATATTAGCAATCTGTGATTTCGTTTTAATGGAAATGTGGTGGTAGGGGCTGGTACTTCTCCCATGATGCCAATGGATTTAGAAACCAAAAGGGCCAGATAGAGCCATAGCATTTCTCGAAATCTTCTTATTGAGTTTCCTATATTAGCGCATTCACCAATTCCTTATAGTGTCCTTCTAATTTATTGTTGGTATTAAATGGCATGGAATATTAATATTCCTGAAAATATTCCAGTGAAAAAAGAATAAATTGGAATAATAAAGCGCTAGAAATTCCAAAATGAATACGCCATTGATACTATTTGCGATAGGTCCGGTTTTACCTTTTTTCCGATTACCCCCATGCTACTGTATTTTTAATCCAATTGAAATGGTTTGGTGTACTATAAAAAGTCGTTTACCTACATATAATCACAGATAACCGACAGATAGATGAGACACTGATTGTGGCGCCATCTAAAGAGCCTGTCGACTAAACAATTGAGTGATGTTGAAAAGATTTCTGTAATTTTAGGTTTTGGCGGTATATTTTAATTATTTTATTTCAAAATAGCAATTTATAGTCCATCATTTGACATTTCATTCAATTTAACTCCATTAACTCAATAATGATTGGATGTTGAGTTAAATTAAATGAAATATCAAATGATGGACCTTAAATGCTTAAAATGGGAAAAATAAAACAATAATCATATAAACAGTTTATTTATTTTGGCATAAAAATACACAACAAATAATTTCTTTCACAAAGTACTTTTCTTAACAAACATAATATATAATGTAAAAACAATGCAATCATTAAAAATAATTTGAGTAACATACATTGTAGATTGGAGTATTATTAGATTTTTAAATGATGTTAAATCAAGATAAAAGTAGAAAATTATTTATGATAAGTTTATATTAATATGTTTATTTATTATTATACTCCTATAAACACACAGAGCTGGACAAACTAGTGGAGTATAATTGCCAACTACTTAATCAAAAAAAGTGTTAGCAATGAGTAGTTTAGTACAGTTTTTGGCAACTTTCTGTGAATGAAAATAATTGAGTATAATTACTGTGACTGTTAGAACAAAAGTAATTAAAATCTTTTTAAAGGAAACGTAGTTAACTACCGTAAAACGGGGTTACTTCGACAGCGGGGGTAACTTCGACACGTATAATATCATGCATGTTTTTTGCATACAAATTGACTTTTTAGTGTTTTTTCGGTTATCCATTTATTGTTTATTGTTACGAGTATCACTATTATTATCATTATTACTATTTTTTTGTTTTTATTATTATTATTATTTCTAGTTTTGTTTTTCCTCGTTGTTTCAGGTAACACGTACCTAATTTTTTTGTAAGATGCCGCGCACCTACGTCAAAAAGCTGGGAGGTAGACCGTACCTCAACTATAATAAGGAGAGCATGGAGAAAGCCATTGAAGCTGTGAAGAAAGGCATGTCCAAATCTAGAGCAAGTCTAAAGTTTAAGGTTCCAAGAACAACTTTGATCGATAAAATTAGTGGAACCCATCTTTTAAAACCGGGTCGTCCATGTATACTGACTGTCGAGGAAGAACAGATGATAGCAAAAACCCTTGGTGCAGTTAGCAACTGGGACTTCCCCATGACGCACCAAGATATTCGCATAGTTGTGGCAAAGTTTGTAACGAAGCAAGGCAGGGATATTCCGGGATGGAAGAACAACGAACCAGGTTTGGATTTCATAAACAAATTTGCTGAAAGAAACAACCTGACAACCCGGTTGGCTTCAAATATCAAACGTCAGCGCTCTGCGGTGGGTAAACCGGAAATAAAAGAATTTTTCGACAACATTAAAGACAACTTGGAACATGCGTTACCGGAACATGTCTATAATTACGACGAAACTAACATCACTGATGATCCTGGTGCAAAAAAAGTATTGGTGCCCAGAGGAACTAAGAGAGTCGAGCGAGTTCAAGAGCACTCTAGGACATCGATCAGTATAATGATTTGCGAAACAGCTAAGGGCATCCTGCTTCCACCCATGGTGGTCTACAAAGCCCAACACTTATACGAAAATTGGACGACAGGAGGTCCTGCGGGCACAGTATATGAGGTCACGCCAAGTGGTTGGTTTGATATGACAACATTTGAAAAATGGTTCTTCGATATTTTAATCCCTCACATAAACGCCAATAGCTCCCCAGAAGAAACAAAGGTTGTGATTGGAGATAACCTTGCGTCACATTTCTCTCCTCGTGTCGTCGAAGCAGCAATAGCGAATAATATCTACATGACGCCTCTGCCACCAAATTTGACACATCTGATGCAGCCTTTAGATGTGAGTTTTTTTGCGCCCATGAAGCGAAAATGGCGAGAAGTCTTAGATACGTGGAGGAAGGAGTGTCGTCGGAAAGGAAGCATCCCAAAAGAACAATTCCCCAACTTGCTGAATCGCTTGTGGTCTCATATAGCAGAAAACGCTTCCACAAACCTGCAATCTGGCTTTAGGGCAACAGGGCTAAGCCCATTTGATCCAGAAAGAGTTTTCGCCAAACTTCCTGGCAACGAATTGAGTTCCGAGAGGGTGCTAGATTCCAGTTTACTAGAATTTCTAAAGGAATCTAGAGGATATTCTAATGCGCAGGCAACGCCTCGCAAAAGAGGAAAGAAAATAGCAACACGGCCAGGTCAACAAATGCAGATGCCAGTTGCAACAAGCACACCATCCCGCTCGGAAGCAGCAATGGAACAAGTTGATTTACCAGAAATTGTTCATGTTGAAACAACTTCCATCACGCAAAACCCGAAGAAAAACTCAAAGGCAAGTCGCCCTAAACCACTGAAAATGAAAATCGTTGAACCTGATGCACCTGGACCATCGAGAAAGAGATCCACAAAAAAAGTCACTGATTCTGATTCTCTTTGCTCTGTATGCAAATGTTCTTACGCACACTATACTGTAGACAAAGACTGGATTTGTTGCATTTCGTGTTTGAAGTGGGTGTGCGGTATTTGCAATCTTGGCTCCAATGACCCTCAATATGAATGTCCTGCCTGCAATTGCTGTTCCATTTGTCTAATTGAGTTTTCCGAATACACGAACCAAAAAGCTTGCATTAAGTGTGTGACTTGTGGAAAGTGGGTTTGTGGACACTGCAACGGGGGTTCCAACCAAGCGAGCTACGAATGTGCCTCATGTTTCGATGATGATTAAGCATTTGTTACTTGTTCCTATGTTCTTAGCATATTTAGATTTTTTTTTACTTGTGTTACCTACTTTATTTAAGAGTTTTTGTTTAGTTAAAAGGATGTTTTTTAATTTAGATTTATATGCCAAATATGCCTTACCAAAGTTGCTAAATATATAAATGATTATTATTATTATTATTATATATTTATTTTTACATTTTTCGGTGTCGAAGTTACCCTGGAGAAAGCTAACTTCGATTTTATGCATAATTCTGCATGGTGTCGAAGTTACCCCCAACCCGGGGTAACTTCGACACCAAAAAGAAATTTAAAAAAAAAGGTGAAGGGGGGGTGGGGCCACAATAATTTTTTTAGTGGATAGAACCAAGGCTTCAATTGTTACAATGGAATAGGAGCCAAGGTTGTCAAGCGTATAGTTTCCTTTACAGAGCAACAAACATACCAAAAACCTATCGAAGTAACCCCGTTTTACGGTACTGCCCAGCTCTGGGAATACAAGGTACGAAGTAATAACATATAAGAGTGCTGACCGTACAAAATTTAAAATAATATATGTAACATTTCAATTCCAATTAAAACACATCTTGATTTCTTTACTATATTATATAGGTCTTCACGGCTCTTAAAAATCCCACCGTCTTGTGGAAATCCTTTCTCGTTTCTGGATGAGCTTCTACAATTAACAACAGTTATATAAGTAAACGCGCAAAATAGCAACAGTAAATAAGTAAACACACAAATATGCTTGAACATTTATATCAACAAAAGAAAACAAATTGTGCTCTACTATAATATATACATATATATATATATATATATATATATATATATAAACAAAGAGCAAACAACAAGTGTTATCATGGGAAAGCACGCAAGAATAAAGAGGTTACTGAAGAGGAGTGGTAACCGTAAACATGCATGTTTCTAGCTCATTAGCCTTCATCAGTACGGTATAACCAAGTATGGATGTGAAACTTGGGAGCAATGAGGTTGAATGAAACATGGAAGAACACAAAGAACGAAAATAACAGGACAAGCAAACGCACATTTGTGCCATCAATTGGAAGATTCCGATTTTGGAAAAACAACCAATATCAACACGGAGGCGCATAAAGCCCTCCTGTATGGAAAAAACCAACCCAAGGTATAGAAACAAGATCAAAAATGGATCATGCGTGAATTTAACAAAAACAAAGAGCAAACAACAAGTGTTATCATGGGAAAGCACGCAAAAATAAAGAGGTTACTGAAGAGGGGTGGTAACCGTAAACATGCATGTTTCTAGCTCATTAGCCCTCATCAGTACGGTATAACCAAGTATGGATGTGAAACTTGGGAGCAACGAGGTTGAATGAAACATGGAAGAACACAAAGAACGAAAATAACAGGACAAGCAAACGCACATTTGTGCCATCAATTGGAAGATTCCGATTTTGGAAAAACAACCAATATCAACACGGAGGCGCATATAGCCCTCCTGTCTGGAAAAAACCAACCCAAGGTATAGAAACCAGATCAAAAATGGATCATGCGTGAATTTAACAAAAACAAAGAGCAAACAACAAGTGTTATCATGGGAAAACACGCAAAAATAAAGAGGTTACTGAAGAGGAGTGGTAACCGTAAACATGCATGTTTCTAGCTCATTAGCCTTCATCAGTACGGTATAACCAAGTATGGATGTGAAACTTGGGAGCAACGAGGTTGAATGAAACATGGAAGAACACAAAGAACGAAAATAACAGGACAAGCAAACGCACATTTGTGCCATCAATTGGAAGATTCCGATTTTGGAAAAACAACCAATATCAACACGATGGCGCATAAAGCCCTCCTGTCTGGAAAAAACCAACCCAAGGTATAGAAATAAGATCAAAAATAGATCATGCGTGAATTTAACAAAAACAAAGAGCAAACAACAAGTGTTATCATGGGAAAGCACGCAAAAATAAAGAGGTTACTGAAGAGGAGTGGTAACCGTAAACATGCATGTTTCTAGCTCATTAGCCTTCATCAGTACGGTATAACCAAGTATGGATGTGAAACTTGGGAGCAACGAGGTTGAATGAAACATGGAAGAACACAAAGAACGAAAATAACAGGACAAGCAAACGCATATTTGTGCCATCAATTGGAAGATTCCGATTTTGGAAAAACAACCAATATCAACACGGAGGCGCATATAGCCCTCCTGTCTGGAAAAAACCAACCCAAGGTATAGAAACAAGATCAAAAATGGATCATGCGTGAATTTAACAAAAACAAAAAGCAAACAACAAGTGTTATCATGGGAAAGCACGCGAAAATAAAGAGGTTACTGAAGAGGAGTGGTAACCGTAAACATGCATGTTTCTAGCTCATTAGCCTTCATCAGTACGGTATAACCAAGTATGGATGTGAAACTTGGGAGCAACGAGGTTGAATGAAACATGGAAGAACACAAAGAACGAAAATAACAGGACAAGCAAACGCACATTTGTGCCATCAATTGGAAGATTCCGATTTTGGAAAAACAACCAATATCAACACGGAGGCGCATAAAGCCCTCCTGTCTGGAAAAAACCAACCCAAGGTATAGAAACAAGATCAAAAATGGATCATGCGTGAATTTAACAAAAACAAAGAGCAAACAACAAGTGTTATCATGGGAAAGCACGCAAAAATAAAGAGGTTACTGAAGAGGGGTGGTAACCGTAAACATGCATGTTTCTAGCTCATTAGCCCTCATCAGTACGGTATAACCAAGTATGGATGTGAAACTTGGGAGCAACGAGGTTGAATGAAACATGGAAGAACACAAAGAACGAAAATAACAGGACAAGCAAACGCACATTTGTGCCATCAATTAGAAGATTCCGATTTTGGAAAAACAACCAATATCAACACGGAGGCGCATAAAGCCCTCCTGTCTGGAAAAAACCAACCCAAGGTATAGAAACAAGATCAAAAATGGATCATGCGTGAATTTAACAAAAACAAAGAGCAACAACAAGTGTTATCATGGGAAAACACGCAAAAATAAAGAGGTTACTGAAGAGGAGTGGTAACCGTAAACATGCATGTTTCTAGCTCATTAGCCTTCATCAGTACGGTATAACCAAGTATGGATGTGAAACTTGGGAGCAACGAGGTTGAATGAAACATTGAAGAACACAAAGAACGAAGATAACAGGACAAGCAAACGCACATTTGTGCCATCAATTGGAAGATTCCGATTTTGGAAAAACAACCAATATCAACACGGAGGCGCATAAAGCCCTTCTGTCTGGAAGAAAACAACCCAAGGTATAGAAACAAGATAAAAAATGGATCATGCGTGAATTTAACAAAAACAAAGAGCAAACAACAAGTGTTATCATGGGAAAGCACGCAAAAATAAAGAGGTTACTGAAGAGGAGTGGTAACCGTAAACATGCATGTTTCTAGCTCATTAGCCTTCATCAGTACGGTATAACCAAGTATGGATGTGAAACTTGGGAGCAACGAGGTTGAATGAAACATGGAAGAACACAAAGAACGAAAATAACAGGACAAGCAAACGCACATTTGTGCCATCAATTAGGAGATTCCGATTTTGGAAAAACAACCAATATCAACACGGAGGCGCATAAAGCCCTCCTGTCTGGAAAAAACCAACCCAAGGTATAGAAACAAGATCAAAAATGGATCATGCGTGAATTTAACAAAAACAAAGAGCAAACAACAAGTGTTATCATGGGAAAACACGCAAAAATAAAGAGGTTACTGAAGAGGAGTGGTAACCGTAAACATGCATGTTTCTAGCTCATTAGCCTTCATCAGTACGGTATAACCAAGTATGGATGTGAAACTTGGGAGCAACGAGGTTGAATGAAACATGGAAGAACACAAAGAACGAAAATAACAGGACAAGCAAACGCACATTTGTGCCATCAATTGGAAGATTCCGATTTTGGAAAAACAACCAATATCAACACGGAGGCGCATAAAGCCCTTCTGTCTGGAAAAAAACAACCCAAGGTATAGAAACAAGATCAAAAATGGATCATGCGTGAATTTAACAAAAACAAAGAGCAAACAACAAGTGTTATCATGGGAAAGCACGCAAAAATAAAGAGGTTACTGAAGAGGAGTGGTAACCGTAAACATGCATGTTTCTAGCTCATTAGCCTTCATCAGTACGGTATAACCAAGTATGGATGTGAAACTTGGGAGCAACGAGGTTGAATGAAACATGGAAGAGCACAAAGAACGAAAATAACAGGACAAGCAAACGCACATTTGTGCCATCAATTGGAAGATTCCGATTTTGGAAAAACAACCAATATCAACACGGAGGCGCATAAAGCCCTCCTGTCTGGAAAAAACCAACCCAAGGTATATAAACAAGATCAAAAATGGATCATGCGTGAATTTAACAAAAACAAAGAGCAAACAACAAGTGTTATCATGGGAAAGCACGCAAAAATAAAGAGGTTACTGAAGAGGAGTGCTAACCGTAAACATGCATGTTTCTAGCTCATTAGCCTTCATCAGTACGGTATAACCAAGTATGGATGTGAAACTTGGGAGCAACGAGGTTGAATGAAACATGGAAGAACACAAAGAACGAAAATAACAGGACAAGCAAACGCACATTTGTGCCATCAATTGGAAGATTCCGATTTTGGAAAAACAACCAATATCAACACGGAGGCGCATAAAGCCCTCCTGTCTGGAAAAAACCAACCCAAAGTGTATAAACAAGATCAAAAATGGATCATGCGTGAATTTAACAAAAACAAAGAGCAAACAACAAGTGTTATCATGGGAAAGCACGCAAAAATAAAGAGGTTACTGAAGAGGAGTGGTAACCGTAAACATGCATGTTTCTAGCTCATTAGCCTTCATCAGTACGGTATAACCAAGTATGGATGTGAAACTTGGGAGCAACGAGGTTGAATGAAACATGGAAGAACACAAAGAACGAAAATAACAGGACAAGCAAACGCACATTTGTGCCATCAATTGGAAGATTCCGATTTTGGAAAAACAACCAATATCAACACGATGGCGCATAAAGCCCTCCTGTCTGGAAAAAACCAACCCAAGGTATAGAAATAAGATCAAAAATAGATCATGCGTGAATTTAACAAAAACAAAGAGCAAACAACAAGTGTTATCATGGGAAAGCACGCAAAAATAAAGAGGTTACTGAAGAGGAGTGGTAACCGTAAACATGCATGTTTCTAGCTCATTAGCCTTCATCAGTACGGTATAACCAAGTATGGATGTGAAACTTGGGAGCAACGAGGTTGAATGAAACATGGAAGAACACAAAGAACGAAAATAACAGGACAAGCAAACGCATATTTGTGCCATCAATTGGAAGATTCCGATTTTGGAAAAACAACCAATATCAACACGGAGGCGCATAAAGCCCTCCTGTCTGGAAAAAACCAACCCAAGGTATAGAAACAAGATCAAAAATGGATCATGCGTGAATTTAACAAAAACAAAAAGCAAACAACAAGTGTTATCATGGGAAAGCACGCAAAAATAAAGAGGTTACTGAAGAGGAGTGGTAACCGTAAACATGCATGTTTCTAGCTCATTAGCCTTCATCAGTACGATATAACCAAGTATGGATGTGAAACTTGGGAGCAACGAGGTTGAATGAAACATGGAAGAACACAAAGAACGAAAATAACAGGACAAGCAAACGCACATTTGTGCCATCAATTGGAAGATTCCGATTTTGGGAAAACAACCAATATCAACACGGAGGCGCATAAAGCCCTCCTGTCTGGAAAAAACCAACCCAAGGTATAGAAACAAGATCAAAAATGGATCATGCGTGAATTTAACAAAAACAAAGAGCAAACAACAAGTGTTATCATGGGAAAGCACGCAAAAATAAAGAGGTTACTGAAGAGGGGTGGTAACCGTAAACATGCATGTTTCTAGCTCATTAGCCCTCATCAGTACGGTATAACCAAGTATGGATGTGAAACTTGGGAGCAACGAGGTTGAATGAAACATGGAAGAACACAAAGAACGAAAATAACAGGACAAGCAAACGCACATTTGTGCCATCAATTAGAAGATTCCGATTTTGGAAAAACAACCAATATCAACACGGAGGCGCATAAAGCCCTCCTGTCTGGAAAAAACCAACCCAAGGTATAGAAACAAGATCAAAAATGGATCATGCGTGAATTTAACAGAAACAAAGAGCAAACAACAAGTGTTATCATGGGAAAACACGCAAAAATAAAGAGGTTACTGAAGAGGAGTGGTAACCGTAAACATGCATGTTTCTAGCTCATTAGCCTTCATCAGTACGGTATAACCAAGTATGGATGTGAAACTTGGGAGCAACGATGTTGAATGAAACATTGAAGAACACAAAGAACGAAGATAACAGGACAAGCAAACGCACATTTGTGCCATCAATTGGAAGATTCCGATTTTGGAAAAACAACCAATATCAACACGGAGGCGCATAAAGCCCTTCTGTCTGGAAAAAAACAACCCAAGGTATAGAAACAAGATCAAAAATGGATCATGCGTGAATTTAACAAAAACAAAGAGCAAACAACAAGTGTTATCATGGGAAAGCACGCAAAAATAAAGAGGTTACTGAAGAGGAGTGGTAACCGTAAACATGCATGTTTCTAGCTCATTAGCCTTCATCAGTACGGTATAACCAAGTATGGATGTGAAACTTGGGAGCAACGAGGTTGAATGAAACATGGAAGAACACAAAGAACGAAAATAACAGGACAAGCAAACGCACATTTGTGCCATCAATTAGAAGATTCCGATTTTGGAAAAACAACCAATATCAACACGGAGGCGCATAAAGCCCTCCTGTCTGGAAAAAACCAACCCAAGGTATAGAAACAAGATCAAAAATGGATCATGCGTGAATTTAACAAAAACAAAGAGCAAATAACAAGTGTTATCATGGGAAAACACGCAAAAATAAAGAGGTTACTGAAGAGGAGTGGTAACCGTAAACATGCATGTTTCTAGCTCATTAGCCTTCATCAGTACGGTATAACCAAGTATGGATGTGAAACTTGGGAGCAACGAGGTTGAATGAAACATGGAAAAACACAAAGAACGAAAATAACAGGACAAGCAAACGCACATTTGTGCCATCAATTGGAAGATTCCGATTTTGGAAAAACAACCAATATCAACACGGAGGCGCATAAAGCCCTTCTGTCTGGAAAAAAACAACCCAAGGTATAGAAACAAGATCAAAAATGGATCATGCGTGAATTTAACAAAAACAAAGAGCAAACAACAAGTGTTATCATGGGAAAGCACGCAAAAATAAAGAGGTTACTGAAGAGGAGTGGTAACCGTAAACATGCATGTTTCTAGCTCATTAGCCTTCATCAGTACGGTATAACCAAGTATGGATGTGAAACTTGGGAGCAACGAGGTTGAATGAAACATGGAAGAACACAAAGAACGAAAATAACAGGACAAGCAAACGCACATTTGTGCCATCAATTGGAAGATTCCGATTTTGGAAAAACAACAAATATCAACACGGAGGCGCATAAAGCCCTCTTGTCTGGAAAAACCAACCCAAGGTATAGAAACAAGATCAAAAATGGATCATGCGTGAATTTAACAAAAACAAAGAGCAAACAACAAGTGTTATCATGGGAAACCACGCAAGAATAAAGAGGTTACTGAAGAGGAGTGGTAACCGTAAACATACATGTTTCTAGCTCATTAGCCTTCATCAGTACGGTATAACCAAGTTTGGATGTGAAACTTGGGAGCAACGAGGTTGAATGAAACATGGAAGAGCACAAAGAACGAAAATAACAGGACAAGCAAACGCACATTTGTGCCATCAATTGGAAGATTCCGATTTTGGAAAAACAAGCAATATCAACACGGAGGCGCATAAAGCCCTCCTGTCTGGAAAAAACCAACCCAAGGTATATAAACAAGATCAAAAATGGATCATGCGTGAATTTAACAAAAACAAAGAGCAAACAACAAGTGTTATCATGGGAAAGCACGCAAAAATAAAGAGGTTACTGAAGAGGAGTGGTAACCGTAAACATGCATATTTCTAGCTCATTAGCCTTCATCAGTACGGTATAACCAAGTATGGATGTGAAACATGGGAGCAACGAGGTTGAATGAAACATGGAAGAACACAAAGAACGAAAATAACAGGACAAGCAAACGCACATTTGTGCCATCAATTGCAAGATTCCGATTTTGGAAAAACAACCAATATCAACACGGAGGCGCATAAAGCCCTCCTGTCTGGAAAAAACCAACCCAAGGTATAGAAACAAGATCAAAAATGGATCATGCGTGAATTTAACTAAAACAAAGAGCAAACAACAAGTGTTATCATGGGAAAGCACGCAAAAATAAAGAGGTTACTGAATAGGAGTGGTAACCGTAAAAATGCATGTTTCTAGCTCATTAGCCTTCATCAGTACGGTATAACCAAGTATGGATGTGAAACTTGGGAGCAACGAGGTTGAATGAAACATGGAAGAACACAAAAAACGAAAATAACAGGACAAGCAAACGCACATTTGTGCCATCAATTGGAAGATTCCGATTTTGGAAAAACAAACAATATCAACACGGAGGCGCATAAAACCCTCCTGTCTGGAAAAAACCAACCCAAGGTATAGAAACAAGATAAAAATGGATCATGCGTGAATTTAACAAAAACAAAGAGCAAACAACAAGTGTTATCATGGGAAAGCACGCAAAAATAAAGAGGTTACTGAAGAGGAGTGGTAACCTCAAACATGCATGTTTCTAGCTCATTAGCCTTCATCAGTACGGTATAACCAAGTATGGATGTGAAACTTGGGAGCAACGAGGTTGAATGAAACATGGAAGAACACAAAGAACGAAAATAACAGGACAAGCAAACGCACATTTGTGCCATCAATAAACTAATACAACAATTTCAAATACAAGACTAATATTTTTATTATAAACATGAATTTAAATAACCTCGTAACAAACACAAACTAAGCAATTCTACAATAATATAAATACTTAATCAGCACAATATACTGTCCACCTAAGGGCAATGGCGTAGGTGACACCTCCCCCTTTAGAAGGAAACTTCTCCTGGAAGCTGGATCCCATCTTCCGTTGACTGCTGATGACTCTTACTTGTCCTTCCAGAATGTTTCCTCTTAAACATGATTCACAGGAAGGCCACTATCAATGCTATATAAAGAAGAATAGTCCAAATACTGGGAATGTGAAAATTATTGTTTTCAGTGAATATTGGCGTTACCAATTGATTTGGAATATCCTTTTTTTTAAACTTTTTAAATCAATCCTCATTGGAGAAATGTGTAATTGATTTAATTTCAAATTTAGTTCATTTATTACAAAAGGTTGTCCAAAAGTTTTTTGTTGAAATATTAACTCTTGATTTCTAAATATAATTTTACATGCTGAATTTTCAATTAAATACATGCCTTTAAGAGTATTCACTTCAGTTTCTTGCTTACATTTTATGATTAATTTTTCTTCTACTGGAAATATTGCCAAAAATTGATTTATCTCCGGAATAATTTCAATGTGATTCTTAATTATTTCAATTTTTGTATATTGACAAAATGTAGAATTTCCTGCTAGCAATATGTTTTCTTCGCGCCCATAATTATTATTGTCTTGCAAATGGTTAGGACATTGAAAAATATTGCCGCGAGTGCAAATGTGATTTAGAGGTTTAATAAAATTTTTTGATTTTAGTAAAAATTTTGAATTAGGTATTAATGTTACGTATTCTGATTCAATTTCTGTAGGTATAGGTAACATATAAAAAAGATTAAATAAAATATCATAATTAATAGGTATCGATAAAAAATATTGTATTTGATTATTTTCTACTTTACAAACTACGTCTATGACGGCTTCAAATTATAAAATGTTTTTATGTTTTAATTCGAAAGGTAATTCCGTTTGATAGTAATAATGCAGTTTTTGCAACTCTGCAAATAAGTCGTCAGATTTTATAATACTTGGATGTAATGTTTTAAGTTTACAGAAGGTTAATGAATTTTTTACCGTTTCTAAAACGTCTAAAATTACATTGAATGTGATAAGAAGTTCGTTGAATAGCTGTTTTAAATAAATAATATTTTCTGCATTTGCTTGAAAATCTAAAATATCTCTTATCTCAAATATTTTCGTTTTTAATATTTTTTCATTATACTGGATGTCCTGATTTGTCTTATTAAAATTATCAATTATTTGGTGACTAACAGAATATTGCATTTTAATTTGAGTTTGCAAGTTTTCTTGATTTTGTTTTAAATGTTCCATAATTGAAAATATTCTTTCTATGTCTTCAGAGTCCAAATTTCCCGTAATTGTTTTTACTATTGATCCAAGACCGTTAATTAACCCTCTCTTTGGTCTATCTAAGGTTGAATGAATATTAATGTTATCAAATTTATCATTTATACTATTCTTAGTGTACTCTATTATACTTACAATATTTCCTGTTTCAGTTAGAAAAAATGTATTATTAGACATATTATATTTAACGTGATTATATTGTATACTTAACTTATTATATTCTACTAATAGTGGACTTAAATTATAAAAATGAACGAAAGTATGACTGGATTTCTGCAGCTTGGCATATCCAAGATTTATGGGAAGTATTCCCTAGTTATGGGTAACATATTTTATTTTGACTGTTGCGTCTCCGACGGTGACGAACCTGAAATGAATTTATATGGAGTCTTTTTAGGACGTTTTATGTTTGAAAGATGAATATTTTCTGAAGTATTTTTGTGTCGAGCAGCGATTTTTGCTGTTTTTAGTCGGTGCTTTTAATTTCTTCACTTTTATATTTATTTTTGGTTTTACCTTGTGACTGTTTATTACGTACATACACTTTAGTGGGTATCGTGTCTGGCAATTCTTCACGGCTTTTATTGGCTTTAGAGATTACTTTTGATTTGTTTTCCTGTAATTTTAGATTTAAATTCGAGTATAAAATTTTCATTTTATCTTTATGATTTTGTATATAATTATTAACTACTTGTCGATCTAATTCTATATCGAAAGGTGTATTACTATCTATGTGTCCGGTAACTATTTCGTTAGGTTTCAATTTTGTTGCAGAATGAACGCTATTATTATAGGCTAATAATGCATAGAGTATTTTATTTTCAATAGTCTCATTTTTTAAATCTTTTTGATTATTCAAAAGTCTGATGTGTTCAATAATCGTAGAGTGGAATCTTTCGGCAATTCCATTCGATTCTGGATGTTGAGAACTTATAAAATGAATTTTTATTTTATGCGTTTCTAATAATTCCTTTACAACAGAATTTTTCAACTCAGTTCCATTATCCGAAATTATTTGTTCTGGTATACAATGGTGTGTAAAATATTTAATTAGACTATGAGCTACTTCTATTCCTTGTCTAGATTTTAATTGATACATTTGACCATATTTAGAAAATGAATCTATTATCGTAAGAAATTTACTATTTTCTAAGGTTATCGTGTCTAAATGCAAAATTTGGAAAGGTTTAGTAGCTGTTGGAGTAACATTTAAAAATGGTTTTATTGGTTTTCTATCATATTTGCTCAACTGGCAAACTTCGCATTCGTTTATATAAGTTTGTATAGATGCTCTTTGATTAGGCCAATAATACAAAGCTTTTAATTGATTTTCAGTTTTATCTAGACCTCTATGATTAGTCTTACCCTTGTGGTAATTTTGAATAACTTCTTTAACTTCATTTAAAGGAACGTCTATCAATTTTTTATTACATTTAATAAAGTCAATTTGAGATTCTTGAAAGTGATTTTGTAGAATGACACTGAATTTTTCATAAATTGGGTCTTCGAAATAAATAAAATATTTAGTTTTAGGTACTATGTATTCTTTCACGAAATTAATAACATCTCGCTCAAAATTATTTTTAGATAATTGTACAATGATTCTTTGTTTATTTTCATACAGTTTTATAATAGTGGGTATGGCTGGTTCGAAATTTACTTCTGAAAATATTAATTGATTTTTACCAATATTTATCGCTGAATTTGAAATTGGTATACCGATTACAGGATTTTCTTCATTTGTATGAACTGTGATGTCTTCGTCATCATCCTCATTATTGTTACTTTCATTATTCGTTTCAACTATTAGAGATCTATTATCATCCAGAGATGATGAGAGTTTTTTATTAAATTTGTCCATATAAACTAATACATTTTTAGAACACTGGGGTTCTTGTAATTCAGTTTCATTAATATTTATTTGAATTCGGGACAAACAATCGCTATTGGTATTTAAAGCACCTTTTTTGTATACGATATTATAATCATATCTTCAAGTTTCAAACGCCATCTAACAAGCTTTGAACTTAGATATTTAAGTGAGAATAACCATTGAAGTGGTTTATGGTCGGTAACTATTGTAAATTTTCTGCCAAAAAGATACGGGCGGAAGTATTTCGCTGCCCAAACTATGGCAAGAAGTTCTTTCTCGATTACAGAATAGTTGCATTCTGAATCATTTAAGGTTCTGCTGGCGTAAGCCACAGGTAAATCAGAGCCTATTTTGCCTTGACTTAAAACAGCACCTAAAGCATAATTGCTGGCGTCTGTGGTCAGGTTGAAGTGTTTTGTAAAATCTGGATATTGAAGTTTTGGTTCATTTATCAACAGATTTTTACACATTTCAAAACATTCTACATAATCTGAATCATTTACATTGATAATTGCATCTTTTTTCAATCTGATAGTTAACGGTTTTGTTAATTTTGAAAAATCTTTTATAAATTTTCGGTAATACCCTAGGAGTCCTAAGAATCTTTTTAATTGTTTGGAATTTTTTGGTATCGGAAATTTTTGAGTTGCTAAAATTTTATCTGGGTTCGGTTTTACACCTTCTGGCGTGACAATATGTCCTAGATATGCTACTTCTTTTCGCAAGAATTCGCATTTATCAATTTGTAATTTAAAATTAGAACCTCTTAATCTGTTAAATACTTCTTTTAGATTTGTGATGGGTTCTTGTAAACTGGTACTGAACACAATTATATCATCAAGGTACACCAAACATTTCTCGTTCTGTATACCTCTTAGGATATTGTCCATGACCCTTTGAAAGGTTGCAGGAGCCCCTTTCAGACCCATGGGCATGCGCACATATTCATAGTGCCCATTTTCAATATTAAAGGCTGTTTTCGGAATATCCTCCTCAGCCATCTCGATCTGATGGAAACCAGAAGCGAGATCTAATGTTGTAAAATATTGACAACGTCCAAGCTTATCTAGTAACGTTGTAATATCTGGTAATGGATATCGATCTCCAATTGTGATCTCATTCAGTTTTCGACAATCAACAACGAGTCGATACTTTGGCTTTTGAGAAGCATCTAGCTTCTTTGGAACTATCCAGATATTCTTCGGCCACGGAGAGCTGGACGCCCTAATAATATTATCATTTAACATTTTTTGAATTTGTTTTTGAATTTCCGTTCGGTGAACCTCAGGGTATCTGTATGACTTTGAATAAATAGGTATTTCATTAGAAGTTTTAATATGATGTTTTATTTTACTTGTGAAGGTAAGCTGATTTCCTTCAACATGAAAAATATCACTACACTCTTGAAATCATTTTAATACAGATTGTTTCTCTTCGGAATTCATATGTTCAGTTCTAACTTTCGAAACATCAAATTTAACATTTTCAGAATAAATATTATTAAAATTTGGGTTGAGGGTTTGTTCGTATTCATCGAATGTCTCAACATTAATAGAAGGGCTTATGTCTACTCGAAAGTTGGATTCTGAAGGATTTAAAATTGTACATAAAGCTTTATTATTTTCTTTTGTTAAACATTCCGGGATTTCTAATTTCCCAATTCGAGTATATGGTATAATTACATTACCATTTTTTACATTTTCAATATTTAATTTAATTACTCGCTCACAACGTGGATGCACTACTATACAATTCGTGGATCCAGTTTTAATGTCAAAGTAATTCATTTTAATTTGACTATAAGGAGTCATAAGCAAATTATCATTTAAGTCAATAATTGCATTAAGTATTTTTAAATTATCTAATCCTAACAAACAATCAAAATGATCGTGAAATTTGAAAACGCAATATTCTAAATTAAGCGGTTTCCTATAATTAAACATTTTTGGGACTGGAATAGAAGTGCAGAAACTTTGTTGACTGCTACCAAAGGCAGATTTTACATGGAATGGTTTTTTGACGTAAGATTTTTTGAAATATTTTTCAGCTACAGCTGGTGTCACAGAAGGATCTTGTGTACCAGTATCAATTAAAACTTTTAGATTTTGTTCTGGGAAAATTATATAGGGTAACACATTTTCTGAATTATTTATATTTAACAATTCGATAATGTTTGATTTGTTTCCGAGGCTGGTGTCTCTAAAAAATTATCGGATTCATCAATAGTGCATTCGGAATCGTCTATATTATGGAGTTCTTCCGAGATAAAATTTCTAGGTTGATTAGGATTGTGTTGAAACCTATTTTGATAATTTTGAGGTTGGGGTCTAGCTGTATTTCTTGTAGACATACTCATTGGGGTTGGATTTGGAAATCTTTAGTTCTGATTAGATTTAAAGACGTTTTGACCATTATTATAAAAACTTGTATTATTCCTATTAGAAGAATTATAAGAAGTTGATGGACGATTTTGGGGGTTTGATGCGGGATTTCGATTAGTGTGTTGATAATTCTGCATAGAATTTGGCTTAGGAGGTGGCTGCCTATGTGCCACATTATTTTGGAAATTGGTTTTATTATTATGCGAATAATTTTGCGTATTTAAATTTGAAAAAATATTTTTTGGATGCTTATTCTGGGTCATATAAACTTGAAAATCATTTGTAAGAACATTTAAAGCAATATTTAAATTTTCTGGATTTTTCGTACGCATTAATGTATCTAAAGAGAGTCGATGCGTGTGCTTAAACGAGTTAACATCGTTTGAATTTTTGCTCTTCAGTTATTTCTAGTACTAGTGATCTACCAAGTTAAGTTTATTAATCAGTGTTACATAAACCGACGTATGTATTGAACATTTTTAAGTATCTTCAATCGAGTTTTTGTCATTGCGCTGATTGATTGTTTACATTTTTTCGTTTCTTTTCGTTAAATAAACTGATAATAGCCAACTCATCAACCGAGTTTCGATAAATTCAGTTTTTGCCTGCCCCTCATTAACAGAGGCGTAGGCAACATTTCATTATGGATATATTGCTGAACACTAAAATAAAACCATAAAGTTGTAATTAACTAAGCCATCCTAACAATTTGCTTTTGAGTACAAGGGCAAGAATAAATCAAACAGTTTTTCCTCAACCCACATCAGAAACCAAAATGTCGCACAATTTTAATATCTACAACCCAACGACTAGCAACAGTTATGTATCAGCTGTTAAGTCAGCACCTAAACCATCTTTCCCAAAAAAGGATCAAGCCATAGTGATGCACGCCGAAGACAACCTAAAATTATTTGACTATGTTAAGGCAATAGGCGATATTGTAGATCCCAAACATATTTATTTTGCTTCGAGGATCTCGAATAACAGAATTTGCATATATCTAACCAATTCTAATCTTGTTGACGATCTGTTAAAATCCCATCCACCCGTAACCATCAACAATAATGTCATAAACATCCGCAGACTCGTATCTCCGACAAAAAGGATAATTATCTCGAACATATCTCCTTACATACCCCATGATCTTGCTGAAAATGCAATAAAAAGCCTTGGTTTACAATTAACCTCCCCTGTCTCGTTTCTGCGAGCTGGTATCCCAGGCGACGAATATTCTCATATATTAAGTTTTAGACGACAAGCCTACGTTCTTTCCCCATCAGACGACTTCGAATTGCAGACCTCATTATTCATTCCTTTTGACGGCAACGAAAACATAATCTTTCTATCTACGGACAAAATGGAGTGCTTCATTTGCAAGCAACACATCGCTACAAATTGCCCAAATCCCTCAACCAACAATATAATGTCGCAATCCACTCTGACTGAACAAACTGAACAGGTATCCTCAAAAATAGACTCTTTAAACCCAATAGAACGCAACGAAGTGAGTTCATATGAAGACCCGATAACCCCACAAGAAAACCAGCCTGCTGCCGCTCTGCCTCCAGTCCAAAAACGCGGATATTCCCAGCTTTCATCACATAGTGAAAACTCAAGTGTGCCTGCAGAAGCAGAAGTTAACACGGACGATATGCCTCCCCCTCCATTCTCCACAGCAGTTCATAAAGCAGTAAAGAAGAAGCGCAAAGTGAGTATATCTACTGAATCAAACCTTTCTACATCCATAAAAGATTGTATAGCAAAAACCTACCAGAAAACGCCAGATGCCTTCATACTTCCCATAGAAAACCTATATGACTTCTTAGAAAATACTTTTGGTAACTCCCATACTCGGAAGCCCTAAAACACACAGAGAACATCATCGGTCTAGCCTCAAACCTTTACCTAATTTACCCGGATCTCACAAATAGGTCCATAAAGAACAGAATTACCCGTATAACGATCAGGTTGAAAAAAAAGCTTAAATCTGACACTGAAGAAACTAAGAGTTTGGATATGTCTAATGAACCAAGTGATGAAGAATATAGTTCCGAAGGCTCACAGCAGTCGCATAAATCGTCATACTAAATTTCTTATTACCATGCCCCTCTCCTTAATACAGTGGAACTGCGACGGTTTTTACCCTCGTTTGGAACGATTACAACAGCTTTTAACTGATTACTTGCCAAACTTCCTTTGTTTACAAGAAACGAATTTTACCAAGTCTCACAACCCTCACTTAAAACATTTTATAAGAACTACTCATTTACGTGCTAGTGGTGGATCCTCAGTCTTTGTCTCTAATGATATATTTCACCAAAAATTAAATTCAAATACAAACTTAGAAGCAGTTGCCATCAGCGCATGGTGCCCTAGAAAAATTGCTATTTGTAGTGTATATGTCCCTCCAAACTACACTGTAAGAGACACATATATAATTGATCTCATAAGCCAATTACCTATACCATTTATCTTAGTAGGCGACTTTAATGCTCACAACACAATGTGGGGTTCAGAACGTACGTTTGCCCGTGGCGAAATGATTGAAACCGTAATTAACAATAGTAACATTAATCTACTGGCAGCAGCACATATTTTCATGTACAATCCGGATCCTTCTCCTCAGTAGACCTCAGCATGTCAGATCCAGGAACAGCACCCTTACTAACGTGGCAAACCCTTGATAGCCTCTACGATAGCAATCACTTTCCTATCCTAATTTCAGACAACGAACCAAAACAAGTTAACATTAAAGGAAAGTGGAAAATCGCAAAAGCAGACTATGAACTTTACAGCCAAACGCTGAAGGAAAATACAGACGATATCAGCTATTCTAATGATGTAGACGAAGCTGTTGACCAATTGACTAACTCCATAATTTCTGCAGCCAATAAATGTATAGGAAAGTACTCCGTCAACCCTCCAAAACGAACCGTTCCCTGGTGGAATGAATCCTGTAATAATGCAGTAAAGGAGTGCAAAAAGGCGCTTAATAAATACCGAAGAACCAGAAATGATTCGGACTTGATAATCCTCAAAATAATGAAAGCGAAATCCAAAAGGGTTCTTAAACAAAGTAAAAGAGAGTCGTGGAATAAATACACAAGCACTATAACCTCTGAAACCTCTCCATCTCAAATCTGGACCAAGATAAGACAGATGAAAGGAAAAAACACTAGTTTTAAAATACCTGGCTTAACCCATAAGGGTGAAGTCATTACCAATGACCAACAAATTGCTAATATCCTTGCCCAACAATTTCTAAATAAAACCAAATCCAACCCCGAACCTCCAAACTCACCAAATAACTCACATACTGAACAAATCTCTTACAACTGTCACCCACTCAATTTTTTTTTCACCCTTTCTGAATTAAACTCAGTCCTACCTTCACTGAAGAACACAGCTGCAGGACCGGACGATATCCCTATGATCTTTCTAAAACACCTACATTCAGCAACAAAAACCAAATTGCTCGAACTTTACAACAAAGTATGGTGCAATCAACAATTTCCGGCTCAATGGAAAGAATCAATTATTATACCAATCAAAAAGAACGACTCCAATACTAATTTTCCAAGCTCCTTTAGGTCAATCTCTCTTACCTGTACATTGTGTAAAATTCTTGAGAAAATGGTTAACAGACGCCTACACTGGTACCTAGAATCGCACAACCTTTTATCTACAGCGCAGGCAGGTTTTAGATCAAACAGATGCACATTGGATAATCTGGTTACTCTACACACAGACATCTCACAAGCCATTGAAAGTAAAAAAGATATAATCGCCGTGAATCTAGATATTGACAGCGCCTTCGACACAATCCGTAAAACTTCAATTTTTAACAAATTCACAGACTTTAATTTAACTGGAAATATTCTCTCCTTTCTACAAAACTTCTTAACCAACAGATCATTCAAAGTCGTTACAAATGGGCAAAAGTCTACTTCGTATGCGCCAGAAAATGGAGTACCACAAGGCTCGGTTCTTAGCTCCACTCTATTTCTGATGAGTATCAACGATATCTGCTCCCCTATAAATCCACCTGTCAAATATGTACTATATGCCGACGACCTCATTCTCTACTGCCAAGGTAAAGTCACTACTAGTACTTGTACTTTACTTCAGAAGGCTCTAGATAACATCCACAATTGGTCTCTCAAATCTGGTTCTCACTTTTCAACAAACAAATCCAAAGTAATCCAGTTCAGCAAAAGACTAAATCCTCTTCCTCCCCAACTAAAATTCAATGGCGACTTGCTACAAGTGGTTGATCAACATAAATTCCTAGGAGGAACAGTTGACAAAAAGATCACATGGAGGCAACATATCCAAGAAACTAAAGCCAATTGTCTAAATTAGATTGACATCTTAAAATAATTAGCACATCGCCAATGGGGAGCAGAAGAGGAAATACTAATAAGGATTTACAGATCACTGGTCCGCTCCAAACTAGATTATGGAAGTATCCTCTACATGAGCGCCTGCAAATCGCATCTCAAATCTCTTGACACTATATCCAAACCTCAGCATTACGAATATGTCTAGGCGCTTTTAGATCCAGTCCTACCGAAAGCATCTACATTGAATCTTCTGAACCACCTCTTTTCATACGACGAGAATGCCAACTATTATCCTATTTTTCCAGAATATCCGCCCACCCACAAAACCCAGTGTTTAAGTTAATTGATTCTATAAAACCAGCTCCTGAAAACAAACCCAAAACATCGCTCTCATCTCCACAAATGCTATACCCTATTTCAAGAAACATTAATCTTAGAGATACAACTCCCATAAAACTTTCGAATACTCCTCCATGGACCAAAAAACCGCCACTACTGAATACAAGCCTAAACAACTACAACAAGTACGAAACGCCTAACATAGTCCTTAGACAAATATTCAGTGAGCTGATAAATAACCAGCAGTTCGACAAAATCCTATACACTGATGCGTCCAAAGAAGTCAATGGTACCGGATGTGCTGTTACTACAGTAGATACAACAATAGCAACATACAAACTTCCTGACGTATGTAGTATACATACAGCCGAACTATATGGAATACTACAAGCCTTGAGGACTCCAACACAGGATAACAGCAAACTTGCCATATGTACAGACTCCGTTACATCATTATACTCCATCAAACATAACCACTCACAACATCCCTTACTCCATGATATCCTCGACACCTGCCACCACCATCGCACTAGAGGTATCGATGTGAATATCATCTGGATCCCTTCTCATGTAGGAATCACAGGCAACGAATGTGCAGACCCAGCAGCGAAACAAACTTGTTCAGCCGACTTGCCAGTAGAGAAAATTCAACTTCATCAAGATCTAAAATCAGCAGCTCGACATATTATGACTTCTTCTTACAGTGCCATATCCGTGATCGGACGTAGGCGACCTCTCACTTCTACCTGTGTTGTGCTCTCCAGTTACCACAGATAGAAGGGACCTACAGTTTAACGACGGATCCGAACGTCTATGGTGAGAGGCTGTACTAGGCAGAATACTGTCGGTGGTTTGCCATTGCCTTCCGACAGGTGGCTCACCGAATTTTTAATTATGATGTTAACTAGGCCCGGGTTTGATCCCGGGGCCTCTCGGTTAGCAGACAGAGCACCATTCCACTAGCCTACGGAGACCACTAAAACATGGCAAACACATTGGAATACATGTAACACAAAACTCCGTACAATACAACCAACAGTTACCGCCCAGAAGATGCCTCCCATGACAAGAAAAGACAAAAGTGTTATAAGAAGACTCAGAATAGGTCACTCACGGCTAACCCATGGTTACCTGATGTCTATAGAGAATCCCCCTATTTGTGAATCCTGTGATAATGTAAGACTTACAATAGAGCATATACTTACAGATTGCAAACACTACAGCCCAACTCCTCGCAAACACAAGCTCAGTGGAAGTCTCAAAAACATTCTCGGAAAACCTAACCAGTTTAGTGCTGTGATTCAGTTCCTCAAAGACTGCCAATTGCTTAATTTAATTTGATTTTTATTTGTAACTAAATGTATGACAGATCCCGTGTCAGTGGCCGCTAGATGCCGAGACACGTTGATTTTAATAAAAAAAAATGTACCTAAAGGTTCTTTTAAACCGCGTAGCAATAATCTGAGTGCCAAATTTTTAAAGTAATTTCCTAAAATTAAATGTTTATTCACATTGGAATGTGTGATGAGATAAGAAATTTGAAGATTTAATAAATGTTGATTTCTATTATAAAATTCGAAAGGCGTTTCATTACCTTGTTTCATTTCTGAAAGTTCTATATTTAATGTGTAAATATCTCATTTATCAGCATAAGTATTAAGAAGTGCATCTTTTAGATTTTCCCAAGTTCTTATCATACAAGAAGAAATGTTTATAGCTGCTTCACCTTTTATTTTTGCTAAGATGCTGGACATCAAATATTCATTTTGAAAATCCTACATCTACAGTATTATAAAACTTACTAACTAATTTCTCTGAAATTTCAATAAACCTAGGAAGTAATGCATTGTTTCCATCAAATTCTGGTATCATATCCAGATATTATTTTTTTAAAATAGGTAATTGTGGAGTAGTCATTTTACTAAAATTATTTATGGGAAAAAGTTTTGGTGATGCTAAAGTTAATTTTATTTTAGTATTAAAAGAGTTTGAGCCTGAATTTGAATTATTTGAATCAGAATTTGAGTCAGAATCGTCAGATGTGTCAGAAAAATAATTAATATTCCCTCTATATGACATAAAAACACTTACAGTAATAGAACGAAGATCCTTTCCATTGGCTCGGGCTGCACAGAAGCAACCAATCTTCTCTTGATTCTTCCGGTTTCTTGCACAACACAGAATGTTATATGCTTTAACTTTCGATTGACTATCCTACTGACTGCGCCACTTAACTTTTAATCAACTGAAACCGTGTTTTTAAAAACTAACTTTATTTCTAAGACAAACTAATACAACAATTTCAAATACAAGACTAATATTTTTATTATAAAGATGAATTTAAATAACCTCGTAACAAACACAAACTAAGCAATTCTACAATAATATAAATACTTAATCAGCACATTATACTGTTCACCTAAGGGCAATGGCGTAGGTGACATATACATATTATTATATTTTCTAATAATCATAAATTAATATAAGTAGTGTTATATTTTCAAATATTCATAATTTGATTAGTTGATTGATAAATAGATTAATATTGTGGTTATTGTAATTGAAATGATTATTATGTATTACTCAATTTAATTAATTATAAAGTACGTTTCAATGGATTCTTAAAGAAACACATATTTATAACAGATATATTTCATACATCAAATGTAGCTCTCAACGTTATTAATCTATCTATGAAACGCCATCTCAGAAGTATCTCGATGAGTATAGGGATCGAGACGGAACTATAGAGGCAGCACTTATGCCGAAAGTAGAGCGCCCTGGTGTTAAATAAAAAAAACATTGTGATGTAAACAGTATAATAAGCAACCTACAAAATGCAAAAAATTAATAGATCTTTTTATTTTCTTTGCCAGGAAAAATTGTTGGAATGTAAGATGGGTGTAGGGGATTACCTGATTTTGGATTATTGACAAAATGAGCACTGCAAATTCTATTATTTTTATTTGGTTCCCAATCCTCCCGATGTTTTCTGAAAGGTAATTAAAAAACTTGAAGTGATTCGTTTTGTATAAATGTTTACTTTCTTCCCCTTAATAGTATTTATCTGATGGCATGTCATAATGACAACGTTATGTCACTCAATTTTGATGACATAAGGAAGCTCATTATGGGACTAAGTACAATAATGAATTCATTATGGGACTAAGTACCATAATGAATTCATTATGGTACTAAGTACCATAATGAAATTCTATAAGGAAAACATGTAATGGTTTGATCAAAAAAGTTTATTCAAAATGCATAACTATGTACAAAACTATTTATTATTAATGGTAAAAGAACAATTACTACAATTTGTAATATTAATTCCAATGGATTCTACAGTTTTTACATCAGTAGTTGATGATTGTTGGCAAACTTGTAATCCTGTTTGGTTGTTGGCACCAAAAATTGCTTCTGATATTTTTTTCTTTTGCTCTTTCGAATTTTTGATGTAACCTTCAGCGACAGTATTGCTTTTCCATCCGCCATGGCGTTTCACGGTACACAGATCAGCTCCAGAACCAGCCAAAAATGAAGCAGACGATCGCCGAAAACAATGTCCGGTATATTCTTCAGGGCGAGGTAAATTCAAGAAAGTAGCAATAACTTTTGGCATTTTACCAAAGGTATGTATTCCAACGGGTTGTTTTGTGCATTTCTTATTTCTATAAGTGACAAAAAAACGTAGATGGTTTGTGTTGCAAGGTCGTATTTTCACATATTGTCTGACAAGTTCTACCATATTCAATCCTGGGATATTCCCCGAAGTTACAAAAAATTCTCGCATTACCTTTGTTTTTGTATTCGGTAATGTAATTCTAAAAACGGATCCTTCATCTATTACATTTTCAACAAGCATATTTGTCAATTCCTCTCTTCTGCATGCTCCACTTACTCCAATTATCATGGCAACTTTATTAAATAAGTATATATCATCTGATGCTTCCGTTAAAAACTTTGTAACATCTTGTTTAGTAAAAATTTTGGATTTTTTAGCTCTGTAACCTTCTGATTTACGTTTTAGTAATGCAACCAGCTGTAGGTACTTACTAATATCGACGTTTTTTCTTGTTGATAAAATACTTCTTATCATCGAATAATACGACCAAAGAGAAGATGGTTTTCTCTCCTTAGATAAGCATTCAAAGTAAGCCAACAATACTTTTTCATGAGTGATATTCTTGATTTTTTTAGCAGAACACCATTCTTCGTACCGATTAAACACCATTTCAAATACACTCCGTGATTTTTCCGGCAAAAGGGAGTCCACGATATTTCTCGACATTTCTTCCAAATCAGAAGGTAAACTATCAGCTTCAGAATCACTCATTTTTTAAATTATATTAAATTCTACCTGACAATAATTATTGAGTTTGACAGCGATAAATAAATATTGCCGTTACAACCTGATGACGTTGTCAAGGAAATGGCAAAGCACAGCTCACTCACCTACTAATATTTGAAACTACACAATACTTACTCCTTTAAAAATAGTTGTCATTGTGACATGTCGAAAATGCAGTTTTTAATTTTTCGAAAATGTATTGATATAAATGCCATCAGATAAAATTTTGTATGTAATACGAATCATAAACAATCATTATGGCACACGCCGTGTTATCGGACTCGGCTACGCCTCGCCCGATAACATTCACGACTTGTACCATAATGATCGTCTTTATGATCCTTATTACATAAATAACTATTAATTATTTGAACTTATTATATAATGTTAAAGTCAGCAAACACATAACTAGTTTTTTATTTTATATAATCAATGAAATCGTACAGAAAACAACATTTTATTCTCTCGATAATAATCTTTTATTTATGTAAAAAGAAAGTTTAGAACTTTTCTAATGGCTGCCAATTGTAGTATCATACTGATTATACACAAAATAATAGTTAACAAAATGTTTTAATTAGAACACTTTAATTACATATGGGTTTTTACTGTATTCATTCATTTTTGACGTTTCAATGGTATCCACGCAGTGCTCAATGAATTTTCGGAGAAACTATAAAATTTCAACTGCGTAGTATTTTTATACAGCATATTTGAACAGCCATGGATACAGAAAGATACTATTGATGACGACATCACAAACATTTAATATCAGTTTTAAAAAATGAACATTTAAAAACGCTGGTTATACAAAACTACTAATACTACTAATAGTGTTTACATCACATTGTTTGTGTTTTTTCACGGCAGATGGCATAAACGTCATCAATCTCGGTCCCTATCGTCAAAATAAATAACAAACTGTCAGAGAAAATTATGACTTTGGAATTAATTACGGATTGACGGGAATAGACGTAATACATATGTTTAAGTTGAGTTCCACAAATTTTAGTTTAAAGTTATAATAAGCAAGCTAGATATTAAACAGGTAATTACTATAATCCAAGGAAAATCAACAACAGAGAGTAATAAAAAAATAATTTAAGTGATTGAAAGTGTTCTTATAAAGAATCTTTATATATGGAAGAATTAAGAAGTCACTAATGATGGAAATACTTTAAAGATATTGTAATTGTGAACGCTTAGTAGACTCTTAAATTCGAACCTGTTGGAGTATTTATATACTAAAGAGAAAAGGTATAAGTAATAGAGTGGACTGAGAAAATTTAAATATGGACAGATATTAGTGATATATTGGCCCAAGCAAGTGTGAATACGGGCAATAACGAAAAAATATTAGTGAAAGAATGAACTAATGAAATTTAAATAGACAATACGGCGGAGTCGAATTGTCTCCCAAAATAAAAATATTACCTGCTCTCAAAAAGGTGACGGTCGAATTGTCTCCCGGATGATTTTAATCCGTAATTAGCATAAGTACTTATAATACCTTAAAATCTAAACGTTGTTGCCAAATCGATCTTACTTATATCTTGACGAAATATTTGGAATGGTATTTCCTAATTTTGTTAAAATAAAACAGTACGTAGGAAATTATAATTATTTTATTATAATAAAACAAAGGAAAATATACAATGGTTTACTTATATATATATATATATACTTATATATTTCAAGACAATAATATTTACAAAAATGATATTAAAACTTTTTCACTCTACACACTTATAATACCTACAAATTAGATTCTGCATTTAAAAGAAATATTTTTTAAAAATTGAAAATTGGTAATCCTGCCGTCTTGTAATTTTTCTAAATTATCTTCCAAAAACTTTTTTTTCATTAATACTTTTCGATCATATACTTTGACCACGGTATCAATACTTTGAAGCTTAATATAGGTATCTATTTGAAAATCTAGAAGAACTTTTATAAATATAGAAGAAAGAAAACCAAAGGAATATAATGATTATTTTTAAAGCCATGAATGGTAAACAATTGTAAAAAAAATTTAGGGCAATAATCGAAAGTGCCATCAACATATAATTCACTTATTTCTTTTAGAGCAATAATATTTGTTTTACATGAAAACATGACTATATTATTTATTTCATCATTTTTAAGAATAACATATTCGTCCCTATTAGTTTTTAAAGTAACAGAATTTAATAAACTATGAAATTCAACTATATTAGTTGGAAGTTTTGATGCAATTTTGGACCTAGCAGTATACATATTTTTTCTCATCCTTTCAACGTCATGAGTAGTAATAGTTTCACAATGGGATTCTCTTACCTCCTTTCTAATTAGGCCCATTGGTTTTGCCGAAATATCTTATATTGCTTTAATTTTTACAGCATTGCTTAGAGTCTGCCTATTTAGAAGTTCTTCTGATAATTTCTCATGGTTGTGGTTTAAAGAAGATTCGATCACTTCTGGACGGTCCAATTTTGTTTTAACAAAAGCTTTGCACTGCGTTTTCCTGGACGCACAAAGCCATCTTTTTAGAGTGTCTCTTGCTAATAACTTGTGGAATGAAAATTTAAACCCATCGATCACTAACAAATCTTTGCCTTTTTCACTTTTAATTATTGTAGCCTCCATTATACGTATAGTTTCACTGTACCACTTTTAACTATTCAACAACTTCGTAAACAAACTTTACAACCTCTGAAACTTGTGAAGAATATGTGAAATATGGTTTACTATTTTTAATACCACCCTTTATAAGGCGAAGGAGGGAAAGTACCTACCTGTTTTTGGGTTTGTAAAATGTTGATGGATTAACTTAACATTCTTTTAATGTAAATTAAAGTAGATTTTAATGCAGATTATCACTAAAATAATCTAAGGAAATTTAATTAGTTATTTGTTAATGACAATTTAAACTGCAGGTTATCGTTACAAATAAATAAATGTAAGGATTATTTTCTTACTTTTCTATTTCAAGGTAGTTAAATGATTCTCATATCCTGAGAGACATTTTACAAAAAGAAAAAGGTATCAATAGTTCAACGTACTTTTAAAAATAAAAATTTTGATTTGGCAACAACGGTGTACTTTGTGAAAATTAATACCTTTTAATGTATATTACCTTGGGAGACAACTCGACCTACGATGGGAGACAATTCGACCTATAAAAAAACTACCTGCTCAAGACGGGAGACAACTCGTCCTTGCCCAGACAATAGAATATTGAGTAAGTTTTTCTTTTAGTTAAATAATTTTATACATATAGATAGAACACAGAGTAAGTTTTTCTTTTAGTTAAATAATTTGATAGATATAAATAGAACACTGAGTAAGTAAGTAAGTAAGATTGGATTTGGTCTTTGCTGACCAGTTAGAAAAAATTGGCAAAATATTGGGGTAGCAACAAATAAAAGTACACTCTTTATAATAATTCCAAGTTTTCGGAAACGTTTATTTCCATTATCAGGGAGCACTACAAAAGATCATAAAAACGTCACAACAACTACATCATGCGACCAACACCACAATCCGCCGAGCTA